>JAVJGI010000063.1:27349449-27373484 GCA_035590275.1 Ibycter americanus
GTCCCCCCCCCCCCCCAATTCAAGCCACTTGTATTGCATTAAAAAATTTAAGACCATCATTTTACTTTTTTGATACCAAAGAAATTTTTTTACTGCTTTGCTTTGCAACTGTAAGCTAACACACAGTAAGAGGTGCCTCTTCAGAAAGGCAGAACTGCAGAACCACTGCTGGCATTTTAAAGAGCAGAAGAAACTGAATTCTGAGATTGCAACCTTATACCATCACTATCTGCATGCAACTTCCTGACACACCAGAAACACTTTTGGACATACTTTCAGATTAGTCAGAACAAAATATCTAAGAATGCATTTCACTGGGCTTTTTGTTTGGTTTCGTGAAGTTATTTTGCCTAGAATTGCAGTACTTCATACTGTAACTGAGCTGTGTGTGCAAGCTTGTTTTAAACTACGGTGTTTGGAAGGGCAAACCCTTCCAGCTTTTCATGTCACACACAGGCTCTTCCATAGTACCAAGCCTTCTAAACCCAGGGGACAAATCTATATTGACTCCTTATTCTTGTTGTAATTTATTTGATACAATCTAGAGAGGTGCAGGAGAAAAACGCAGATTTAAGTAGAAAACCCTAACTCCAACAAAGCTGTTCAGTAATTGCCTCCTTAAAATTTCAATTCCTCAGAGATGAACTCAGTTACAAAACTAAAAGGAACAAGCTATAAAATTGTCTTCATGAAGAAAATAGGTCTGAGCGTTTTGTTCTTTGTTGTTGTTACTGTTAAATAAAGCAGGGACCAGAACAGAAAGAATGAATAAAAAAGCAGCTGTGTAAATCAAAGAAGTTAAAAGAAAATTAGTTAAAAATAGGAGTGGGGAGATTCTTTTTCTGTCCTAAGATTAAGTTTTGGTTTGCACTTGTATTTTATCAATTGTCACCTTCTCGGGGTGGAAGACGGGTAAGACATAACAATATCCTCTCAATTTCATTTGTGTACATGTGTATACATAGCACAGTGTGCCTGCTTCTTTCTGACTACTGGGACAGTACCACTGTTCAGCTGTTTCTACTGGAATTAAATCCAACATTTATTTACAATCTTAATTTTATATCTTATGATGATGAAATAGTGATCAGTAATATTTCTAATTCAGTAGGCAATTCAAAAATCACAGCCTGGAGTTCTGTTGGAATAAACAGAAATGACATTTTAGTAAGCTTTTTAATGAGGAAAATTAGAATTTTAAAGTGTGCTAGATACATGAGATACATGCTAGTACGTTCTGCACTTACGCTGATAAAGTAAAGAGAGGAAATATGCTGCCATTTCATAAGAGATAATATCTTTCACGATTTTACAGCTATCATAGCCTCTCACATCTTATTTTTAGCCAGAATGGAGGAGACAAAAGAAACTGCTTTGATTTTTCTTTAAATAATTTTCGCAATTTTGACTGATCCACTCATTTAAATGATGTAACTTGAAAATAAGAAACAAGTTTTTTCTACAGCTTAATCTACAATTGTCAAACACCAGTTTCACTTCAGTAGCCTGGTTTCAAGCACTTGGCCACTGACTTCCTCACCTCACTGGTTCAACTTTCTTTAAAACATGGACCAAAACCATGCAGTTCAAATAATATGCACGCTACAGAAATTACAATATTACAGTAAATTAGGCCTGATGATTTAACTGGAATTTTAAAGAAATATTTTAAAATTTTAATATGCTTGAGAACATTTTCCATCTTGCCTTATTCCTCCTTGTTTCTACAAGTTTTTAAACTCGCCTTTGTTTGATCCAAGAGGCTATTTAGGCAATGCCCCTCCATCCCAGGAAGCTGCTCCGCTTGACAATCCTCTCTCCGACTTGCAAAAGTCTACAGTTCCCACCCCCAATAAATGTCATCCTCTCCCTTCAGCAGCTGTGTGGATTTTCCATGGACCAGCCTTCCTGAGCCAGACACCACTAAGGAATGTGTTTGACAAAGCCGGAGGAAATCATGATAGGGACTGTGTGCAGCCTGGCTGCTTCCCCATTCCCAAAACTACCCCGCAGCTTGCAAGCACCCTCTGCTCTAGAAAGCACAACAGAGTGCCCAGGGAAAGTCACTTCTTTACATATACAAGGTTTCCTCTTAGCATGAAGTCATAATCCCTAAGGGTTAATTCAGCTGTGCCATGCATTCAGTCCTCAGCAGCCTTGTAGTCAAGAGAGCTGGAGAGGGACTTTTTACAAGGGCATGGAGTGATAGGACAAGGGAGAATCGCTTTCAATTAAAAAGAGGGTAGATTTAGATGAGATATGAGGAAGAAACCCTTTACTGTGAGCGTGGCGAGGCACTGGCACACGTTGCCCAGAAGCTGTGGGTGCCCCATACTTGGAAGTGCTCAAGACCAGGCTGGATGGGGCTTGGAGCAACCTGGTCTAGTGGAAAGTGTCCCTGCCCATGGCAGGGGGTTGGAACTACATGGTCTTTAAGGTCCCTTTCCACCCAAACCAGTCTATGATTCCTAAGAGCTACTATGCTGGAGGTTTGATGATCTGCACACCCACTTAGCAGAGAGGAGTAAGCCATGGGACCTGCAAGAAGTAAAACACTGACCTGTGGGTTTGGGGTTTTTTTCTTACGTAAGACAGCAGGCAAAACACAAAGAACAAACGAAAAAGCAGTCCTGTAAATCAAAACAGACTATAGCCACATCCTTAAGTAGAAACCCTAAGCTGTCACATGTAATATTACACGTACTATAACATCTCTGCAAGGCATGATGTATCCTGCAAGTATATTCCACCTGCAGAAAGCTTAAGATATCATTATTGCCCTTCTCTGCACACAAACAGCAGAGATTGAACTCATGTAATCAAAGGGCAACCACGCAGGGATCACATGCAATTTCCACTTCAAGCTTCAGAAAGTTTCCCATAGCTCAATAAAGTGATACACAAGGATGTAAAGTAATGAAAGCAGAAATCATGTGAGAGTAGGAGGGCCAAAGACGTAACATCAGGATGAACTCAGCATCCAGCGAGGCTGCATCCCGGGGAAAGATAAAGCTGGTAAGTAAATAGCCTGGCACCACACCTCTCTTAGGGCAAACCAAGTGCAGCTAGCCTCGCCGGCAGGCAGTATCTCACACACTTTCCACACCTTGCCTGAAGCACCACAGCTCGGAGAAATAGAGGCAACAACTGCTTCAACTCTTTCAGAATTTCATCATATCATGCTTTCATGGAAAAAAACCACAGCCTGTCTGTCCTCGTCCTCCACTCCTGCAGGAGCTAACTTTGCTGCTCAATCCAGCACAGTCCGTCCGTACTCAAGACATCCCACTGCAGGATTTAGACAAATCTCAACACCCACGGAATGAGAAAAAGGAAAAAATTATGTTCATGTACCCTAAAGAGGCAGTTGGTTGCGACTGCTGAAGCAATGACAGATCATAAAACATTCTCAACATCTCCCTACCCATCCTCTTAAGCCCCTCTGTCCTCAGTTTGATATTGTGAGCCAAATTTAAAAAACAGACTCTCTAGACAGGATCTGTTTGGCAAAGCTCTAAAGGCACTGTTAATCAGAAAGTTAGTCGTGCCTCCTCACAATTAACCAAGAAGCAGATGATCAGAACTCAAACAGTGCTTTAAATTTAAACACAGACATGCCTGCCTGACAAAACAAAACAGCATTATCAGAAACTGCTTCTCCTGTCCAGTTACTGACCCAGACTCTTGCTAAATATCATGCTGGTGAGGGTATTTTGATTATGCAGATATACTCTGTCCAGCTCAGAAACCCACACCCCTCATGAGCTGCTAACACTACAAAAGCAATGCCCACATAGGTGAGTTAGCTCAGCTCCCTCCCTCCACATAGCGTGTCATTATCCTCCCCTGCAACAGAAATCATCCTCTTAGACAGGGGGTATTTAAAACGGCAATGCTTCTTTCACAAAACAGTTTTAAATGAAGAGGGATCTCAGCTGCTTAAGAGAATCTATCATTATATTTAAATTAACAACATGCCTCTGACAGACAATACAACTGTGAATACCTGCAAGTGATACATCAAATACTTTCCTTCCCTTACCCCACTGTAGACCAAATGCATCAAAAGAAAAATTTCAGCTGCTGTTTTCAAACCCCTTATAAACACAAGACAAACACCTGAAACTGTTAATCACTGGAGAGCAATGAACACTTATTAGGCATTGCTTGCTGACAAATTTTAATTCTTTAAGTTTTATCCAGACAAAGATGGTATGGCCCCACCTTTATTCTACCTACCATGTTTACATTTCTGTCCCTGTGCAAGAGACTTTACCACTTATCTTCCCTTAAGATTAATGACTAAATCTCCCAAACATCTTTGGGAGCCTAGTGATTATAATTTAACTATTATCTTGCATGTCTGTACATTAAACAGCAAGTTAAGGCACACATAACACAATTCTATATTGCTTCAATAGCAATGATCAGCAGAGAGCCACACACACAGCTGAGAAGACAACAAAAAACCCAGCTTCTTGGGGTGGGCCATCCCATTAAATGTGAGAAGAAATGATGCCTCTAATGCTGCACAGGAAAGAGCTACACAAAGAATGCTCAAGAACTATTTTTTACCAATAAGCCAACAAACCAAGAATCCCCTTGAAATAATCTCTTCACTCTGTGAAGAGAAACAGCACCTGCCTTTCTGGAATGTCTCAAAACTCACATTTCAACAGGCTACAAATCCAGCTGTTCACACTAACCTGGAAAGACATTTCATTCAGCTTTCTGGAAACATCCAGTCAAATCTTACCCATTTCTACAAAAACATGAACCTTCCATGCACTATATTCATGCAGAAGACACATAAATAGACCTGGGAGAAGAGTAATTCCAACATGCCAAAATATTAAATATGGCATTGAAGATGCCATTTTGATAGATCAGTTCAATAAACACAGCAGTTCTGACTACCAGGATTGCAGGTCAGGTCAAAGCTCTGAGGGCTACCCCCGAGTGCATCTTGCACTATCTTTTTTACTATCTTCAGAAGCAGAGAAGTCAGTGGAAACAAATACAGCAATACAAAGGGTAACAGACTAGGAAAAAGTACTGGAAGAGGCTAAGACTATGGAACAAAAGCCTTGGCACTTCTTAATTCTCTCTCTATTGCAACAAATTTCAGATTTTTTACTGCCTGCTCATGATGTACTGACCAGTGTCTGCTCAAACCGTATCTTAGCGTCCCACAGTCTCAAAAGTGAGCAACTTAGAGATCTATGATGCTAAATGTACTGGTCCCGTAATTCAACTATCTCTTGACACAGCGGAGGGAACACACCGTCCTGTGTCTGACAGCTCTGTTAGTGGTCACTGACTCAAAGATGTTAGCCCTTTCCCCAATGCCTCCCCCACCTTCCTCATGTTTCTATGTAACCACATCCCCTCTTGAATCTCTTTCCTTGGGATTTGACGGGGCAGTATGGAAACAGCACCCACAAAACAGATTTGCCCCCGACCTCCCGTCCCAACTGAAGGAGAAACCAGGAAATGACTCCTTTGCTCACCCCTCCTGTACACTCTTTTCACCAAAACAGTGTGAGAGCTCCAGAGACATGGTCAAGCTGTGGCTTCTTGGCATGGCATTTTCCATCCACCATAGGGGAAGGTGAGCTTTGGCTCTTTGAGCAGCTGAGAAGATCCTTGCAGACACTATCCACCATGCTGGATAAAATTAACTACTCTAATGCTTGGGTGAAGGGATTCAGAAAGCCGAAGAGCAGAATGGAAACCTCTCTGTGCTAAATGCTGAAATCTTCCCCCAATCTAGGAAGGAAGAGCGGTTTATCCAGTCTCTGTACACGTAGCCTCAGATCTTCACGTGATGGAGACACTTCCTGTGGGCCAGCCACAGAGGAGCACATGAGCAGGCAGATTTGTGTCTCAAAACTGTGCCAACAGGCTAAATATTATCCAACAGATGAAGATACTGATTTCGCTGAGCTGGTCAGGTGGGAACAGTGTTAAAAGGTGTTTCAGTCTCAGTAGACCTGCTCTGCTATTTTGATAAACAGGAAGGACCCCCATTTTTCAGATAAGCCACTCTTGAACAGATTCCCAAATGACAAAAGGGAAAGGGGGTGGGAGATGCAATGACAAATATGCTGTGTGGTGCTGCCCGTGAAAACATGCTTTCCAGTCCAGCAAACCACAGCTTGGAGGAGAACATGGTAGCACATAATACAGACACCCCTTCATTATAATTAGACAGATTTAGTTAACCTGTCAGAAAGATTACTTGGCAAAGCCAAATGGGAAGTTCAGATAAACGATTTCTGCAATACCTCTTCCATAGGTACACTCTGCAGGGAGATTTGGCAAAGGCTGGTGGAATAAACTGTCTTTTGCTACTTTTCAACTACTGTCAGTGTCAGGTCTGCTTTATTTACCTACTCCCATTAAAAGCTCTGTAGCATCTGGTTTTATAGATCACAAATGCAAGATCTTGACCAAAATACCCTGCCCTTCTTGTTGATTCGTGGTCCTGAGTACATTTAGGATTCAAATAAGAGTCAAAGACTGCTGCATCCACCAAACTTTGCTGAGTGCTCTTATTCTAGGAATCCTTCAGAAATTTGGAAAGTACTATTGTAACTTCTTGAAGAAAAACACAATGTGAAATCCTAACAAAGTGGTAGAGTGTGAGAAAGTCTTGGCAATCTAAAATGCAAGGCATGAGGTTGCCTTGAGTTGACGAACAACTTTTATGAATATGCAGATCTACCCGTTTTGCATTGTTCTCAAATGGAATCTCCTTGGGTTGATGCTGCTGCCTCTTTTCATTCACAGCCATAACCCAGAAGCCAGGTGCCAAACATGAATAAAGGTAGCAAGCATATTTGTTTTTCCAGCTGCAGGGCGGATGGACAGTTGCTGGTGTCAGCAAACTCTGCTGGCAAACTCTGCTATGGCCTTGCTAACAGGAAGAGCTATTTTCTCTGACACGGACGACCTGCATACTTCTACCATGCACCTCTGCTGATGGAACTGGGAATCACTCAGACACCTCATGTTATAAATCTCGGACACATCAAAGTTATCCAAACATGATGGCAATGAAAATGATCATTGCATGTTCTGGAGACAAAGATGAAGTAGATACTGGTATGCAAATGTTCTGATCTTTGATCTGTTCTTCCTTCGCAGAGATTTCCTCTGCTGTTGGGGGGGTGGGTAGTGTGTGCGTTTCAAAGGGGATGCATGAACTGCACTACTCACTTCCTCTGAATGGATAGCTCAGTTGAAACAGAGCTCTGGTGGAATGCAGAAAAGGCACAGCTCACATATACAGCACCTCTCATGTTCGACATTGGTCTCCAAAAACATGTGCAACATGCAGGGAACAAAAGAACATGCTCTAGTTAACTCCTTCCTGTGCAGGTCCGCAGGATGCCTCAGCCTCCCTCACTGAATGTACCACGAATAAATGAGGAATAACAAAATCATCTACCCAGCAGAATGTCTCCTGAAGGATGAGAACTAGACAGTTAATACCGCAATGGAAGACTACATCAGAGACAAGGCTGGTACCAAGAGGACAATAAACCCAACAGAACAGACTCTCAGTTCCTCTTTGGCTTCAGAGACACTGGGTACAGCCCTGGTACTTGACGGAAGCACACTGAAAAGTCGCTACCACTCTTTCTTTGGCTCCTCAGAGGACCTAACCCAGGAGGACATCTCCCTTCAAAAGAGCTGGAAAAGAAATCAGACCTGTTGTTAAGATCTCTGAGACTACCTGCTTTTGAAAGTAAGAGACAAGGAGAAACAGACATAGGGAGAAACACTCTATTTCTACCACATAACCTACCATTAACAGAAAACATGAGCAATGGGAGGTAATGTTTAAAGCCAAACAGCTTTGAATGTTCCACAACAAAGACCAAATGCTTAATAAGAAAAAAACCTTACAAATATTACACATGGAAAAGCGAGGGCTTCCCCCCAGCTCCTGAATATCCTCACAGAGATTGTCAATAAACCACTAAGCATCTTCATTCTCAGCAATACATATATATATATATATATATCCTATTGACTGCATCCTAAAAGAAAAGTGTGCAATTTCCCAGAAGAGAAACTCCACAGCAACAGAAAGAAACTCACAACCACTGGTTTGATGCCATTCTAAATACCCTTCATATGGAAAACCTAGAGTACGCAGAGTTCAGGCATGGCCACAGCAAACACTGCTAACCAGAAGCCCTTGATCTCAAGAGGAGGAGTGGAACCCTCCGACGTGACAGATGTTTTATGGTAATTTATATGTATAAGCTATGTATATTCACCAGGGACAGAAGTGCTGAATCAGGGATGGCCAATCCAATTGGTCTGCAGCTGCTAAAACATATTTCTATGAAGTCAGGAGTATGTGATTAAAAATTATCATAGCCATAACCGTACTCTGGTATTGAAACAAAGCCATATACAAAGCAATAATACTCCATTCTTAACCCGTTGACTTTAAGCAGTAGAAGGTTTTAACCAGGAAGTTCCCATGATCTGTGAAAATAGACTGACATTAAGAATTATTTTCAAAATATCAAATACAGGTTCTCAACAGCCTTCGCACCAGGAATTATACTCCAGAGCTCTGAGAATAAGGCACTGATGACACAAGCAGGGCCGAAACTTGATTCAAACTGGACAGAGTCCCACTTCAATAGCATCCGTTAACGAAAAAAATTATAATTTTTTTTTAAACTGTATTTGAGCAAAAGAGTCTCTGTGTGCCGTGATCCAATTCCGTTGCTCACTATTTTCCTGCAGCATTGATCAGTGGCAAACCAGTATAGGTTTCTTCTAAGTTAATGCCTTTATCTGGTACAGGAGTTTAAAAAAACAACCAACCCATCCCAAGAGAAGAGAGACTGAGCAGGTGACTCAAGAAGGAATGAAATTTCCATGATATTCAATAAAAATCGGTCTCTTGTTTATGGGTAGTTTCTGCTATTAATTTGGTGTATTTCTCATCCCCTGGGCTTACTTTTAAAGAAAGCCACTGTAGCACTGTTCACAATCCTGCTCGGAAAAACCAAAACAAGACAGCTTTAGAATTGCCACACAAGATCATATTTGATCATTGCCTCTCAGTGAGGACAGACATCAGCTATTCATCCTGCAGAAGCAGCCTACAGAGGGTGCTGGGCTGAGCAAATGCATCATCTTTCAGCTCAGCTGCCAAACAAGAGCTTTCAAAAAGACAAGTCTACATAAATCATCCTTTTGTTCCCCTTCTCCAAAAATTGAAGATTAGTTAAAACTCTGTTTGGGGCACTTGCATTAAAAACCACAAAAAACCCAAGCCCTGTGTAGCAGGGGGAGAAGGAGACAGAGGAGGTAATAGCGAGTGGAATTGTTCCCCAGCAAAGTCAACAGGATGACAGTTTAGTAGTCTTCTTGTAGTCAAAGACTTCAAATTCCTTTTTATGTGCAAGGGGTGGCAACCTCATATCTCTTGCCATGACACAGGGTATTACTGCCCTAAATCTCTCCACCAAACCTATTCCAACTCAATAATAAATACTCAGCTAGAAAGTCCACACAGGAAATCCCAGTAAGATACAGCCAAAGTAAATGATTGCCCTAATGCAGCACTTATTTTCTAAGTTCCTTCAGGACACTAACATCTACAAATAACCATAAACTAATGACTTGATGTGTGATGCAACCAAATCCCACAAGCTAACCAAACGGGCCAGTCTTCCACTATTCCAAGTACTTCCACAAAATCTCATGGGCTGCAGAAACATGCGCTTATAGAGCTGATGATGTGAACTTGTTATCAAAACTGGCCTTATACAAATTACAGTACAAGGCCCTATTGAAAAGCTGCAGGTTCACTGACAGGTCATGCTGGCATGAAATACCATCCAGGGAAACATCTAACTACACCACAGGAGTTTACCTGGGATGGGATCTGACGGGCCACTTTCCTAGTGCTGGAGATTAAATTCCATTTACAGTTTCTAGCGGCTTTTTTCATTTTATGCTCTAAGACACCGGTCAACTGGGTATTGCTGCATTAACCACACACACAATGTCTATTTCAGCATGACTGTGCTGAACAAACTTACCTCATTTTTAAATACTGCTTTGAGGCTTTCATGTATATGACCAAGGAGGGCAAACAGAAATCTTGCCAGGAAAGCCAAATTAAAACCTCACTCTGGTAGAACTTGCCTTTGCAGCATTAAGGGATACGATGCTGAGGATGCCACCCATTTGCCAAAGAGTGGGGACAAAAAAAAAATAATACTGTCAGCATATTATTAAGTCCCAGTGAGCACCCAATCTTCATTATTACAGCCTCTTTCAGAAGTCAGCGTTTTAAGATAGCTTGATACAATGCTTTGAGAGATAAACTACTCCAATGGATTAGAAGTAATATCCTCTATGAAAAAGAAAAAAAAAAAAATCTTTCCCAATACAGATGACACAACTAACACATCAGGATTGTAATGGAAATTGTACTTCCAAGACTGGTAGACCCAAACTTGGATCTACTTAGACACTCTATAAACAGGTAAGGAATAATCTATGGTTTTTCCCCCACCCTGAAATGCAGGGTGGGGTGTGGGGGGGGGCAAAATATTAAAACAATGGCAACAATCCAGTACTTATGAGCAACCCTACAATCAACCATTGTGTGCCATGTGACAGACAAGAGAAAAAAAACCCCACAAACACTAAGAAAACACATTTCAGTTTTAAGCTTCCACAGTAGTAATGAAAAGCAAAGTGGGTAGGAGACTTTTAGAAAGGCCTTAAATATTCTTCTATAACCTAACAGCGAACACAAATATTTGCTTAACCTCCATCTTCAACATCCAAAAAAGAACCAATTACTCTAAAAGCTACCAAATGCCCCAAGAAGAATTTGAGGCATGAACCACCACCACCAAAAAGCATCTGAGGAAGAGGCAGATCTCCCACAATCAGAAAGGCTGTCTCATTTAGACATACTAAAAACAACTGTGCTGGAGACGCTGGTGACTCATTATTAGCGATGGAGCAGAGAAACCACTTGAAGAGGTGAGAGGAAAATTCCATTTTAATTTAAGAGTACTCTCTAGCAAACCTTGCCCAAGTTCTGTAACATAACAACAATCGGATATTCACTAAGAAATGCATTTTATAAACACTACTGACAGCCCTCAGCAAGCACAAGATGTGCCATCTGTGGCAAGACAAGACTTGCCATGAACTAAGAAAAATAAAAATACATTAAGTCCCTTCAAGAAAAGAGGTTTACTTTAGTTACTTTTAAAAGTAACATAGTGTGAATGACTTTTAAAAATAAGTTTGCTTTGCATATTTCTCATAACAGCCAGTGCCATCTGATTCAGTATTCCCTTGATACAGTTCCTCCCTGTTGCAGGGCTTTATGAAAACAAAGAGCACACCAATGACCTAGAAACAAATGTAGGCTCTCAAACTACTTTAAACTCATTAACTTTATACTTGTGTAAGAATTATAACAACGTCTGAAATGACTGCCAAAGACTTCAATTTAAATTTGCCAGGTTGCATTATGAGAAGGTTTGGGTTTATTCCTATCTGAAACTGTTTCAGGAACAGAAGACATTTTTCATAACCCAAAGAATGGAGGTGGGGAGGAGGGTTGTGGTTTGGGTTTTTGTTTTTTTTTTTAAAGGGGATATGTTTACATGGCACAGAGCAGAGCCATGCATTCAAACCAGCTCCGGAACCGGAAGCTGTATGACATGTCAGCACAGCTCTCCACTAATTACCAGGATAATGAGAAGCAGAATATTTCTTTTTCCACAAAGAGATGACACAAAAATACTTCTCTGCAACACAGCTAGTTACTTCTTGTCATGCTGCCCTGTACTATGAAGGCATACTCAAAGTAGCTCACGGTATGCTGAGGTTTGGATTAATGAAACCTGAAATGCCCTTTTGAAGGATTTAGAGCTAGATTCCCTAGCAAAGAAGTCGACTGATCTGTGCAAAGCACTCTAGGAGGGAAACAAAACAACACAACACAACAAAAAAAGGGAAGAAAAGAAAAAAAAGGAAGGTAAATATGCACCACGAAAACTTTTAAAAATAACTCCCTGAGGCCATAAGAAACCATTTCAAAGGGGTGGTGGGAACAAGATCCATCTATAGAACTTCAATTTGAACATTAGCGGAGAGCCCTCCCCCCAGCATGAGTAATTACTGCTGCCTTTCATGTGGCAGAGTAACACACCTTTTCTCCTACAGTTGGTTGTGTCAGGTCTATTTTAAACACGCTCAACAGCATTACAAAGTAAAACACTGCAGCCAGGCTTCCCATGCGGCTGAAAACTCTGGTTACCAAACACAGTCTTTATAAGCAACCCAACCCCTAAAGTTCCCAAGCATCCCTGACGTTTGGGGAAGGGGCTCATGCCTCCCAGAGATGCAGGCAGAGAGGCACACGCCATGCCTGCTCCTTCTCTTTCCTGTGGCTGTGGTTTTGGCGATGCGAGCACCAGTACGCACCATTTCACAAGCATGCACCGGATTTGCAGCTGTAACCCTACTGCGAGCTGTACCTCCGCTCCAGCTTCAGAAGAGCTTTAATCTGCTTCTGCCTTTTGCCTGCTATTATTAACCTCAGGGATAAACTTGCACCCTTTTAATCAGGTGCTCTAACCGGTGCATTCTGGAAGCAGGTAGCACAGACAGGTCTCCCCTCCCTTCTTTAGCAGTAACGTGGGAAGTGTCACCCGCAGTATTCACCAGTTGAAACCTCTAAGAAATCAGTGAGGGGACTGGTAAGGCAGACCCTTCAACGCTTGGAAGTCAATCCTTTTAAATCAAAGCGTTAAGACAGGGAGGGAAACCTGACGCTGAGGGAAACCCCGAGTCCACAGGCTTTTCGGGAGCCCTCTGTCCCGCCGGCCGCGGGGCGCCCCGGGCCGTGAGGGGAGCCCCCGAGGAGTGGGAGGTCGGGGGCCTCCGCTGCCCTGCCCTGCCCCGAAGGTGCTGGGCCTGGAGTTTGCTGTCATTGCTTAGCGCGGGGGGGAGACCCGAGGGAAGAGGGGCAGCTGCTGGTGTCGGACCTCTCAGCCGGGGCGAAGCCTGCTGAGGGAATTCCAGTGAAATTCCCAGCCTGGAGCCCTGAGCCCCAGCAGTTGCCCGCATGGGAGGGCAGTGGGCTGCGATGGCCGCAGCGCAGGCAGCCATACACCCCTGTGCACGGCTGCAAGAAATGTAAAAGTGAAAACTGAACTCAGCAAAAATTGCTCAATACGGGGTTGCGTGGCCTGCATAGTGTCTGCGTGGGCCGGGGCGTGCTGCGGCTTGCTGCCATCGCGCTGCTCGACGGCGTTCTTACTGAGCCTCTTGGCAAATGGAAACGTGCAGTATAGAAAGGTGCCATGGGCCCACTGCTCTAGCCCTTTGTAAGAATGTAAATGCAATACTAGGCATCACAAGGTAGTTTTGTGTCATTTGTGAGAACTTAAAGTATAGGAAGGTAAGAATCTAGCCCAAGTGTAAGACCTAAATATGTCTTACAGATGTTACCTTTTTCAGTTACTGTGCATAAAGACTTGTTTCTTTCTTTCTCTCTCTTCTTTTTTTTTTTTTCAGTCTTTCAGCCTTCATTTATCCATATGTCGGGGCCCAGCGTCAATTCGTTTTTTCTTGGAAATTCTTCAGGAGTTAATTTTTCTATAATTTTAAGCCCTATAGATGAAGAGAAAGGTAAGAACACTTCACTTCCCCCCCCCCAATAATATGGAAATAAATATGTTTGAATTATTAATATTTTTGGACACTAAAATTACTGGAGAAATGGCAATGCACTTCATTTAGTGCTTTAGTAGTTACTGAAACAGCAGCTCAAAGGGACTTCTGCTGATTAAACCCTTAGTCCTCTGTGGCTTCTTTGTCAGCTGGGCCTGAGGGTGTGCCAACTTGAAGGCCCAAGAGGAATTTAAATGTACTTCTTATTTTCCAGGCTTTTCTAAATGACAGCAGAATACTTCTTAAATTTTTATTCTGATATAGGAAAATTGCAGCTTGCAAATTGCAGTGGAAGTAAAAGAGCTGGCGATTGGAATTTGAATGTAACACCTGGTATGGTATGTAAAATGCTGATCCTTCCCATTTTAGGGAAGGATTGGACTGTCATATATTAAGGGCTAATGAAATACTAGCAAAATGTTAACGTACTGACAACCCAGTTTGAGTGTTTTGCCCTTGCCTTTTTTCCTTGACGTAACCCTTTGTGTGCATGCCCTTGCTGGAGTTTGCTGGGGTGCAGCTTTGACACTGGTTCCTTCTCCTCCTCTTCCTCCAGAACTGCTTGGATTTCCTGGCTGGCTGTAGCATTTGAGACTGTTTCAGATCTGCTGGAAGGAGCTAATAGAAATAAAAAAAGTAGTGGTTTTATACAGCACGAGCTCTAGAACATCTGTATTTACTAGACTTGCCTTCAGTGTTATGTTGTGCATAATTCCTTGGGGGGTTTATCAAGTCTGCAGTCATTCCAGTTTTCAACAGAAGGTAGCTGTAAAAACTGAAATTCACTTTCCAATATTTGTTTTTTTCTTTAGAATTGTGCATGTGCTTTCCAAGGTAACTTAATCTGTGTGCATGCCTTAAAAAGTTCTGTGTACAGTTCATCTCCTCACTGTATTTGCGTATCGCAGTAGCAGACCCTTTGTCATTCCATTCTCAACAAATGTCTGGTTTCATATAGGAAGAATATCATTGCGTTGTAGTGCTGACAAAACACAGTGGTACTGAAACTTCTTTTTCAGAAGCTGATGGGTGGTATACATAAGAGTAATTTGATACAAGCTGTCAAATTTTATTTTGCATTTATTCAGAATGCTTCCAAAGTGACTATAAGCTTGACGAGAAATCTGCAGTTGTGTTTGCTGAATGCCACTGACTGCTGCACAACACCTCTCTGTGTGGTTGAAACGCTCCAGGTTTTAGCTTGCCGTGATTCAGTGATGTTGGCACGTCTCCTGATTCAGGCTGAAATATATGCCAACTCTTCCTTTGCAGGAAATGTGTCAGGTAAGTGTTTAGATACGCTAAAGAAGAAATGGCATTTTGGCTGTTCTTTTTCCTCTAGATATGAAAAAATAAAAATTGGGATTTGGGCAGCAATAAGAGATACTGAATAATCATTGATGGAATTGGACAAAAGGTTTGTGCGTGGTCAGAATAAATTGCAATGCGCATGGTCTCATTATTTGGATTGCAGTCCATTTAATCTGATTTGGTCTTTTTTTAAAATTCTTTTACAGAAAATGCAACTATCATCCCAAACCAGGTGTTTCAGCCCTTGGGCTCTTGTCCCTGTGACTTGACAGCTGGAGCTTGTGATGTTCGTTGTTGCTGTGATCTGGTACTTATTTCTTATTAAACTTTGATTAAGCATTTTCAAAATTTCAAAATTTCTGGGCTCCTTCTATTGTCTGGGGGGAGAGAGAGGTACTGAATGCTTCAGACTAGATGGGGCTAGAGGGCTTGTTTGGATTTTCCAGTGTTTCTAATAGTAAATATGACCTATCTCTACAAAACTGGTTTGATTTACCTGTTAAGTATGGCTATAGTGCCTATGGTAATGCTATTACTGTACTAAAACGTGACCATTCTTTTCCCTTTCAGGAATGTACACCAGACTTGAAGCAGTTATTCAAGGAATCGTGTTTCACTGGAGTGTTTGGTGGGGACGTAAACCCACCTTTTGATCAGCTGTGCTCTTCTCAGTCAATGGAATATACCCCTGATTGGTTTCCCTTCCTTTGTGTACAGTCTTCTCTTAACAATACACCGTTTCTTGGGTACTTCTACCATGGGTCTATGTAAGTCTTAAGAAAATTTGTTTTCTCAACATTAGGCATGCTACCGAAAATGTGACCTGTTTTTATAATGAAAGTGATTTTGAAATTTGAATTTTAGGGTGTGAACTTTAAATGTAAATGGAGAAATGTCATTGGAACTATATGAGAACATGGGACATAAAGCAAATGTAGAATTATTTGTGTGAGGTAGAGAGTAAAGAACTCTTTTATTTTTAAACTTGTTTGCAGTTCTACACCCAAAGTTCCTTCATTTAAGATCCCATTACAAACTTCTCCTGGGAAACTTTTCACTGGTTACAGACAAGGAGATCCAATTATGACAGAAGAAAATGAGTATTTTACCATTCCCCAGGTAATCACTTTGTGTTTATGAGCTTTTGATGCCTCTTGGTTTGTTTGATACTCTGTGTGTCACACTCCTTATGGCTTTGTAACCAAATTCTGCAACTTGCTGTTGTGGTGGAATATATTTCATACACCCCCCACACCCACACCCACCCACCCCATCCCCCAAAATGGTAATGTCTTATTTATTTCAAGAGGTAAAAGCAAGCTTGGCATCCAAGTTAATGGATTGACTTACTGTCAATTTCAGCATTTTTTGGTTTGCCTGCTGCGTTACTGAGCACTGTAGTTGGTTTTCGCTTTGAATCTTAGTCATCTGGTTGTACTTTTTTCAAGTTCCTTTTGCATTTTAGAGAGACTTGTTATTTATAATTATTTTGACAAATCAGGATGAAGCCATACTGTACAGTGAAACTATTTTTAAAGCTGTGCTTTTTAAATTTTAACCTCTCTTTTGCTACGGATTGAGGTATTTTGATAACATCAGCTTGCTTGTTTGTCAAAGTGTCATATATGGCTGTAGTACACACTTGTAGCATTTCACTAACAAATAGTCCTCAAATGAAAAGCAAGGGGCTAGAAGAGGGTCTGATACACCTATTTCTGTTGAACCCCTGCAGCGATCCGTGGCTGGACAGTGTGTTGGAAATGCCCCTGTAGCATATCTCCAGAACTTTGATGTCAAATGCCTTACCAATCTAGCCTCTTACAAGGAAGGACTGCCCCATGACGTGAGGATAAACAGTGGTATTGGAGGTATGCTGCATAAACCCGAACAGAAATGTGATTTATGTTTGTCAGAGCTGCTAGAACAGAGCAAACGCAAGGGCTGTTGGCATAGAGGCTATGTGTAATATCTTTGTTACATGGTGGCTGTAGTTCAGCGTTTGGGGGTGTGCTATTCCTGTTTCTGATGACCTTCTAGCATGTGTCCCACTATTTCCAAAGATTTAGGATGTAAGAAATAGTGGGATTGGCCTTTGTTTCCCATTTATCTGTTTCTGCTGACTCATACTGGTTGTGGCTACACATGACAGGAGAGCCTCTCTCCCACTATTTTCAGACTGTTGCAGAGCCCTTTTTCTGTCAAGAGGGTGCAGTATCATCATTTTAAAATTAATGAGAAGTGGTTACTTTCTGCATTACAAAAGCATATACTTATGAAGTGTCATTCTGGAGTTTGAGATAATATGATTACTAGCATGAAGACAATTTATTTTACGCTCTGTAATTGTCTTAGTTTTGTTCATCTGTATTACCGTTGTAAGACCCAGAGATAACTAGCTATGCTTTCAAAATACATAAACGGTTTGGTCCTTTACCAAAATTAATTTTCTAAATAATTTCCTACTCTATTTTCATAACAACAGGGATTACACCTTGGATGTGAAAACAGTGTGTCTGTCTCTTTTTAGTCAGGATTACTGCAGTGTTTGTTTTTCCTTTTCAGACTTCATCCAACAGAATGTCACCTATAGGACCATCACTGACATGGGCAAATTCATCACTCAAAGTGGTATGTCTCTTCCACTTAATAAATATATTTATTACCTCACCTGGACTGTATAAGAAATAGATTATTTTGATGCCTAAAATGTTTACCTGCTACAATTCTGAGGAGGGATCTTGTATGTTATCTAATACTCAAAAAGTAAACTGGCTTACTGCAAAGCAGAAGGTATTTAATTTACCCCAACTTCATTTAAAGTTGATCGAGAAATTGGGTCCCTTAGCTTACATTACAAGAAGCTTTTGAGAAGAAAACCCCCAATAATAACAATAAACAAAGATACAAAGAATGCTTTAAAAAATCTCCAGGATGAGCATGGAAGTGGGAGGGGCAGAATGTAGGCAGATGTGTATGTCTCTGTTTTGTAAGCTCTCGTGCCTTTTTAAGGGTCTTTCTCAGCCAAAGAAGCAGTTACTTGATGCAGAACAGTGGTTCCCAGTCAGTGGGAAGATAATGCAGCACAAAAGAAACTAATGTAATACAAGCTAATGTGTTTTTCTGGGCAGTGATGGCTCCCTGGGAGGGATGAGATGAAAGCAGAGGGAATCCTGAGTCCAGAGCCACGCATCAGCTGGTGAGGCAAAGTGCAGTGCTGCGTTTTTCTGGGGAGGTTTAGCTGCAAAGACACATGGAACTGCTGTTGTTAAAATATTAATAAGCTAAGGAACTGTACTGTCATGCTGTCTTAATGAGATGGGACTTAGTAAAATAAATTCTCAAAAAGATCAGTGTGACGATTTCCAGCACTTTGCCAGAGTTTTTTAATGTGTTCTTTTTCAGCTGCAGTAACATAGCTTTCCAGTCAGCGGTGCTTTTCATTATAGCCTTTTTTTTTTTTCCTTCTGCCAGAAAGCCATCATACTGCTGAGGTTTTATGTCAAAACGTAACTTTTGCAGAGCATTATATGTTCATTTGGAAAGACGAGAACATAGAACGAGTAAATGTCACAGTCTTCCTTGGAAGTTTATGTGATGGAGGTATAATGAAATTTCTTCTACAATTTTTGATTTACTTGTTTTTATTCAGCATGGAAATTCTGTGATAGAATTTCTTATTTACTAAAAAGAATTTCCCCTAGACTCTGGAAAGAAAATTTTGGGGCTGCTTTCCATTAATTTGGATTATTTTGAATCTTCTGTTACTAATGAAGGATGGAAGTTTATATCCTACATAGAGCATACTTTTTGCTAATTTACAGCATATGTTTTGCTCATTTACTTATTTAAAAGTAAAGTCATATTGCTTTCTTTTACCAGAAACACTGACACAGAGATTCACAGTCAAATTTCTAAGTGTAAAGAGTACTAACGCAGCAGAACTATTTGGGAATCCAGGTATGAATACTTTATTGTGCCTCTTAAAAATGAAAAGAAAAAAATTTTGTACTGCACAGATTATTATTAGTGACTATGTTTTATATCTCTTTCATCGTTCTTTTTGTTGCCAGCCCCCACCTTCCTGTCTTAATGCGCTGCCAGTTATAACAGCAGTGATCGGTTCTTAGGCTTTTCTTGTATAGATATTGATTATTTAAAGTGAGGGTATTCCTATGGTAATGGAAATGTCTGTTCATTTACTTCAAGATTGGTGGCATTTATTATTAAAACAATGCTAATGCTTATAGATTCTTGCACAGTGTTCACAATTTACCCTTCTATGTTTAGGCTATCAAGTTGGAAAACCAGTGAGAGCTGCAAATATGAATGCTTCTGATACTTTTGGAAGCCTAAACATTTGGCAGCCAGGTACTGGCTTGTGAGGTTGCAACTTCAACTGTAGTTAATGCTAAAATGTTGGGGTTTCATTTGTTTGTTTGTTTACATATTTTAGCTAAGAATCTCTGCCAAATTTTGCTTTTCTAGACTATTCCCTATCCTTTGTTCAAACTTCAGTAAGCGGGCCCCTAATGCTTTCTTGGAAAATTTAAGTTGAATAGACTTGTGTCTGTTTTTGAATTATACCACTTGGTGTTTTGCATTCTAATGTTTGATATTTTTGCACAAAATTGAAAGGTTGATACAGGAAAGCTTAAGTAAGATGTTTTCATTTTATAGTTGGCAGAGGTTTATGTACATCGGCAACTTATACACCAGTTTTATTCGGACTCGATTCATTCTCTGGGTGCATTCTAGAAGTTGGTATTAATGAAGATTGCAGCCTTTTAAGGTGAGCTACATAGTTGACTTGGTTTTCCCTGCATTCCTCTTATTGCTTGTTACATGATGCCTACAAGTGCCTACACTCAGCACTGTTATGTTGTTCTTAAATGCCTACATGCACTTCAGCTTTCTGTGGTTGATGTCACATTTTTTTAAAAGGGAAATTATAAAAATGGTTTCACTCGGATCTCTCTGTATTCAAATGAGGATTATGTTGGGCTGCAATGCTTTGCCATTTCTTCCCTTCAACAGATAACTCAGTAGTTCCAGTTTGTTTTTGTTGAGTGATAACATCTTTCAGAGGAAACTGACCTTATGATGTAATAATATTGCAACCCAGAGTGGCAGACAGTACAGATTTACTTTTTGTGTGATCTTACATTGTTATGTTGCAGAGGAAATGTGACTGAGAAATTGAATTCATTAATACAAGCTACTCATATTGGAAAGAGGGACAATTCAAGTTACAGTGATCTAAATGACTGGGTGGAAATTATACGTGAGTGAGTTTTGTGTTGTTTATAGTCTAAATATGCCCATATGATGAATAGAGCACTTAAAAATAAAACCAAAATGTATTTGCAAATGCCTAAAGATAAGTGTGTCTGGATCCATCCATCCATATATGTGTACACACACGCATATATCTCAATATGTATATGGATACTGCACTAATGTATTTTACTGTCAGCCTGTACGCATATGACTTGGTATTTTAGTTCTCTGCTGATAAAGCACTCCTTTATGTGTATTTTATATAGAGAAAACATTTTTTTCCCTGTGTGACAGTTACCAGTATTTCACTGGATTATGACAGTAATATAATGTTTTCCATAATATTTCCATTTAAATAACTCCATTCTCTTCCGTAGGTCTTGATCCATTTAATTCTGATACCAACGTGAGCACTGGACGCTTAAAAGGCATTTGTCCAGATATTCCTGCAAATCTGAATATTCGCATAATCTTTGCTGATGTGGGTGCAGTACAAGGGATTCCCCGGCAAGAGATTCTTGCCGTGCAGATCAGGTAGAGAGAGTTGTGTCTCTGGCTATCTGGCAAATAAACATTTCCTTTTGAGACTTGTTTACTTAACATATCCGGATTAAGTTTTACAAACAAACATGCTATTTTGTTATTTCTGAATTTTTACATGCCTTTTATTTGTGCAACCCAAGTTCCTTTGATCACAGCCAGCTTAGCCTTTCTCCCTCTGAAATTAAAATAATAATAAAAAATTAATGGTTAAAAGTAGATAATCTTTCTACTTCACTAAAACACTAAATAAAATCTATGATGTTGCCAGTAGTAGGCATATACAGAGCATTCCATCAGAAGAATGTTTTAATTTCTTGTTACATGGTAGAAGGGAAGTAACAACATCATCCTGTGTTTGGCTTACCTCAATGTAGAGCTCTTCTCGAGACCTGTGGTAAATGCTTTATTTGTACCTGAAACAGGGAATTTTCATTTTGCAAACACTTCCTCCCTCCCTTTCCCCAAGTCAATCCCAGTCAAAGAAATGGGATTCTGTTCCATTTTACCTCATTTACAGACTTCGCAAGTTTTTCCCCATATGGTGTTGAAAATCCAGAGATCATCAGCCTCCTCCTAAATTCTGTATATTTTGTCCTTTCATGGTTATGTTTAGGCTCCAAATTTCCATTTACAGCCCTCAAGTAATAGTTATGCATATTCTTACAGTTACTCAACAGTCATATGGCAATTCCAGTGCGGGCTTATCTGTGAAAACAGCATCAGCTTTCTTCCCGTCACTGCTTCTGTTCAGTTTCTTAAAGTGCCAGCTCAGCCACCCATTCCAGTGACAAGGTAATTTTTGTAAAAACACTGATACTTCACATTATGTTAAGCAGATGTAATGTGAATAGTATTGATCAGAAGGTTGCTTTGGTTTGGTGGAGTATGGAGCAAGGAGGCCTGGTGGAAAGATTTATTGAATAACAGTTGTTAGCAACAATCTCCCCCAGGAACATGGGGAACATGAAGTAAATTACCCTGCGAAGCCATCATTTGGTTTTAGCAGATAAGCTTCTGTGTTGTTTACTTGAGTGAGGCTCCCAAATTATCCATTGTCTGAAAATGTTCATCACAAAGTGACTAAAACTGACAGAAGTGGAGGGGGGTGTGTGTGTGTGTGTTCCTGTTTTTATTGGAGAAAAAACTGAGTAACGAGAAGCATGTGGTTTAGTTTTGGGTTTTTTCCTGTAACCTGGACACCTTTTCACTCTGTTTTTTCCACTTGTGCTGGTGTTATGGTACTGTAGTCAATAAAGCTGTTTTCTTGGTTTGTTCCCCTCCAGATTTCAGCTTAATTATACAGAATTTGACTGCAATCGAAATGATGTGTGCTGGCCACAACTTTTTTATCCATTGACACGGTTTTACACAGGTAAAAATAATAAGCAGTGTGGAATGCCATGAACTGGTCATATTTCTTTGAAACATAATTAAATGTGTAAGTTTAGTCTGAAAGAATGCTTTGTAGTAGAGAATTAAAATACCTTTTTTAGAAAACATGGTCCAGAAAGTCTGTTTAATTTTTTTCCTTGAGAATGCATTTATTTCTTAGTTAAGACTAGTGGAAAAAATAATTTCTGGATAAGCTTGAAATTTTGTATCTTTGGCAGAGATTCATTTTCACTCCCCTGTGGAGTTTGGAGGCAGGTATGCTTTCTAAGGTAAAGGAGAATGTATCACTTGATGATACTGTCCTGTTTCCATTTCCTACTGTGATTGTAGCATTGTCAGTGTGTCATTGCCCTTGAGGGGTGGAAGGCGACTTTCTCACTTTGCCAGTATGTGGTTTTTCAGTCAGCCCATAGTGGAAGGCGACTTTCTCAGTTTGCCAGTATGTGGTTTTTCAGTCAGCCCACATCAGTTCCAGTAAAAATTTGCCATATTGGTAAAACAGTTAATTTTAAAATTTTCTCTGTGTAAAACTGTGGCAGAGTATGTTTCGTGGGAGACTCTGTAGATTCAATGTCTGGCATTTCAAAGGGCATCAAGGCATTTGGACTCTGTTCTGGGAGCTGCACAGAGGCAACTACTTGTTTATCATCTGCACAACTTCAGGGACTAAAGTTACAGAAAGTAGGCAGTTTTATAAGTACGAAGCATCTTACTTCCTTGCTTTGTGCTGCATTATTTTATTCAGGCTATGCATATGCTCTAATCTGTATCTTTTGGGTTGTTGTCTAAACTAAAATTTAGCTCTCATATGCTTATATTTTTTCCCCCCTTTCTTTTTTTGCAGGAGAACCATATTCCCAGTGTCTTGCTAAAGGCCTGTCATTGGCGTTTCTTCTTTTACTTGCAGCAATTATGAGTAACCCTTGGTTTTCTAAATTATGGAATAGTTCCTTGGTTTAAAAATGTTGATGTAAAGAGAACCACTTTTGTTAATATTTCAAGTACTTTGGGGTAAAATGTATGGATAAATGTTCTTGGATTTTGTAGAGATTTTATACAGCCATTTGAAGATATATAAAATGAATGCTTTTATGGTATATGGAAAATGGTTGTTTTATTTAAAACAAGAAGTAGTAGAACTATTTTGAAGCACTATGCTCCACGACTGGAGCAGGAAGGGCAGAGCTGGCTTCAACAGGGTGAGCTGTGCGCGGTGCCCTGTGCTGGGCCCGGCTGCTGGGGGGCCAGGTGGGCCCCATGGGTGGGCTTTGTCCCACGGCTGGGCTTTGTCTTGGCCAGGAGCTTCTCTGCTCTGGGGTCAGGGCGGCAGCTCCCCCACAGCAACCCCCTCGTGCCCACCCGCTCTCGGAGCAGCGGACCCATTGTTCGCCCTTCTGAGAAGTGGTAATGCTTCAGGGATTTTCCCGTCTTGATCTGTAATTCTCCCAGTTAACACTCTGCAGTTGATACCAAGGACTTAGAACAATTTAGTTAGGGAGAGAACCTGCACCTGATCTGGGCTACGCAGCATACGGAAAACATTTACTGCTGGTTTTCTTCAGTCAATCAAACGCGATGTTCAGGGTGGGAATTTCTTGCGGTTTGGACCTTACCATTACCTCAGAAACGTGTCTTCTCCTTTCGGACCTTACCATTACCTCAGAAACGTGTTTCTCCTTTCCCTCCCGCCACACGAAACCTGCCTCCCGGTGAGCCCGCGCCCGCAGCGCGCTGCTGCCCCCGCCCGGTGCGGGGCCGTCGCCGCC
>JAVJGI010000063.1:27381990-27412849 GCA_035590275.1 Ibycter americanus
TTTGCAAAGAGTGTGTCTAGGCAAGAAGATGCTGCTGTCTGGCTGTCAGCGTTGCATGCACATTACCAGCATCATCAACAAAAGCAGGTTTTTTTACCCATGCAGTCACATTTGTGTTTGCGCATGTATTTTTGAGACCATGAAACTGGTTTGTGGATGTATGCACAGCTGTATATTCTGTCTGTGAGTTAAGTAACAACTTAACTGGGGCCATGATCATTTCTGAGTACTCGCATCACTACGTTATAGGGTGCCTGAGTCTCTGGCTTGACTCTCCTGCTCTTGTTTCGTGTTAGCGCACACTGACGTGCAAGTCTGCCTTTGTGCTGGTGCTGATGACATTGGGTTTTGTTTCCAGAAATAGACGATGAGTTCATCAAGAACTTGAAGATTTTGATACCTTGGCTTCTTAGTCCTGAGAGCCTGGATGTTAAGGAGATCAATGGAAACCATATCACCTGTCGAGGTCTTGTGGAGTATTTTAAGGTATTGGCTTATTTAAGAGAAAGTTGGCTTATTCATCTGTGGCATGCTTGCACTTTTGCTGTAATTAAAGGGGAATGCAGCAGCAGGCAAGCCAGCACTTGATGGCCAGAGGAAATGTTCTTGGTGCAGCTAATAGTCCTGACTCTCATTGCTGCAGAAAGCAAACACCTCCCGGTCACGTATTTGACCACACAGTAAGCCCAACAAATGGGCAGGGCTGTTTCCCTCCCCAGGAGAATTGAGGACCGGAGGGAGGGAGGCTGAGGGCTGTATTCCTGTTGCCTTTGGAAAAAGCTTATTTTTGTTGTCATGACTACTGGGACATTTTAATGCAAGACATTACTGAGTAATTCTCACCACCTACTCTCCAGAGCTAGTTGACTCTGGCTCCTTCTCCTTCAGTAAAGGATGGAGGTAGGTGCAAATCCAACGGTAGAGATACTTACTGTGAGACTTGAGTGACTGACTCAGGCCACCCAAGGAGTGGACCGCAAGCCATCTTATGTAGCATTTTCTGACAGAGCATCCCCTGCCAAAACCATCTTGTGCCAGGAACGTCCTCCTTTTCTGTGCTCTTAACATCCTGTTAAAACTGTGTCTGGAGCTGGGTGGGGGTGTTTGTGTGTTGCTTGTGTGTGCCGCATTCAGTGTGATTTCATTTTCTGTGCACTGTTTTGCAGGCATACATAAAGATCTACCAAGGGGAAGAATTGCCACACCCAAAATCGATGCTGCAGGTACGCGAGTGTGAGGTGTGACCTGGTGGGCATTCATGCGCTGTAATTGCCATTAATTTCCAGTTAATTGTCAGAGGTGGCCAGCTAGTGCAGTGTGTTGGGTCTTCTGTGATTTTGTTTCAAATGCCTTAGTTTAACAACCCAAGAAACAGCTCTTTTGGAAGTATTTGGCAGTCACGAGTCTGATACAGCTTAGCAATTGTGGCAGCACGGCTTGTGCACCTTGGCCGGACTGCGGTGACTCTCTCTGCACACAGTGTCAGCCGGCTTAGCTGAAATGATTCCCCCGCAGGTAAATAGCATCATCTTTGGCTGCGGTGGGGCCGCACATGGAGGTGACATGGCCCTGCACGTGGGCAGCGGCTGCTGGGCTGCAGCTCTGCTCTCTGAGCCAGACAGCTTTGCGGGAGGTTGCAGCTGTAGCTGTTTACATATGACTGAGCCTTTTATCTGTTTTTTTGCCGTTTCCCACAGCTGAAGCCAAAGTTTTTGTTGCTCTGGCTTGGAGGGTAGGAATCCTTTCTTCATGCAGGCTTTTTTCTGGGGGGACTGAGGAGTCTGGATGTGTCAATATGGGATGATCTTATTTGGTGTTGGTCAGAGGCTGGGGAGAGTACACTTGGCTAAGACAAGGGAGCTGTTTAATTCTGTACACGTGCACCAGGGTACCACGCACATGTCCTGGCCATGTGCACATGTGGACCATGGGTACCCAGTGGCTGTTACTCTCTACAATTACACTAACTCTATCTTTCTGCAGCTGAACTTTGTACCCCTTTTTCCCTTCTTGCAGGCCACAGCAGAAGCCAACAATTTAGCAGCAGTTGCCACTGCCAAAGACACCTACAGCAGAAGAATGGAAGAGGTAGGTGGCTCTGAGCATCTAGTTTCACAGCACTCATATCTCCTGGCTCCCCTGTCCTCATGGGGAAACCTCCCTGCCTGGGTTCCTGGTTGAGAATGTCCTGCATGGACTTGGCCGGGACTGGTTACAGTGCGTTCAGGGTCCCAAAGAGGGTCTCTCCTGTGTTCATGATGGAAAAGGGGCTTTCTCACAGGCTGGAGGAGAGCAATGCCCAGTCAGGGTATCATGGCAGGACAGGGGATGGTCACTGTTTCATCCCATGGCAGGTTTTTGCAGACCACATGGCCTCTGCTGAATTTGCATCCTCTTCCCAGCGTTCCCCAGTGTGGGTAGGTGCAACCCAAAAATGTGATGTAGTGGGGTGGCAGTGCTGTGTGACCATGCAACCCATGCTATGGCTGGTGCTAATTAGGGAATAAAGTCATTATAACTGGCTTTTCACCTGTGCCCTTCCCTGTCAGCCCATCTCTCAGCTCTGGTGAGGGGATGGTTGTGACGTTTTAAGGTGAAGGTCAGATGCCAGCCTGTCCCCAGCCATTTCCAGGCCCCCGCTCTGTTCATCAGTATTGGAGATTGCTGCCTGGTGGCAGGAAGAAGGTACAGAGCTGCATGGCCAAACTGCCTGTGGACTGCCCTGCACCTGAAAACTATTGTGTCCGTGCTCTGAAGCAGAAGGAAAATGCCGTGGAGACTCCAGCACTAGAAAATGCTGGGGTTCAGGGTCCTGCAGGTCAGTGTAGCTCAGCCATCAGTGTTGCCTGAGCTTGGGCTGTGAGTGAACTGAGTAGAGGAGCTGCAGGACGCAGCTTCCCAGTGCAGACACCCGCTGCCCAGTTTTAATCTGCACCTTGCAGAGCTGTCCCAGGTGAACAGCACAGTCATGGAGGTCTTCCTGCAGGATCCAGTGGTCCATGCTAGACGGGAGCCTGTAGAGCCCTGATTCCAGCGGTTAGCACAGCACAGGAGCTGTGGGTGCTGAGGTTTCTGGAGTGATTGGACTGTGTTTTCCATGCAGGTCTGTGGTGGGGACAAGCCCTTCCTTGCACCTAGTGACCTCCAGACCAAGCATGTGGAGCTGAAGGAGGAGGCTGTGAAGCTGTTTCGTGGGGTGAAGAAGATGGGTGGGGAGGAATTCAGCCGTCGCTACCTCCAGCAGCTGGAGAATGAGATAGATGAGCTCTACATCCAGTACATCAAGCACAACGACAGCAAGAACATCTTCCACGCTGCCCGCACCCCCGCCACGCTCTTTGTGGTCATCTTCATCACTTACGTGATAGCTGGAGTGACCGGCTTCATTGGCTTGGACATCATAGCCAGTCTGTGCAACATGATCATGGGCTTGACACTTATCACACTGTGTACCTGGGCATATATCAGATACTCTGGGGAGTACAGAGAACTGGGCGCAGTAATAGACCAAGTGGCCGCAGCGTTATGGGACCAGGTAGGATAAAGAGCTTTTGATTTAAAACAAACAAACAAAAAAACTTCCACCAAGTTCTTAAGTGTTGAGTTTCCTGGGGCTTTTCCTCCCCTTTGAGATGGCTTTTGCATTTAGGGTTGTTAGATGCTCTGACTGGGCCTGCCTGGGCAGATCCAGCTGCGTGAGCTGGTTGTGCTGTGATCGGGGAGGGGAGAAGACCTGCGCCCCGTCTTCTTCAGACAGTGGGACATTGAATTTTAATCCATTCCTTAGACCTTCTAGATGGGGAAAGCAGGGATAGAGGAAATGGTTTCAGATCAGTCTGTGGAGTTGATTGTAAGGGGGAGACATCTCAGGGACTGGAGGTGATGGGCCTGGGTGGGAGTGCCCGGTGGCTGTCACACAGGTAGGCAGTGCAAGATGGGTCAGAGAGCAGGAGTCAACAGCGAGGCTGGAGCTGCGTCCCAGCCCACCCCTTCCCCGGCTTGAGCCTGAGCCTCTGATTCCTGCCCAATGTGAAAAGACAAGCCGTGTAGATCCGGGCTGCGGCTGAGAAAACTCACAGCAAGCTCTTTTGTTCTGCCTTTTTTTTCTCCTTGTTTTACCCATCACCAAATGCCAGTCTGTGGAGCCTCGGACCTTGCGGGAATGGGGCAGCTTTGCCTTGGGTCCCACCGGGGAAGGTGTTCACAGAGCTGGTGTGTGTGCCTTTTGTATGTGTGTCTCTGTATATTGAAAAGAAAAACCTGTATCTCCACCCTGGTTCAGGGCAGGGGTTTTGGCTCTCCCCGGGTCTGCTGAAGACTGAGGCCAGGTCTCGGCTCTGCCTGTTTTGGCGCTGGGCTCCACTTTCCCATTACAGCCACAGCTGTGCTGGCCTGGTTGGTCTCACCCGCTCTTTTTCGATTCCTTTTTTTCCCCAAACAACATGTGAAGGTCTTGGCTGGGCCCCTACGTCAAGCAGGAACACCTCTAAAACCTTAAAAATGGTCATGGTGAGAAATCACCCCCCTGCGTGGCTCTGCCCGCTTTCTGAATGGCACTGCTGCAGCACCCGGCCCCGGCAGGGTTATCTCACAGCCCACGGCCACAGTATTTTTAATAGTCAGTCTTTCCTGTTTCCCCTTCTGCAGCAGCCCTTTCCTCTCCCGATTGCAGAGGTGCCGGGGAGAGCCTGGACCCTGTGGGCTCCTGCTGACCCCGTCGCCCCAGCCAGGGGAGCAGCCCTGCGGTGGCCTCCTGCTCTTCCCGTGGCAGAGCCGGGCGAGCTCATTCTTTGCTTGGCCCTCAGAAGCCACCAGCTGCAGTCGTGGGTTTTATTTCTGTAGTGCTCCGAGGCAGAAAAGGCCGTTCTTAACAGCTTTACCTGCTCCTTTCCTGCTTTTTATCCACAGCAAGGTTTGGATTGAGAGTGAGCGCATTCGCTTGGTTCCCGTTGCTGCACGGAGAGCTGCAGCTGGAGCTAAACATGCAGCTTTGGGAGGAAAAAAATTGAAGCGTTTATTATTCAGTTCCTTCATTCGTGAGCTGGGTAGTGGTGTTGCTCAGCTGAGCTGCCTTTAAAATAAGTTGCATGGGGAGGCAGCTCATTGCCTGTATCCCAGGCGGGTTCATCCTGGCTGCCCTGTCCTCAGCAGCCTGAGCATCTGCAGTAACCCCCGCCACGGTGCGGTCGGTGCCCCTGCAGCGGCTCTTTTCTCAGGGACCTTCCTGGGCCACACTGGCATGTTTAAGCCCGGGCGTTTGCAGGAATTAGTGGGGGGTTTAAGCAAGAACAGGACACAGCCAGCAGGGAGCCAGAGATGCTGCCTGCTTGCAGCTTGCCCAGCTGGGGAAAAATAAAGAGGTTAAAGTGCCTACAGCTGCTCCCTGGCACCCTGCTGGTCCTCGTGGGCTGCATGGCACAGCTTTCCAACTGGAGGGAAAGTTCTCCTGAGAAGCTGTGCAGACAGGCGGTACTGGCCCTGCTGCAGGCACCGGGGCTTGGGCAGGGGAGCTCTGCCCCTTGCGATGCACAGGGCTGGTGGCCAAGTGGCCCGGGTGGGTTCATAGCCCTCGTGGCTCTGTCCCATGTGAGTGCTCGGGGTCCTGTGGTGGTGGAACCGGCTGCAGGCGGGGTGGATGGAGATGTGAGGGGTCCTGCAAGAGGGGCAGCCTGTGCGGGGCAAATCCCCCTGGGAATACACGGCCACGGTTGCGCCAGCAAGTGGCTGTGGCCGGAGGCATGAGACCCGTGTGCTCCCATGGATATGCATGATACACAGAGATGCTTTTTTTTCTTTTTCTGTCTCCCCCTTCCCAATGCCTCTCCCCAGGGAAGCACGAATGAGGTAAGTGACTCTTGTTCTCTGCATGCAACACCACTGAGCTCCCATGGGCCAGAGGCTCCCGGGGAAAGGCATCTCGGACCCAGATGCACGTTTTGGCTGCATCGCTGCCTTTGGGCTCATGGAGGTTGGGGGGGCTGCAAGGGCTCTAGGCAGCGGCCAGCAGCTGGGCTCTGGTCGTTCCCTGTGATCCAGCTGCCTGGGGAAGGGTGTTAAATGTGGGCGCTGCGCTCCAGGCAGTGCTGGAAGCCAAGTGGGGGAGAGATTTGGGCAGGGAGGGTGTTTGTCATGATGGGAATTTTCATCTTTCTCCCATCAGTTCTGTTTGGGGATATTTCCTGTTGTGCTGAGAGGTCAAACCAAAACACCAGTTGGTTTTGTAGCACCAGCTGGGGGCATCACGCAGGCAGGGCTCCCGCCCCAGCAGCTGAGGAGTCCCTGTACTTGGCCAGGCCTCTCTGTGCTGCTGGAAGTGCCGCGTGTTGCGTTTTAGGCAAAACCACCCCATCCCGGCTTGAGTAAGGCAAACGCAGAGCCTGGGAGGCATGGTTTATCTCCGCAGCCTCCTCCTGGGGCAGCATGCCGAGCCCCTCTCACCCTGCGTGGCAGGGGAACCTGGCGCAGCAGCCCGGGTATGCCGGGCGCCGGTGGCTCCGCTTGCCCAGCACCGCAGGGGCACAACGCTAAGCTGCTTGCCAGGCCTGCGCCGAGGCCAACTGGAACCTTGTTTAGGCAAAGCCTCGTCAGCATCTAATTAAAATGAAAAAGGCATCCTTACTAGTCTGTATTACTGCACACACACGTTAGTCCAGTAGGTGTGTGACAAAAGACAGCTTCGTCTTTTCTCGTGTCGCCGAAGCCTGACAGCTCCGTCTGTGTCAGCACACGTTTCACCCGCTGTTATGTGGGGAGTTCCTCGAAAGAAAGTCGGAGCAGCTCTCACAGGTCCAAAGGCCATTTAAAAAAAAAAAAAAAAAAAAAGTTGTCAAAAATCAACCCATTTTCCCCCCAGCAGCTAGCCCAGACTGGCCGTTTTGGCACCTTAATGTGCCACAGATGCTGAGCAGCTGAGAGCTTTCTTACCTCTGGGTCCGTGGGCTTGGCTCTGGCTTGTGCAGCGGCAGGAGGCAGGACGTGGGCTTTGCTCATGATGAGCTCTTGAACAGATCCCGGCAAGTAAAAGTCAGCTCTGTGAGACCAGTTTTGCAAGAAAAAAAGGCTAAAATAGCGCAAAGTGCTGCAAGGTCACTCACTTCTGGAGGATTTGAAGGTGTATTTTCAAGAAAGAAACCCAGAACAGCTCCATGAAGTCTCTTCCACCAGCCCACTATATTCCTAATCCCAAAACACTTGGCATGCAAAGTCCCACATCCCTTTCCTACAGCCCATTTGGGATGTGGGCAGCATCGCCTTAAACATCCCGGAGCCTTCTCAACAGCCCCCTCTCCCTCGCTGCGGCTTCGGCCTCTCCAGCTTCGCTCAGCTTCCCCGAGCACCGGAGGAACGCATCGCCCAGCAAGTGTTCCCATCCCATCCTGAGCTAATCCCGACTCGGCAGCAGTCTTCAGGTCCCCAGCAGGAGCTGGTGCAATTTTAGTTTTTTTTTTTTTTGTGTGTTGTTTTGAACATTTTTTTTTCCCCAATGACAAACCCATTTGATATGGAAACAGAGCCGTGACAGCTGTTCACGCCACAGCCTCTGCAGCCAGCCCCGTAGCTCAGCCTCTCCTGCGCCCGTTGCACTGGGTAGGAAGCCCAGCGCAGGGTGGGGGACGGGGTGTTACATGCCTGCTGCCAGCCCTTGGGATCACTTGTCTCGGCCCCATGGCTGCTGGCGTTGGCTCCACGCAGCCCCACGGCCACACCGGCTTGGCCCACGCACTGGTACCAGTACTGGTACAGCGATGCGCTGCAGGAACACATGGCCGTTGGGCTGTGATGCTGCTGTTTGTGCAGGGCAGGCTCTTCTGTCAGAGGGGGAAATACACCCAGGTACAGAGAGAAAAATGGTAAAATTAGAAGAAAAAATAATAATCGGCATTTATTGGGATGATAAATAAAAATGATCTTGACAAACCAGAGTCCCATTACATAGCAGAGCCTGCCATACGATGTGCTGGCTATCTGCCTGGTGGTGTAAAACAAACTGCTGAGGATGCAGAAATTTAAACTTGTGCATGAAATCCATAGGCAAACCCCATCCCCCCACCCCCGTAAGTCCCTTTTTACTCATACTCCAGGCAGTCCTTGAGTTAGTTAATGCAACTTGAGCGGCTCCTCCCATAGCCAGGCCATTTAAAAATTAGCTAAAGTGGTGCTCTTCAGTCCTTCAGACACTTGCCACAACCAAGCGCTGGCGCACAGAACAACCCACACGCTGCGACTGGTTGGAACCCGCCGCTGCAGCAGGATGGCGAAAGCACAGCCCGTACGTGTGGCACGCAGTGGGGCTGGGGACGTGACCATCTTTTTTTCTCCCTTTTTTTTTCCCCTCCCAGGCTTTGTACAAACTGTACAGTGCAGCAGCGACTCACAGACATTTGTACCACCACGCCTTCCCCGCACAGAAAGCGGAGCCCGCCGAGGGTGCGGAGAGGAAGAAGGTGTAAGCCGGGCGCGTTCCCGTCGGTGCATGAACAAGGTGTGGGCGTCTCATCCTCAACACTCTCATCCTCGTACCCATCACAAGCTCCTGCTGCGGACAGGGAGAGCGGAGAACGTGTCGTGTGTAAGGTGGTTCGGTGTGTTCATTTGACAGCGCGGTGTTCGACGGGAAGATGTCAGCATGTTTTTTATTTTGTTAATATGTACATATTGGTACTGCCGCAATGACAAAGTGCTTTTAATTTGTAATAGCCAGCATACTTCCCAGCTAATTTATGAAGCCTTATTTTCTCCTTCTTAATTAGTTACAAAGTCACTGAAGAACTTGTAATTTACACGATACTGCAGCTAAAAATCTCCCAGACCTTAGCTTACTCAAAAGCCAATTTATTTTCAGATACTTGAACACATTATAACATGTAACCAAGTTTTTTCTTCAGTTAACTATTTCATTACATAAACATAATTAAAAATGTAATAACTTGCTTTATCAGAAACTGTAAGGGCACTTCTGCTTTGGTATGTTAAGGATCTTGTAGGAAAGCCTACTTTTCTGTTCGTAACCGCTGCACAAAGTATCACTTTGTATTTGTATTGGAGAAAGTTTCACTGTATTTCTGTATATATATTCATTATAGCGTATAGAAAGTGTGTTCAACAGTTCTATTCTTTTATCGTCAGAACTATTAAAGTTTGCTTTCGGTTCCTAAGGAGGTGGCTACACAGGAAGCAGTTATTGACTAACGAGGCAAGAGCTTCTCGGTTTTGTTTTTTTTTTTACCTTGGTGGTTTCCTCTTGGCCTTCAGAATTGGTGTTTTAATGGTAAGCTAGTATTTTGAAAATACTCTGGCCTGTCTCCTGCCCAGCTGCAGCCCTGGTGCTTCTGTCACTAACAAGGTAAAGCCAGGCTTAGGAAGCCATCAGCAAAATAAAGTCTCCGGCTTTTAACAGCAGAGGAAAAGCGAAGCAAGGCCAAAGGGCGTTCGCCCGGGTCCTGCCACCCCTCAGCTCACCCACGTGAAGAGCAGACCTGTTTGACAGCACAGAAGATGACACTCGGGCTAAGCTGTAGCTGCTTCAGGCAGTGGCAGCGGGTTCGGCGCAGCACGGTTCAGGTTTTACAGAGACTGGCACCAACCACGACAGCGGCTTTGTTCCGCCTGGGCAGAGGCGGACCAGCAGGACCGGAGCGTGGCTCAGCTCCGGTGCACAGCAGCTCAGAGCATCTGAACCTGAGCTACTGAGTTTTACCACCCCCGATCGCATCTTTTTACTGGTTGTGAGACCATTTGATTTGACGTTCTACATGGCAAAAAAAAAAAAAAAATCAGCTGGATGACCCTTCGTTCATTGAACAAAACAATTTTTATTGAATTAACAGGATTTACAAGAAATGTATTTTTGTCTGCAACAATGTTTATTGCACTAAAAAGGATCCATAAATAACATTTCAGGACAATCAATGAACCAAATGAAAATACTGGAGAGGATGACTGTACAATTTAAAAAATTTTCCCCAGGTAAGGAAGCTTTTAATACAAGACAAAAGCTCATTTTAAAAAAAAAGTAGTTGTTGTCACATCCCTGATTTTTTCTGTGGCATGGTACAGCTGGTTGGTAAGCTGGTTAGACAACACTATTACTTTCGCTGGCTCACATTTTATAAAATGCAGTTTACCTAGGATTTCAAAACCTGTGAAAAGTTCGCTTAGAGATTTTGATCTTTAAGAAGGTCCAAGTACTTTCCCTCTAATTTCTGTGAAAATGAGTAGTAAATCTAAAGTAGTAATGCATTAAAGTAAAAAATAAGGCAACTCAGACTCCACTTTCCTGAAGCCCTCTGTTTATAGACTGATGAAATTCGCTTCTGCCTGGCTACAGCACTGGGTGTTACTGAAACGGAACAGGAGCAGCCTTCTGTACATTAAAGCTGTAAACAAAGAGCAGACCTCTCTCAGGAGAGGGATACAAAATCCCGAGGGAAATGCACCGAAATATTCATTTGGATTTTAACAATGTTTTAAATCCAGGACTTTATTTCATATAGTTGCATCTATTGCCCTTTAAAAATACATAGTCAGCTTCTTAATAATACAGCTGACTGCTAGAAAAAAGATACCAGGATCAAGTGTCTGATTAAATCCGCGCTGGTTTTCAGAATAATAAACTAGCTCTTGTATGGAAAAAGATTAACAAACATTTTTCATTTTTATAAACAATACTTAACAGATGTAGAAAAATATTCAAGAGGATAATAACAAAGGTGCAACATCAACAAAAATAAGCTGCCTTTTCAACAACAGCACTTTTTCATAGTTTTAAGTGTGAAAACCTTTTAAAGCTCTTAGTGTCCTCATAGAAGTCTTTTTAATAGAGTTGTTAGCTTAAAGATTCTTGCCGTGCTGCTGGGCATACCACTGCTGCCTCTGCTTGCGATGCTCCAGCTCGGTGAGGAGGGCCTGCCTGTAGGCTTCGTACAGCTTAACAATCCGTTCCAGTTCTTTCATGAAGAGCAGCTTCAGCATTCCCTGGTACGTGTCCAGGTCCGCCAGCTGGAAGAGCTCCCACTTCAGAATGTGATCGTATCTGTTTTGATAGAAAAGATGATTATTTATGTGCCGCTGCAAGCAAATACACAGCATTTTCTGCTTTTTCTTAAAAACTGGCCTCACAGTTGTATACAGCCCCTGATGAGATTTCTAGCAAGCTACATTAGCATGTTTTACGTGGAAAAAGAAGGTAATTAACATCAAAAGAGAGGGAGCCACGTCTCAAAGCAAGTCAGAGAAATGTCACTTACAGCTGAACTGCAGAATCACTCCTTATATGCACAGATAAACTCAACTAAAGACCCTATTAACCAGTTATAATAAACCAATACAAAAAACACATTCTGGAAGCATTGAAACAGCACTGACATTCACAACCAGCTTCAAAGATTCTGCAGCAAAACACTTTTAAAAATTAGAGTAACACAGAAAAAAAATGCATTATTTTAACAGCTTGCCCTAATACTCCCCAGCAGGTGCTTCCCAGAAGGCAGAATACTGCAACTCTTCCCTCACAACACACTTTTTTCACAGCATTCTTCTTCCAGCCCTAACAAGCACTCTCAGACACTGTCCACCTCTTGGTTAATTAGCAGCAATAATCTAAGTCCGTGTGTCTCAAACTGCGGGTCACGAAGCCTGCAGGACAACAAAAGTATCAGATGGCTTTGGTGAGGACTGAGGGAGGGGGAAGTCCAATTAGCAATTAGGCTGTAATTAGTGGCTGCCAGTACTCATACCAGTAAGGGATGTCCTAACTGCTAGTCGCTATCAGCAGTGATCTGGCTGTCAGGGGGAGCTGGGGCGGGGCGGGGGGGTGGCGGCAGCCGTCAAGGGACCAACACAAGCACTAACAGCTAAAAATCAACCGTGTTCTTACTTCCCACATGGGAAGGAAAAAAAAAAAAAGCTGCTGTGGATGTGGGACCTGTGAGACACATGCCGAGGGCCCAAAACACACCAGTGCCACCCTGAACTCCTCCTTTAGGAACATCTGACCTAGCTCCCTGCGTGAGATGGAAACAAGCTCAGCTTGGAATCAGGGAAGTCAACCAATTACTGTTGTATTTCTTCCCGCTTCCACCAGTTACCAGGAGTGGCTGGCTGAGCCAGGGAGAATGTAGCAGCTTGGGTCATCAAAGCACCATCCACACTGTCAACACTTTTTCCTTGATGAGGGAAGCGGGTGCCCGTCAGTGGTGGAGGATGCGAAAGCTCACAAAGAAACTACCACCAGGTGCATGAAGGGGGCTGCACACAGACGGGCTTTGTGGGAAGCCACACTCACCTCCCTCCATGACGGCAGGATGAAGCAGATTAAAACAAACCACAAAGAGAAGCAGAAGTGCAATGTCAGTCCATAAGGTGGGAGAAACAACGCACAAGGAAAGCTGCTGGAGCATCAGTGACCGCTGCCAACACTCCCAGGTTAAAGAGTTGCTGGCAAAGTACATCTCGTGTTTTGTTGTGCAGGTCTTCTCGCCCGCTCAACATTCAGCTCTGCTTTTCTTACAAAATCTGCAACACTGTCGGTGCTGGTTTTTTTTATTTTTACTTTTTAATATGGAGCAATTCTGAATTTCTGTTTATACTCCAAACTCTTTTTTTTCAGTTTCCAAAACACATAAACATGACCCTACGTTCACACTTTTGGGCTATCCCAGCTGCTGCTGCTGGCGAGGTACAAACTTCATGTGAGATAAGCCTCTTCAAGCCTCCCTTGTGCCACTAGCAGAGCTGAAAAAGCTTCCGAAGGCCGCATTTTATGTCATAACTGCCAAACCACTCTTGTGACTAATCAAGGCTATGCCATTTCTCCTGCAAGTAATTTTCCACAATCAGAACTGGCACTCTCAGGGAACAGATAGCTGCTCAAATGGAGTCCAGTTTCGTAACGGAGGTCTGTTCAAGCGTACGTTAGTCAGTGACTTGCTTTCGTGCCACAAATTCTTCAAAGCTAGTGCTGACAATCTTTTATACCAAACACATGGTTCAACATTTCCTATATTTAATAATATTTATCTTTATATATAAGCTATCCAAACTATTCCAGAAAGCAAGCATTTTTTCCCATTACTTTTTTTTTAATGGACCTCTTCTTGTGCCAGTAGTAGGGGAAGGTTTCAAGAAATCCTAAGAGAAAAAAAAAGAGTGTTTCTAACAAAGTTTTTCAACAAAATCATGGTAATTCTACAGAGACAGGATTAAAGGTCTCTGGCTCATGGCCAGATGTCCAGTACTACCACCACACCCTGTGGGGGAACAGCTGCAGGACAGTATTAAGCAGGAGACACTGGCATTTAAGATGTTCTTCAAGGAGCTGGTAATTGAAGTAATTCAGGAAAACCCCAAGACTTTGGGCCAACAGCAAGACAACTGTTTTGGTGAGCCCTCACCGTACGTTAGTCCAGGCTCCCAAGCCCAAATGATTACTGACTGGGGTCTGGCTCGTGTCGGTCAGCACATCGGTCAAGCGTTAACAGCCCACAGTGCAGACCCACCCGCATATGCTTAAATAAAGTAGTACAAGGACTTCAGAGAGCTAGATACATCACCCGAGCTTAAAATAAACAGGCTTTTCTCTTTGATGGTTGCTTTCCACCTCAGCGTGATAACTGGAGAAGTCTGGCAGGGTGACCCGAGCTAGCAGCCATGAAGAGACCTGCCTGGTTCAGGAGCAGACACGCTTCCCAAGGCTCAGCAGCAACAAGGGACGCAGAAACAACACATAACATCACAGGATCGTAGAACAGACCCATAGAATTACTTCGGTTGGAAAAGACCTTTAAGATCATCAAGTCCAACCATTAACCCACCAGTGCTAAGTCCACCACTAAACCATGCCTCTAAGACATAATCATAGAATCATCTAGGTTGGAAAAGATCTTTAAGATCAGTTGCATGATGCAACTGTACGCACAGGTCTTGTTAGTGAGGATCTGGGCTAAACTGAGCCTACCTATGTTTGGAGAGACTTGTGTGAGAGAATTGCAGGAATATCACCCCAAAAGGAGCAGGAGTGTTCATGCTTCCTCTGGAAAGGGGACCTGAGTGGCACCAGGTGTCCTGGCGTGGGCCTGGCTGGCTCTGGGAAACAATACAAGCCACAGAATTTCCTAAGAAAGGTGAGGAAACACCAATTCCCCAACTCGCTTTTAATCTTGATTTTGTTTGACCCAAGTCTTGATCTACAACAGACATTTTGATGCTGCTTTATTTTGACAAAGAAAGCCTTAATATAGTGACATCACCACTGCAATACCCCTCACCTCCTGCTTCTTCCCAGTACTACTAAACATACACAATTCATTTGCAATCTGATTTTCTTAACTTGAAATTAGGCAGCTGACTACTATAGTTATTAAAGGAATAAAAGAAACGCATGGAATAGACAGAATTAGTTGATCCAGGTGAATTACATGAGAAAATATATTCACTTGAATGGAGGCTGAAGAAAAAATATCAGTACATTTATGCAAATAAACTGCACTACATATTGAAAGGATATACTCAGGAGGCTGTACGCATCAGAGAAGCACCAACATGCGCAGATGACTACCAAAGATGCTTTTGAGGAATTTTAAGAAATCAAATAACCACAGCTTCTATAAACTTCCTAAATAACAGCTGCTATATTAATGTTATCCTGAGTCTTGACAGGGTTGCACTGCTAAAATCACTTTTCCCCCAAAAAACCCCCAAATTGCAGCTGTATGTCAATGTGGAGATCAAACTCCAAAGAGAGGCAAGACTGCAAGGGGCTGCTTTTGAAGGTTTGCCAAGTACAAGTATCTTTGTAAGCACTCGATTACTGAGTTGATGTGAACAACACCTTTCCATCTCTGCTCCTTTCCCACTCCTCATGACCTGAATTTAATTGCAGCAGGATTTCCCCTGGCTTGCCCTGTGCTGATGTGTCCTTTCAAATGTTCTGGGTTAATGGCATTTATTAAAAGACATTCTGCAGCAAGGCCGATTCCCAATGGAAGAACTGTTTCTTATTCAGGTGGCAATACAAGCAGGAAAGAAAACAAAGCTCCATCACATGCAATAACATGTTTGCAGGTTTTCTGGGGCCTGCAGCTTTTTTTTTTTAAGCATCATCACAGATTGCTAAACCCTTGGTGGTTCCTTAGCTCTTTGAAGCTGTCAGTGCTGATAGTTTCTCAAAAAAAGCAGCACATCAGGATTACTTTTCAGGTGTGTTTCATTTCACCTGCTAAGAGCAGTGTTGAATGGAGGTAGAAGTCTAATTAAAGATTAAGCCATTGGCAGTGCCTCAGTGGGAATGGGCTCATTCAAATCCGAAAGACTGTAGGTCTAGGAATGTTCAACCGCAGAGATGCATAGAGGAACAGCGCATAGAGTACCAGTACCTGACCTAGACTCCCCAGGCGTTTTTAAGAAGGGCAACTAGTCACAGAACCAGAAATCAAGAGGAAAAAGCACATTAGTACAGAATTCCTGCAGAGCAAAAGCCTCCCCTCCTGGGCAAGAAAGCAGGAGCTTACCAGACAGAACACGCAGCTGGAATACCCTGTCTCCAGTGCTTCTCCCAGCACGTAGCAAGTATTTAATATAAAATAGGACATTTTCAACACAAGAGACACTGACCTGCCCCAAATATTTACAGCCTATTGGTTAGGGCTGGAAGCAGAAAGTCCTGGCTTCAGATTCTTGCTCCAAAAGAGGTGAGGGAAGAATCAACCACGGTCTCTCATACAAGGCAGGCATTTTTGGTCTCCTCACCCTTGCAGTCTCATGTGTGCAGTCTGGCATTTGGTGGAAACACTTACCAGACTGGTCTACATGACTTAGAAGGTGGAGAAACATTCAATGTTAGAGCCTAGCAAAGGAGTCTTGACTCCACTGTGCTAAGATTCTGACAGCTGCACTTACGCTCTCAAAACAAACCCTGACAGATGCCAGGAAAGAGGGGAAAATGATACTTCAAAGTGTCAAAAATACCTCGACACTGGAAATTGTTACTTCAAGTCGTAACTAGACATCAAAGGCTCTTCACTGTGTAGCGAGCCAAATTATCTTCTTTTTTACCAGAACAGTTCAACCATTTTTCATTAATAGGGAAGCATTATGGCTAGCACCTACTAAACTCTCAATTAGACTTTTCCAGTGGCCAGAATTCTTACCCTTTAGAGAAACTTGTTAAAACAAAAGCTAACATTATCTATATTTGCTACCATTATCTACTTTTCTCAACAAAACAACTGGCCTTTAGTCAGCTAAATCAAGCTACAGTGTCAGGTGTAAGTAACAAATCGTAACAAAATACACCATAATGATTTCAGTGCAAAACTGTACTGATAATCAACAGATTTTTACAGTAAACTTCAAATAGCAGATTGCACAAGATCTTCCTCTACTACTACTACTACTACTACAACAAAAGCATTTTGCCCACTCACTTTCATTTTTGCACCAGAACACAGGAGGATATTGATACAGTTCTCATACTCAGCTTTTGGACAATACTACTGAAGAACTTCCAAGCATTACTGGATGTTTTTCTCAAGCTTTAAGGGAGTTGTTTTGGCAACAGAGAAGAGGTTCATTATTAAAATTACATTGAAAATGTACAAGTGATCTTGATATTAATAACTGTGAAAATTATTTACCAATTGTTCCTTAAGAAGTCCTCAAGATGAGGTGATACTAAGCCAGCTGCTACCACTCTTCCTCACTTGTCCAATATAATATTAGCATAAACCAGAATTTACTTCTTCACAGAAATGTTTGAGAAATACGACAATATTCCTATTACCCCCAGCATTAGTGTGACAGAAGCCTAAAAGGATACTGGAAAATACATCATTTTTGATATCTCTGAACAATGTAAATTCTGTTCAAACAGCTTGAATGAGTAAAATGTGTTTTTTGTTTTGGTTTTTGTTTTAATTTGTCTCAACCTACTAGATACAAAGAAGTTCCTGATAAATTGTTTAAATTGTCTTAAATTTGTTTCTCAAGTTTCCGGAGAAGTACCAACAGGAGTTCATACAACACAGGCTGAAATATTTAAAGTCACATTGTCTGGATAAGCCAAAGACCTAAATAAAGACATGCAGCTGCAGCCAGAATCCAAAAGTATTTCTAGGAAACAAGTCCTCCCATAGGTTACAGGAACTTAGTATGTCCCTGTTGCATAAGTGTACTGGTGGATTTTAGGCCAATTTAAATCTTTATGGGCTGCTGGTGAGCCCAGTAGCCACAAGAAGTAATAAAACCCATTCAAATTATAGTCACTAGAAGCAGCTAAAAAAAAAAAAAAAAAGGATTTTTTTTTTCAGTGGAAGTCACTGAACATCATACACAGCCTGAATTTGCAACTACAGACTGACCTACTTGTTGCTGTACAATTTAGTTTCTCCATGTTCTCCTTATGAAAAAATACATGATTTCAAAATTATCAAAACACGTCTGCATTTTTTACTGCTTTTCTATTTAGTGTTACTATTCTGCAGAGCTGTACCCATTAGAAAAATGTAATGTTCCATTATGCTGACTCAAATCTTTTCTTGGAGGAGACTCCCTGTTCCTATAGCATTGTTTCTTTGAAAAAATGACTTTTTACTACCATTTAGGTTTTTTAAATTAAAGTTCTTAATAGAAATATAGATTTCAGTCTGCATTCAAAATTCTTAATTGTGAAGGAGAATTTGTGTGTCTTTTTAAAAAAGCAGTAAGGTATACATTAAAAAGCTAACACCCTAGAAGTATTTCACATATTTTAGAAGCATATGGTACCATTCTCACAAATACACTGAAAGTAAACCACATCCTCAAGTCTCTAATATATCATCCTGCAATCACGTAAACTGCAAGAAGTACTGTGATGATTTTGAGTAACGCCTAATACGAAGCAAACTAATGCAATGAACACTTGGTATGATTTCCTTGCATGCTGTCAGCAAGTTTCTATACAATTAAGAAATAAATGCCAGCTAGAGTTCTACTTTCAGTCATCAAAATTCATTTGTTTTCCTTCTAAGCTATGTATTCATAGTGTGAAATGCAGAAGGGAGGAAAAAATAAAAGCAAGCTCACTTTACAGGGGCCCTGGCATAGACCTGCAGCCAGTCTGGAATCTCTGCAGTGTGGTAGGGGTTTGCAGGGACAAGGAGAGGCTGGCTTCTCTCAGCTTGCTGTGGCTGGTAAGTCACTGGGGGAGGCTGGTCGTAACGGGGAACGCTGTACAAAGGAAGACAAAGTCTGTAACTTCCAAGCAGTAAGTTAGACATACTGATATCATTAAATTGTTAACATTAATACACAGATTAATACGTGCAAAGGCTGACGATGCGACCACATATGTAGTGTTGCCTCAGCAGGCCTATACTGAGAGCAATTTTCTGCTGCGATTTTTGTGCTTCACTCCAATCACAACCCTGAAGTGTTGCAGCTATCTGTTAGCATGCTGTAAAATTCACCTCAGACCTATTCACCTAGTGCCTGCTACCTGGATACTAAAGCAGAATAAAAAGTGCTATCTGTTTTTAAAAATACTAAAAAGGAAAGTATTGATTCAGCCAAATAATCCACCATTTAGTATGTTAGAACAAATTCATTCAGGCAGCAGCTGATAAGAGTTATTCCATTTATAACAAAGGATATCCTCCTGTGTTTATTTTTTCTGCCACATGTTAAACAACTTTCTCTGCCTGGGTAACAGCAAAGTAGACTGAGTAGCAGAAATTAACGGTTAGATTTGGTGTGTACTAGTTTTACTTTACCTTTAAATTACAAGTAGCTAAAATACTAATTTTCATTCTAGACAAGTCTTAATTCATGTTTCAGATGGTATGTGTATTCAGACAGTCACCTGGAACATCAGATCAGGTTTCTTTTCAGTCTACAAATCAATTCTGTTCACAGCAACTTTGTTGTTTTACTGACAGTTGATGAGAATACCTGCTTTGTTTTAGTGAGTTAGGAACAATACCCTGCTTCTAAACTTAAGACAGTGAGATGAGACAAACACCTAACAATTACAACTTCTTCTGAAAATCGTAGGTCAAGAACCAGTAAAGCTTACTTCTAAAAATACAAGATTTTTGGCACGTTATATAGGAGACAAAAACAGTTCAACTTTTTAAACTGGATTAAGAAAAAAAACAATCACAGAAGAGAAGCTGGATGTCTTACCTGGGAGCACAAGGATGTTTATATTGAGCTGTTTTATTGATGTGATCTACATAATACACTCCAAATGCTGCTGACTCAACTCTCTCCCATCCTGGAGGCAGTCCCTCACGTTCGAGTGGATGGCTCCAGTGCGTTGTATTAGTGTTGTGATCTATATAGTATTTCCTTCCTCTAATAGTCCAGTCCACTGACCAGCCAGGAGGAAGTGGTAAATCTTCAGAACTATGATTTGTTAAGTTTCCTAGAGATGTAGCAGCAACTCTACCGATGCCTGAAGAAAGGGAAAGCAACATTTAGCTAAACTGGTAATACCCAAACCCAACACGATGTATGAAGTCAACTTCCCCCCACACCACGAGGCGCTCTATGAACGCTGAACAATACTGTGGCGTTTATGGCATATGCACTTGTACTTTAGTAAAAAAGTGCCATTAAGTCAAAACAGATATTCCCTTTTAAGCCTCACTCGTTTTGCTCTCCTCCAACTCCAGATTCACTAGACAGCTTCATTCGTCAACAGTTAAAGCATCCTTGCTTTTTCGATTAGAGACATATATTAGCATACAGAACAGGGATGAAGCTGTTATTGTCTCAAGTTGCTGAGCAGAGGGGGCTGGCGTAAGATTGCAAATGTTAAGAGCTTTACATAAATGACAGTTTCTGTTAACATGCTATTACAGCTGCATCAAAACCATCTATCTACAAAAAACTACAGCTATTTCTTTTTCTAGTTACAGTCAGAAATTACAACTATCTAGAAAAATCGCTGAATACCAACAAAGCCTTTCAGATTAACCAGTCAAGAACAGTAACAGGACCAGGTAAACCAAGAGAGGAGGGACAAGAAAGGTTAGCACTATGCTGCACTGACCATCACTACTGAAGTGCATGCAATCACGGCCAAAAAGTGTCATCAGTAACAAGAGAAAACAGAAAAGCTTGGATCCACACAGGATCCTGCACAAACCCTTTGCTGAACACAGTCATCCTGCACACACTGAAGTTGTCGTTGCTATGTCTTCTTTGCTAAAACTACCCACGCTTGTTAGCCTAACTAGCTTATGTGCACTGCTGGGTGGGACGGTCAGGCCTTCTGAATGCAATCCAGACAAGACTTCTTGTTCGGAGTGAGTCACAAAATCTCCTCATCCCTTCTCCACATCCCCACCACCCTCTTCCTCCCTCCCACAGATCTTGGATGGAAGTTTTGTTGTCTAGCAGGCTGAACATCGGCTTCTCTACATCTTGCTCTTCTCTAAAAGTGAGCACCTATGCTTCATAATGCTGAAGAGGCACGTGAAAAAAATGTCATTTCCAGCTTTTCTTGGTGATGTGGGCTGCACTAGGAGAATGGCTTTTCCAGCAATAGAACTAAAGCCTAGGTTAGGTGTATTGGTGGTAGGAGAGCTGACAGGATCAGTAATTGACTGAATTCCCACCTCTGCCCTGGAAACAGAGCACAGTTAGGATTTATCACTGAACAGCTGGTTTAAGGGACTATTCACTAGAATTTTAAAATGTGATTTGTTGTAACTTACACACAGTTTTCACATTTTAAAAATTAGCATGATGGATGCTGAGAGGAGTACTGAAGAACCGTAATTCCAATTTCACCTTTTCCTTCCCTCTATATACTATGGATACTTAGAAAGCTAGTTGAAATAATGGCCATAATAATAATTACAGAAAACTAAAAAAACACCCCAACCCCCAAAACCCCAACCACAAAAAACAAGTGACATAATTTTGTAGGTCTCTTTCCATTCCTTGGAAGCCTATTACCTACTGGACATGCTGGTCCAAATTCAACTCTCTTTTTAAAATCCTTTTAAGTAGTTACCTTCAGTTACTCACAGTTCTACAGTTAAATGGCCTTCAGAAAGAAATTCAAATTATCTTTCCATCCCACAATCAAATGCATCTATTCAATCACAGTATTCATAAGAGTTTGTGTGTTACTACTTCCGATAGTCAGAGGAAGGGGTATGGGGGCCACTTTTTCCACTTTCTTAGAAGTCAGAAAATGACTCCATCACAAGCGCCATGTTTACTGCCTGAGGAATACACCCCTTTCCTTCTGTTTTTCAGAAATAACATTTTTGGAGAGAGTGGAAGGGAAAAGCAGAGTCTATCTCATCTAAAGCATACTATTAAAAATAAGAGATTTCAGGTGTGGTCATTAACTCAAAAAGACAACAGTAATACCGAAAGAGCAGCAAAATTGTTGTATTTCTCAGCAATTTCATATTCTGGTTGCTGACAAAGGCAACAGTCCTTTTCAACAACACAAACACAATACAACAAGCCAGCCAAGGGATATAATGTATTTTAAGCATTAGTTTACATATTAAATGACAGACTAAAAACTGGAGGGCTGTCATTCTAATACAAGACAGTAGTCATGAACAATAAAGTAATAGGAAGGCTCCAAAGCAACTGAATAAAAAAAAATAATTAAAAAAATCATCTCACAAGCTTCCTCCAGAGTACTGTTCTTTAAAATGTTTGTGCTCATCTACAAATCTTTCTAGCCTGTCATGTTCTGAACTATTCGGCCTTAAGAGGATTTCCTCTTGTTACAGTACTTACCTATTTGCTACCTATTTATACCTATGAAGGAAAGTGGATGGTTGTGTCCACGTGACAGCCCCCACCTCTCATTAGGATTAAGCAACCTAGACCTTTACTTCCAGTGAGAAGAAACATCCTGGAGGCTTCCTGACCTTTAGCAGTACTGGGGCAGGGAAACTATTTCAGACCCTAGCTACAGTTATGTCACTGGTTGTTTTCATTCCAATGACGAAACATTTTAGCTTCTTGAGAATACTGCACTTTGGACAAACAAATTCAGTATTTTCTCCAATAAACTGGACTGCTGTGTTGTAATTTCATGTACATATAAACAGTGACTATTAAATCACCACTACCAGAAAACCTGAACACAGGAACTTGACCCGGGGAAAGAATTTTCACAAAGGCATAAACATTTTTGTTTATTGTTAAAACCATCATGTGTCTGTATTTCTGTTACAGTTCCTCCTTCTTAAATTCTAGCATGATTCCAGCAGCAAATACATACATATACACTGCTTGGGGTAAAGGTTAATGCCTTCTAATGTTTGGAAGTTGGTATTAAAAGTTGCACAAGCCATTTGCAGTAGCAGTTCTCTTGACACAATGTCTGTATCTCTTGATACAAAAGCCTGAGAAAACCGGGAGATGGACTTGGGTAGTGAGGGAAACCAAGATCTAGATTACATAGAGAAATCATCTAGAAAGCAGGCTAAAAAGCAATGCTGCACCCAATGGAAAGGTAACATTGCCAGTTCTGTGTTTGCTCAGTCATTTAATTCTAGCTACGTGGCTTCTCCCAATGCCAGCTTATTTTTTTATTTCCAAGATGCATAGAACAAAAATAATACCAGACCACAAATACATTATACATTCCTGTTGCCATTTTGAGTTCATATATGAAGCAGCAGAGCCATACTGTTAAGATAAACTTACACAGCTGTATCAGTTACCAGTTCTGCACGCTGTTCCAAGCCCCTACAACTAGCAAGCTCCAATTATGAAATCAAAGGCCAGATTTATAAAATGACAATCGCAAACACTACAGGTTGTAGATTATCATGTATAGTCTCTTAATGTGCATTTTTCTCCTTAAAATCACAGATCATACTGAAATATTCTGTGTGCTGGAAGTTGTTGGGTTATTACCCAACGTTACTCAGTGTCCTACAACCATCAACCCACTATGGCATTCAAATCAGCATTAGTACAATTTAGATATTCGTTTATACAACTGGGTTACTACAGATCAAAAGAAATCATATATTGGTTTTCCTTATAAAACTCAGCAGATGCTCCCTTCAAGGGAGAGTGGATACACATGTAAGAGAAATAAAACAGCTCCTGCTGTGATTTTGAACAACAGGATGAAAATTTACTTTCATATACATACACCTATAAGTATCAATAATAAGACTGAACAATGCTCGGAAGAGTAAATTCATATGTGATCTTTTCCAAAGTATAAACCAAAAAAGAAAGTTACAAGACAGCCTAAACCCATCTACTGTGAACACTACCTTTTCTGTGTCGTATTGCCTAAGTATGATATTCTGCTGCATTTAAATTTCAGGTAAGGTCTCAGCCCTAAAGCATGTTCATAGCAGCCCAAAGCTTCATGTAGGATTTTACGGCACCATCAAGGATATATTCCCTGAGTCACAGGCTGGTACCAGATTTGCATAGCACCATGCAAACTATCTACAGAAAAAACCCCAAACTTACAACTTGAACCATTTTTATCGAAACATCTAGCTTAAACCCTGTGATTTTCCTGTTGATGGAGGATATGATCTCTGCTATAGGACAAGCAAAAACAGCCTAGTCAAACCAGTTCACTGTAACTATGCAGGGTATTCTTGCTCACATGCTGTTTTACCTATGACAAGACAGAAATTCTCCTTCTTCCTGCTTTCCCAAGAAACACAGTTATTTTAATTATCTGCTTTTTCCAAATGTAAAAAGTCTCCTTCCCTCTGCTTAAGGGTGAGCACACTTCTTTATAAACTCCCAAGTGGCACTATCAAATGCCAAGAATGGTCACCAATGAATTTAAACATATGCAATTGTAAATCCTTTTCAGGTTGCTTCTTTAGAACTTGCCTAGGTCTCATTTGTTAATTCTGTTTCATAATGGTGTATGTTTGGGGTATTTTTTGGTTCAGCTGTTGCTTTTAAGGAACATCAATACTGAACATGATCTGTGGCTTCGCTTCTTCCTTCTCTTGCAAAATATAGGATCTTCAGTTTAAGGTCTTGAATTAATTGTCAACCAAGCCAAGAGGCATTCTATGCTGTTCCAAAGCAAAAGAAAATCCTGTTCAATGCAGTCTGCTGGCTTAGGAGTATCACCGTGTAGGTTCTCAACACTTTGAAAAAAGAAAGTGCAAAGGAACAGCAACCACTTATTACCAGTACTAACCAGATTTAAAATACCCAGAATTTTAAGGCCAGGCCCTATATTCAGTCTTACTCTCTCAACATCTTCAAGAATAGGGTGTCCTAATGCCAGAACCCAAACTAACTTTGAGCACCACATTTCAGTGCATTATAAGGTATCGGTGCAAAAAGTTCCTTCATTTAACATTCTTCTCTTAAAAACATATCTTAAGCTAATAATGTCGCAGACATGCAAAATATGTACTATCTTCTTCAATCAAGGAAGTTCTGTTTGGTTTGTTCCATTAGTATGGAACAAAGGAAACTAAGTGATATGTGTTAAATACTTTCAGACCCCAATGAAGGGGTTATATTGTAAAGGCACTCTGCCTGGAAAGAAGTCCAAGTTCTTAGGAGAAAGGTTTCCAGGTCAGCAAAGGGCAGTTCTTCTGTTTGCCTGGTAGAAAGCACAGGAGAAAAATCACCAGAGCAGTCCAGCATAAAGGGAAAAGAGCAAAAACACTGAAGAGAAAGCCTCACTTCATTTACTAGATACGGTGCTGACATAGGCAGAGAAGTTTCAGAGCCTATGAACTCCCCACAACTAGCTTCAACCAAATTTCAAAGTGCTGAAGAACAAATCTAGCCAACCAAAAGGCCTTCGCATTTGTCTTTCATTAGGTCAACTGTCTTGACAGTCTTTTTCCAGGATGCCAAAATCCTCTCCCTTCCCCTCATCAAACCAGGATGAAGAACAGGAAGAGAAGATGAATGAACTGTGTAATTGTAAAGGAGTAAGTAATAATAAAATAGCAAAAAAGTTGCAATAACTATCCTGTTTAGCTAGGTCTGCAGGTTCTAGGCCTTCCTAACCCATTCCAAAGCATCCAAAGGTACTTCCTGAGCATCAGCACCTCATTTGTCAGAGGGAATGGGGCATTCCAAGTAAGCCTAATTTCACAAATAGGAAATGACAGGAAGCATTTTGAAAGCCTCCAAAAGTATGCTACAAAGAAATTACTGCAACATCAGCACAAAAGAAGAAAAGGGCAGGAATTGCCATTTGTTTAAAAACTAGTAAAGTGTACACACCTAAAAAGACAAGCCCTTCTACTTCAGGTCTAAATAGGTTTCATTTAATAATTTGTATGTATTTATTTTGCTCTTATATGAAAAATTAATACCAGTTTGCAGTTTTTAAGGGGTACAGTTCAACACAAGATGAACCTACTTTCATTAAAGCGCACTGGATTCTCTGTTCACAGGATCAATCATTTTTCTCCTCTGATGCCACAGTCAACTGCTTACAGTCCACCACCAGAAAGTCCCTTTACACTGTGATTTTAATCTCAGCAATTTTCATATACACATAAGAATTTTTTAGCTTACCGCTCAAAGAGGTACAAATAACTCTGAGGTCTTGGTTACAAGTTAGTTCCAATCTATACTGTAGATATAACTTCAACCACAGACCTCCCCAAACCTTTAACCTAGAAGAGAGGAAAGAGATGTCGAGGAAAGACAGGTAAAGTCTCTTAGAATTAAGTTTGAAATGGACACTAAAAATAAATTTTCAAGAAATGCCACAGAGGTAGCTAAACATACAAAACTAGGAAATATCTCAACTGAAGACATTTTTCAGGAAAACTGACAGCACTAGACTGCTAATTAAAAACAAATCTAATGAAAATAAGAAAACGAGGACATGGTAGGATTGAATCACACCAAGAGAGAAAACATGACTTCAAGGAGAAATGTCTATGAAAGAACGTATTAATGCTGTCAACATCAACTGTTGAGAAAAATCATGAGACTTTCTTAAATAATTTGCTGAATACTTTGAGCATGAAGATGTCAGTAAGAACAAGTTTTCAACTCCTCTCCAAATTTTAAACGAGAATCTTGATTTTGAATGACAGCTGAAATTCATGTGCACCTCTTCACTTCCAGACCACTGCTTCTCAAAAGTCATCTCAGTTGTAACCAATGCTAAATGAAGTATCACTCACCAACTGCAAGCATACCTTGTGTTCATCGGGCAACATTTCTGTAGCAATCAAACCATTACAGAACCGACTGCAGGGACCCTCTGAGGGAGGGTGGGAGAGGAGGAAAAGGGCAGAAGGCAGCATTTGCAGATTCTAGCTAATAAACAGGCTTATATGTTGAAATGTAGGTATTAGGCAATGGTGTCAATTATCTTGATGAACAATTTTGATTAGGTGAAACATTCAGAAACAACAATGGAGATGTGTAAGGAAAAGGTAATTTAGACAAAGACAATGAAAATAAAAGGCCTGCCTCAGTACTCTGGAAACGCAGGACAAAAGGAACTAGAAATTACGGAAAGATTGGTGTAGCTCAAGGAAAACACTGTAGATTTGAAAACAATGGATGGTTCAATAAAAAGAGGCTTAATGGTGAGATGAAGGAAGTTAGAAATTCTAATGCTTTCTTACTTTTGGCCAAGTAATTCTTTTACTCAGAAAAATTAACGGCAGTTCTTGAAAAGATGTACAAAAATTAAGGTCACAGGTCAATATTCTTACTACAGTGAAACTGAAAGAGGAATTTAAGAGTTCATATTCCATGCAGAGAAGAAATAAAAAAAAAATTAAGAGGAAAGGAAGACACTTTGGTAGACAAAAGGCTCACCTTTTTTTGTCTCTCTCTACAAATGCATGAGATTGAATACACACCCGTTACAAAATGTGTAGAATTTGCTCAAACTATTCAATGTAAAAATAGGAGAGGGAATGACAAAGACCAAACAAACATCAGCAGCTCCTTTGTGATTTCCAGTGGCTAAGGGGGCATGTAGACAAATGGGTGTGGGTGTGTGTGCAGAAAAAGTCTTTTTAGAAAGAAATCCATGTTGCTACAATTGAGAAGAATAAGGCTGTAAAGCCCTACTTTTAGCTTGTTTTAAAATTTGCTAGATTAAACTCCACTTTCAAACTAATAGCTAGAGCTCCATTTCCACTTAACGTTTCAATGCTACACAGCAGCAGTACCATTTCTTGAAGTCTTCCTCAGCGCACACAGCTACTGTAGTACTTTTGAATGTTAAATTGATGGATTGGTTTATGAAATACTCCCCTCCTGCCTCTCCTCCCTACACTATCCAAGCACACACTAACAAGTGCTCGTTATCTGGACCAGGTAAATGTTTAATGACTGCAGGCTGAACAATAACTCCCAGAGATGGAGGGCTTTCATGCAAAATCTAGGTAGATCAGATGCACTGCATTAGCAAAATAAACTAGGATTCAAGCAGCAAGTCTTAAAACTTAGTATTTTCATAATTTACTGGCTGACAGCAGTCAACACTAGCATTACTCTTCTGTCACTTTTCATTGAAATGTTTCTGTAATAAAAAAAACCACAAAGCATTGGCAGGTTATAATTCCATACACAATGTCAGCAGCCTTAAATGTTGACGTTCTTCTAGCAAATTTATTTTTCTAGATAGGAGATTTATTTTACTAGAGACTACTTACTATTTTGTTTATAGATTACCAGTAATGATGAACCAACAACGTATTTCATATTGAAGGTACATTATTTACAGGTTTGAAATGTTTGTTTTGAACTCCTCCTTGAGCATAGTTTTTGTAGTATATTCAGTGCTTGAACACAGCCAAATTTACTACTTTTAAGGTCAGCTATCTATGGCCAATATTGTAACCCAGACTTTTTATTACACCGATTCACAACAGCATGCTGCACCAAAGAACTATTCTTTGGTGTTATCACCAACAGAATCAAATATTTTTAAAAAAGTAGTATTTAATGGATTCTTCTTTTTTATGCTTTTCTTCCTTTAGGAAAAAAAGCTCCAGCAAAACTGAGGGGGAAAACAGGCATATTTACAAACAATACTACAAGCTAAAAGAAAAAAAAAGTCAAGGACTAAGAAGTCAATTTACACACTAACTATATGTCAATTTGCTGATTACACCAAGCAGTCATTCCTCTCTTTGACTATTTATAATAAATTATTTTAATTATTGAGGTCAAATTAACATATTAAAATTAAATAACACTACGATAGTTAAAATACAACAACAATAAGAAGAATAAACTAAAATGGCAATGTTATAATTTAGAGCTGCTGCTTATTCCCTGTATCGTGAGAATAGTAATGTCTCTTCATGAATAAAATTCCTTGCTAGCTAGAGCAACTCATTCACCCTTGCGTAGAGAAGTCGCATGTATGCTTGGCATTAAAAAATCACTTGCTCAACCTCACCCCGTTCACTTAATAAATAAATCCTGGTTTAAGTATGTTTTCCCTCCCTGGATATATGTAATCAGATTCTTAATTCTAAGAAAGGTGAACACACAGTGTACTGAGATCGCAGAAACGTCGTTAGAAAGAAGCTCTGTCCTACACTGTGTAACTCCTAAACACATGACCCTGATCATCCAGATAAACCTCTGCACCTAAAGTCTTATCAAAAAGATGTTTTTAAAAAAGCAACAATTAATACTTACCGGAAGTGTGCCTCCCATGATTCTGTGACATCCTCTGGAAGAGATCGCTGTTGTGTTCGTAATACCTGTAGTCCTCATGTACACGATCATTTAACTGACGTCTCCTCTGGGCATCATAAAAATGATCATAGTAGTAACAACGGGCACCAGCATCTCCATTTTCCAAAACTGAACTGGCTTCTGTTAAAAAGGACTGGGAGGAAGAGCCATATTCTCTAGGGACATCAGCTAAACTTCTTGCAAGATAGGAAAGCGCAGAGAGTCTGTTGCTTTCACGTCTCATTATTTCATGAGGTGGCCTCTGCACTGGGGTTCGAAGAAAACTCTGGTTTCTGGAAACAATTCCATCTCCACCAGCAGCATAGGCAGAAGAAGTCGAGTCAGGAGGACAGATATCAGTTCGTCTTGGAATGGTTGGACCGTGACGGATAAATGAAGGCATTAGATCTGATACATAGCATAAAAGAGAAATAAGAACTTTGGCTATACTTACACATAAATTATTTGGCTAGCCACAATACTGATTTTACACCATGGAATTCAGGAAATTCAATGGCTAGAACCCCTTTAAGGCACCTCTAATGCATATACAAGTACAATGGTAGTGCTGCAGTTTGTACTGGTGCAACAGAAACCACCTTCCACCAGCAACAAACTATTGCTAAAACAGCACAGTTCTGCCAGTATGACTGCATCTACAATAAACAAACAAACCAACCCAAATCCCATCAACAACCACATGAACAAAAAAACCCCCAAACCACCCACACTTTACTGTGGCTACCTCAGCTAGGCTTTGTACCTCTCTACTAGAAGGGTCAAGAAAATCCAAGTATCCTGGCTACTACTCTACCACTTCATTGGGACCACTGTCCTTACAACCTCAGAATAACTGAAGATGTTAATTCTCCATGCTCACAGGAATCCATGACAGAATCAGGAACAGAATTCATACTTTCTCCACTAATCACAAAGCTCAGCCAGCAAAGCGCTGTCACTCTGCACATGTTCTCAAATTATCATGAAGTTATTCCACCTTCTCCTTTACTCAAAGGCGTTTTTGCACACCAGCACTGACACCTATTCATACAGTTTCAGTGACTCCCTCCAGTAAGGGATACATTACTCCTCTCCCTACTACTACCTTCAACGTGATATGAGTCAGTCGCTTCCCTCCAGCTGAACTAATGCAAATTATGACTTTCATTTAGAAGGAAGTTATGCCTATTATTAGTAAATTTTTATTAATAAACTCTTCTAACTTAGGATAAAAATTCAGTGCATCCCAGAATGTGTCATTAGTAGACTTATAATGATCACTGCAAAGCCGCCATGCAATAGCTGGTCGTTACATCACAGCAAATAGTATAAATGTGTAAAAGGTGTTAACCCCTTAGACAGGCCTACAGCTTAATATGAAAAAAAAACTTAATGGTTTTTTAAGGCCTAATTCAATTCAATCAAACTACTAAATGATTTTGCCTGTTGACTGTGGAACCAGCTGTTCATGCAGCAAGTACTTCCAGGAACGCTGCGTGCCTGCTCCTGCCAGCAAAGTTCTCTGGTTGTGACCTCCAAGCTAATCCTGCAATTATAGCATAACGCATTTGTCTCAGGTTGTTCTCAAAGATTAACAAGAAGAAACCTAAGCACACTTTCAGCGTGTATTTGCTAGCATTTCGTCCAGCCCTAGCGAAACCAGGGCTGTGGCATTAGTGTCAGGTTAACCACGCGAAGATCAGTGCATCCAAGGTACATAGCGGTGACTTCATCACGTTGATTCATGGTTAAGAACTGGAGCAGTTGCTTCCGCAGGGATTTTAAGCAACCGTCTCGTACAGTTATCTCATTTTCCAAGCACACACCTTTTGGCAGTGCACACAGCCTAGATCGGGAAAACAACCACTGACTTCTGGAAAGAGAGAGATGCTCTGTTCTGCGCACCTGAACGGTACCTGTCCGGGGACCACCTTAAACCCCGACCTGTTGAAACTGAGCAACCGCTGCTGAGAAAAGTAAAAAAACAACCAGGTTTGTTTACCGTCAGCACCTGGCAGTACACTACGCACAGGGCTCCCTGTTAAGCTCCCCCTCCCTTCCAGGCTGAGCCTCCCTCCGCTGGCTCCCAGGTCTCACAACAGGAATGCCCCCCCCCCCCCGCGGGGAACCCCCACAGCCGCCAGGGCCGCCGCAGCACACAAAGGCCCCCCCGCAGGCCTGGCCGAGTCCACCGGACGGGGCCTGACCCAGTTGC
>JAVJGI010000063.1:27413444-27478746 GCA_035590275.1 Ibycter americanus
GGAGGGGCTCGGTGAGGGGCGGCGGTGGGCCCTGTGCTCCCCGCCGGGAGCCGCCGCCCCGCCCGCCGCCGGCAGAGTAAGTTCTAGAAGGTTAAGCAGGAAAGGCACACGCCAAGAAGCCCTCGGTATTCCCCGGACAAAACTTAAGAATACTTATTCTTCTGTTGAGGGCAGGGTGTGCTTGAAAACAAGCTGTGTGTTTGCTGCCTGTCAGGTTTTTACACTTCAATCCATTCTGTACTTTAGTAATGTTAAAAACTACTTTTAGTAGCTGCCAAGCTGTCATCTTACAGCTTTGTGTATGCATTTGATAATTTGCAGATGCTACTTGAAGCACCTACACCTTCCGTGGGAAGATACTGAAATACTTCCATGCTGAATATAAACCAAGATGCCACCATGGATCATACAGTAATTTATTTTTTTCCTTTTACATTCATTATAAATAACGTGTAAGTTGGTTCACCTTTCAGTTTTACATGATGTTGTAAGGACAACATATTACACCAGAACAAAACAAACTCGATAAAAAAAAATACACAATTTTTTTTCATTTATACAGAAGTCATGTGTCATGAAATGACAGCATCTGACACCAGATGGGAGACTTAACAGGTAAATGATGGAAAACCTGAGAGACAGTGATGTCATTTGCTAAAAGTAAACAAAAGGATTTTACTCTAGATCCAGACTGTTCCCTGCTCTATCTTACATATAATCTGGCTAAAAATCAAATAACAGCAATTTTGTTTTCCCCAATCAGAATTCAAAGAATTCCATTTTCCTTGTATTTAAAGTGGTAATTGGAGAATGTGCAGCAATGTATACTTTTAAATAATTCTAAATTGACAATTAGCTCTTCAACTGTGTGAATTTAGTACACATGAATTTAACTTTGGGTCTCTCCTCTTCCAGAACTCCCAACCAGAGATACCTATGTGCCTTTATTTTCACAGTGATTCATAAAGCAAGAGTTGAAAACATTTAAAACACCTTCTGGTAATAAAGTAGTTAATACCTTAATTGGCAAGACCTGTTGTATGAATGAGGCCTAGAAATTCAGTGACTTTTGACTCGTACAATAGCATTAAATACTTTGGTATCTGTAAAATGCCGGTACTGCATAGGAGACACATTCATGCACAAAAGACCACTAATGCTTAATAACTTACACGTTTATATGCTTATTTTCAGTAGCCTAGACTTTGTAAAACTAGCTGCTTCTCTTCTGAGCTGACACAATGAACCAATAAGCAACATGACACTCATCTGTAAGCAGCATTACCTTTCTCTGTGTTCCCTCCATTTGCGAAGGGATTGTCCTGAATTGTCCTGTAGCAACAAAAACAGTACAGTACAGAAAGGTTCTGGAATATGTAATTACAAAAGGCACTTCTGAGAATTAAGAATATTCACTGGAATATTCACACAAATATTCCAGTGAAATTGGAGTTTTGTCTGAAAACATTTACCAAATATTTTCCTCCTTTCCCTCCTACTCTCTCCTGTGGTTAGGTTAGTTTTTTGAAGCTAAGAGCGAAAGAAAAGTAGAGCAAGGTAGGACAGGGTGAGAAAGAGAGAAGTCAAAGTCCCTTTTCTCTGTTTCTCCCTTTTGTTCCAACATCTGGGCTCCCTTTTTGGTACTGTGCTCTAGAAATGTCTGTATGTTTGGTTTACAACAGCCTGGTAGCTAGCAGGAGATTAAAAGACTTAGTTAAGTAGTCTAGCCTTTAAAATTGAGTGATGTGAAATTGCACAATAGTTTAAGTGAAGTACTCGTTCCCTCTCTTCAGCATTCAAACTTTGGTCAGGGCTGGAGCACTGGCAGTAAACCTAGTTCAAGATACGAAGTAGCATTAAAATGTGCTAGCTAATAATATTTTTCCAAATACTGTTCATCTGAACCTCATTTACATTGTTTCCTGGAAGTATTTTGAAACTCTGCTGATTTCCATAACATAGGCATGGTTTTAGGGTGTGTTCAGTTACCATATTGCTAACACACAGCCCCAGGACCCACACACAGAAGTTTACTATAACTGATACTACTTAGTGATTCATATTAAAAGAAACAAGATCTCCCTACTTCAGATTTTTAAAAGCTGTGATTTACATCAATGCAGTTCGTCAATTTGACACATTTCAAATTTGTGGAAAAAATTTTGCAGCCTCTGAAAAACAGGGTATGTAAATCCCTGAATTTGAGATTACTTAGAGAAATACCCAGTATAGGCATTTAGAATAGCAGTGAAATAATTTATAAGGACTTTGTGGTACTCCAACATGTTGTTCTTACGTGATTGTATTTCTATTTCCACTATGTTGCCTGCATAAAGCAATGGGAGAGGAGGAGAGGAAGTCCTACCCTGTATGTCTAGTTTAGTCCCTCAACCCTCCAAAATCAGTAAGTAACCACGCAGACATAGATAGCATCCCCTACAGCCACATGCTAATCAGTACTGAGTGAAAGTCTTTTTCTGTAGGTTACTCCACAGCTTGTAGGCAGTATTACCCCAGTTTCTGGGGGACTTTTGGCTCATTGCAAATGCTTTCAGAATTGCCACCTTGCTAGTGGCCTTGGAGACAAAATATCTCACCTTCTTCCTCTGCATTCTCAATTCATGCATATTTAAGGAGGTCCAGTTTCAAGTATTGCCAGTACGGCCCCTTTCGCCAGTTTTATTTACATTGTTCAGATGTGTCTTACTGGTCTGATGGAGGCAAGGCAGTGGTAGGGCATTTAGACTATTTGCACTAATAGTTTATATACAAGCATTTCAGCATGCAAGCTCTTATTCAACTGCTTCTGTGTCGGACCCCTCTCAGTCTTGAAGGTGTTGCAGAAAGCTTGCATTTCCCCAGCTGCATCGACTGCTCAAATAGGAGGTATTACCTGTCATTACCAACCTTGAAGCTCTTCGACCTTCATGACTACAGCACTTCTGCATGTTGGTCTAGGAGTACTAAGGTAATACTCATCCAAATACAATTTGGTTTATCCTGCTTTTCCTAATGCATATTTATCTTCATCTATTGACATGAATATCCACATTTACAATGCTGAAGGAAGCTAATTTAGGCTATTACTCCCTGAGTTCTTCGTATTCACATTGAATATGTTTCTTCGCAATTAATTACAAACTTAGATTCTGTACTAGGATCTGCTACAAAAGCCTTTCCCAATTATCACTCGGGTCAAAACAAACACTGCATTAATGGAAAAGGTCTGTGTTTGTGAGGCCTAATGACAGGATTTCACAAAATCATTCAAGTCCCCCTCTTCATTCTTCTACCAGTTGTTTAATAAACATACTCCACTGCTTTACTGAATTTACAAATTACATAAACAAAATTCACATCTTCACTTCTGTTCAGTGACTCTTCCTTATATAACTTATTTCTACATACAAAAAAATTAAGGCCTCTACAATTTTTAAGTTGTCTGGCAGCACAGCTTAAAAAAAAAAAAAAAAAGAAAGAAAGAAAAGGTAGTAGTCTTTATTTGCCAGCTGGGCAACTTCTTCAGATGAAATACTGTTACACTTAGTTGGAGGCAGTGGTCTATTTATGTATATTTAAGAAAACCGTTTTTCTGAGCTCTGCAGAGACACAGCCATGAAGAATAACCCAGAAGCCTAATGCATAAAGTGGAGCATATTGCTTTACAGAAACCACAATCAGTTTGCAGGACACAGACCATATCAGGAAAGCCTTGCTTTCAATAGCAATTACACTTCTACTGTTGAAGACTGACCTATCAATATTACTAGGTTTGGACCATGAAGTATTCTAGAAAGCCAAAAATATTTTAAAGTTTTGAATTCAGTAAGGTAAGTTTGCATTAGACCTTGGCTTCAATCTAGATAGGAATAATTGATTCAGTACAGTAAATTCAGAATTTATACTTTAAATTAAAACCAAAGTATCAAAATAAGTTAACCTAGAAAAACATACGTCTTTTTTTATACATGGGAGATTACTTTTAGGCAAAACTTAGCAGAAAAATAGTTTGGGAATGAACAAAATTCCTCTTTTGGCAGTGTCCAGTTTGGGATTTAGCTCTGTCCTCTCCTTGGAGGCACCTGTTGACTAAAATTCATCAGTACAAAAAGGCAACACAGTGAAAAGCTGAAATATTAACATTTCAGTAAAGTGCATGGGTCTGTGGCATACTTAATGGCTTTGCTATGACCTTATCTCAGATGCTGAATTAAATGACGGGGATGCCAGGTTCTTTACTATTCTATTGAGGTTGGCAATTTTTTCTTCTAGTAAATAGTTTTTCCTTTCAGCAGTTTTCTGCCGCTGTTCTGTCATCTCCAAAGCCTTCAGCAGTTGTGCATTCTCAACATAGAGATCCTTGACCATTGCATCTGCTTTAGTGTTCTTGGAAAGCTGAATTGTGAATAGAACATAATTACTCAGCAAATTAAAAGCAAAATAAAAATACAATATTAAAAGCAAAAACAGTGCTGGGAAAGTAGGTGAATGTGTTTATTTTAAGTGAAATATCAAAGGAAGATAACCTAGCCATTCATCTTATTTTACTTTGTTAAAAACCTATATGTTTGTGGAGTCATGATAGATACTATGAATATTTTGAAACTGGAAAGACTTTGTAAGGAGATTAGGCAGATGACAGAGGGCTTCAAATGAGTCTTGTCAGATGAGTACTGCTTTATAGCATTTGTCCTCTAAGGATAAGTCTAGTTCACAATAGGATCCACAAGCCCAGTGATTCCACAGAGATACTTCCTCCGAGGTTTGGACCACCAGCTCCTCCTAAAAAATCGGGGAGCACAGCCTAGCGCTTGTCTACATGCTTTTGGGAACAGCCCTTTGGCAGGAGGCCCTATCAGTGTAGCACTTCCTTAACATAAAAGAGGAAACTGTACCTTGGTAGAAAACAGACATTGTTACCATGTCTTGCCTAAGTGCTCAAAAGCCACTTTTTCCTCCACTACTGAGGACTTCCGAAGAAGGCAGACCAGGGCAAGAACAAAAACCCCAAAACCATGTCAAGCAAGGGATGTGTTGGGGCAGGGGGCATCGAGAAATCAATCATTGTACAGTAATCCTGTCTGTCCTCTTCAGGAGATGCTTTTTCCTCCTTTTCTAAGCAACACTTCCAGTTAGGATACTTGGCTGGAATTTGATGTTTGTTTCCTAACTTTAAGGGCACCAGCATACCAAACAAGCACTGCTTTTAGGAAATTAATGAGTGGTGGATTCAGGCCCCAGTTTGGAATTTTAGGAAGTTTTGGGCAAATATGCTGTACTTTAGCTCAGAAGCATTAAATTAAAAAGGAAAGCACCTTTAACTTTATTCTAAGCAAGAATGGCTTGGCAGCTTTTGTCCACTTAGTTGTTTACAGAAGTAACAGGGATGATTTGAGGAAAGAGTAAGAATGCTTACTTGTTCTTTCAGCTGATTTACTTTATCTTGGAGAAGCCTCTTCACAAGCCTTAGTTTCTGTTCAACATCCATCATACGTTCTTCCATCATTTTTAGAAGCTGCTCATGATTCCCCTGGAAAGCAACATTTATGTGAGAATCAGTTAACAAAAATCAGTTCACATTTACCAGTCTCCTTCTACTTAAGAAAATAGCTGGCACTTCACATTTGAGTCTATTTTAAAGAGTCAAATGAATTAATAAGCCATTCATGGAAGTAAAATGTTACAGCAACACTCAAGGACACTTGCAGCATTGAGCTAGTTTTCCAAGTCTAAATTACACTTGAGATTACCAGATCTAAGAAAAATTGATATAAAATTCTAAGTTCTGTCTTAGATCTGGATAGCTTCCTTTTCTTGTTCTTAGGTGCTGCCATATTTCTGTTGAATACAGGAAACAAAATGCCAATCAAAATCTTAAGTCTTTTAGAAAAAAATTAAGGTGAAGTCATAAGGGCACATTTAACAGTGTAACTCTCCCACACCAAAGGCCCCTTGAAATTGAGTAATATCCTAAAAAAAGTAGGATGCTGTTATCCCAAACTTGATTTTTTACAATATTTTTTAAGATTAGTTGTTGGTAACTAATGTTGCCAAACAGTAGCTCTAAAATGGTGTTGCTCTTTTTCTTCAGTGAGGTAACAGAGTCTTAACTAAAAGCGTAAAAAACTCAGTGTCATGAGGGTGTCTGTTACACCAACAGTTGAGTGAAATTTTCCCAAATAAATCAGAAACACCAGGAACTACAGGAAAGCTTGTTTGTATTTGGGAACTTTAGACAATAACTGCAGGGAAAGGGATTCTTTATTTTAATGCTAGCTTGCTACTCTAATTCTAAGTCATCTGAAATTACCTTTGAGAAAGCACTAACCTCCCCAAAACATAACACGATCAAAACCAAAAGTACCTTCGCACACATGGGGGAGAATAAATGAAAAATTGAGGGAGGAGTGTTGTTTCAGGTAGGCAGTTGCTCATGGAAAGTGCTGTAGAAAGATGCCCTTAGGGGACTGACTGAAGTCTGCTCAACATTTTATTTGTTACACCATCAGAAACCTCTTAAGTCTTTGTATGGGGTTATATATCATTTAGCTTGTGTAAAGATTGAAAAAAGTTACATTACAGTCATATAGAAAGCTGCTGTACAGTGTTGCTGGACTGGATATTTTTCTGGATTAAAAAAGTATTATTAAGCAGAATTTGCAGGGAATGCTCTAGCCAAGTTATCTTGAGCTATCTTTTTAAATTTGATTGGAATTCAAAACCATGGCTGACTGTTACACTTCATAGTGTTTGCAGGAGCAAAAACTCACTACAAAAAAGTGAGTAGTTAAGAGGTCTCAATACCTGTGATCCCTGTTTTTTGGCTTAAAGTTTATTTAAGGATGTTCTGTTTTAACTTCATATGATTTCATGTTTAACAGGAGAAGCCAGCTCAAGCATTAGTGTCAAGGTCATTAGAAAGGTAGGAACAAAGAGATCTCTGAAAGCAAACAGCTGAAACTGTCCATAGCTCCCAACTAGAAAAATCATAGGCCTTAAAGAGGTGTTTTGCTGACCCATTGAAGTATTAAAAAACCCCACAACCTAGTTTAATCTAGTAATCTGAGACAAAAGAAAAACCTTTAAGGAATGTTATCCAAGAAACAAGTGTGTTAATAATTCTCCCTTTTTGGGCGCTGCCTTTTTACTGTATGGCCACAGCAGCAGAATATGCCCATGTACTATGCAAATTCTTTTCTTAAAAGCAGAGGAACGTCTGCTGAAGTGAAGCTGAGTGGCTGTACTTCAGTACATCCCCTATTACAAAGCTTTCCCAGAAGTCCTGATATGACAATCCTCATTATCAAAGACATTTTGTCCAAAATTTGTTCATTCTTGTTCATAAAGCTGAAACTATTGATACTATTAAGACAAGAGACATTCTGTTTAAAAAAAAATTTTATTTTTCATTTACATCAAAAAATGTCATCTTTCCCTGTTAAAAAGTTTACACATCTTATACAAAAATGCAGTATAAATACCCCAGATTTTCTTCAAATTTCATATAAAATTAGTACCATTTGAGAAAAATAGTCTCTTTCCACACTGAACAACTCCACATCTTAAATAACATAAATAAACAGTATTTGTAACAAATTAAAAAAAGACAGTTTATGAATTTTCACAAAATAGCTTCTAGACAAATAAATAGGAAATAACACTGGAGATTTCTTCCTTTTTTTTTTTTTTTTTTTTGTTTTTTTTTTTTAGAAAAAGCACAAAATAATTTGATCCTCAAGTTTCTCAGCTTATGCCAGTTCGTGTGTTTGTGTGTGTTTATCATGGTAAGGAATGAGATCATAAGCAGCCAAGCTGTCAGAGGTGCCCGATCCTCCGGTAGGAATCTGCATGCACTGCTCGCTGCTCCGGTAGCAAGGCCTAGAGAAAGAAGGCAAGTGGGATACTTCACCCTGATATCCAGATTTTCTTTTAAATATGTACGTATATTAAAGCAAACCACCAATACAAGCGAAGCAAGCAACACAAGACAAACAAAAACACACACAAAAGAAAACATGCAGAGTATCACATATTATATTCTCTAAATACTAGTATTAGCACTACACATAGGCAACTGAGGAGATATTCAGGATGCATTTTCTAGATGTAAGGACCCTTCAGGTGGCTTATCCATGTTTTTTAAGGCATTTAAAAAGATCAGTGGTAGTGATTAACTGCAATTAGCAAAGCAGTTAATTTTCTTAGAGGAAATTATCTGTGTATATATATATATATATAATCTTACAGATTGCCAAATAGCATCTGTGAAAAATGTGGTCCAACTGACCTCTGAAAACTTATTTGCATTTTTATTTTAAACCTCATTGTAAGTCTTTGCCTGAGACAGGTGAACAAGCTGTTGGTCAGAGGTGATTTAAATTTTTAAATTAAAAGCTGAAGAAAGGGGAAGTTGAGCACCTTTAAGTACTCTGAACAAAAATATTGGTTAGCAGAGGTTCTAAAAGAACTTTGGAAAAGGTTGGGTCACTAACAGGCTCCCAAATCTAGTTACTGAGGAAGGAATATGAGAAGAAAGTGCAGTGATTGCTACTGCACAGCAGGCATGAGACACAGCAGAAACAGTCATTTGGAATTGAGAAGAGTCCAGACAGGTTAACACAGTAGAAAAGGCTGAGGAGTTTTAATTTAGTGAAATTTGAACATATGACAGTAGCCTTTGGAGGACAGTAGCTCAAGATTGACTGTAAAATGAATGAGAACACAGGCCACTACTGCCATGATCAAAAAGCAATGAAAATTGCAAAGCATGATGAACACAAACTCCAAAAAGGAGGGGGATAATTTTGGATACCTCATTACACAGAACTCAGGATCTAAGAAAGCTGCAAAGTGCAAAGCAGCAGCAGCAGCAAAACTAGGTGATTAAGGTTACACAGAAAGCATGGAGATCACCTGTCGTTGTACTCACTGGTGAAAAGATGATGAAGAGGGATTAGGATGCAATTTTTCAAGATGCTAAAGGGGACATTAAAATGGACATAAGCTCAACTAAATGTTAACCCTAGAAATCAGGATGACGAAGAAAAAAATCAACAGTGAGAATTAAAGCAAGATGTGCTTACAGAAATGTCAAAGTTCAGACAAACTAAAACAAGTTTGGCCTTGTCTATAGTTGTAGAATGCACTGTTTAATAATGATTTTAGAAAGCTATCTAGTAAAGCCCATGAAAAAAAAGCTGTAGCAGATGTTATAAACACTTTAAGCAAAAAAAAAAAACCACCACAAACCTAATAGAAAAAAATTAAAAGGATTAAGTGCATTAGTGCATTGACAGCAAATATTTGCAAAGCCTCTCCAAGTATTTTTAAATTCACTAAGCCTTCCAGAATAAAAGCTTTTACAGGAAATGTAGAAGTGATTTATCTGTAGAACTACAAGTTGCAGGATGTGACTAGTTTGCAAATTGTTTCTCAGGCTTTCAAAGGCAAAATTACAAAGTCATCACTCCTAATGCAATACACAGCACATTCATTTGCAGATGATACTGCTGTAATATGGCTTTTATTGATTTCAAAATTAAACTGTACACTCTACTTTCTACTGTACGGGGCCAAGTACATTAGCCTGTAGTAATGCACTTCTATTGAGACTCAGCTGAAAGAAAGAGAACCTTACAACTGATTTATTTTTACTTATCCTATATTATTTGCTGTTAAGTTCTTTTGAGGGGGGGATTTTGATTTTTTGGCTTTCTTAAAAAAGAATTCTTGGAAGCTTAGAAACTATTACTGCATATACTCTCTGCATAATACCTTTATTCCAGAATATCCTATTAACATATTCAGAGATTTTTGAGCTTCAAAGTCTTGGTCTTATTATTTTTTTTAAAAACATGACTGCAATCTGAGTTTAAAATGTAAAGGTGCAGGGTTTTTTTTTTTCTTAACAGATTCATAGAAGTGTTAGTATTTTATCTAAGTTATTTAGAGCTTTATATTTTCTCATAAGATCAAGTTGTAATATTTTAAGGCCTATGGCCTGAGCCAAAGCTTTACAGATTTAGAGATCTGGTTACTTTTTGAAACAGAGTGTCATTTGGCAAGCCTAGTCCCCAAGCTTAATTTTTATACGGGAGATGCAAACTTTTCTACCTATTGCCTATAATTCAGTTTTACATGTTAAAACCCCAAAACGACACTAAAAATGACTCTGCCCAGTAAGTGCAGTAGATGTCATCTTCCTTGGAATTAAGATTTCCCGCCCCCCCCTCAGAATTGCCAGTGTTGAAGTTTGTATGTAACAGTAGTGGTGTTCTCCAAACAATGTCTTGCCTTATGGCCAAATAAGGATAGGCTGACCTTAGAAAAAAAGATTAATTTGCTTGTATTCTGCTCTGCTACAGCTGACAGAACTCCGTATGATAGCAACAGCCCAAACTAGTATTTTATGTGTGATGGGTATGTGCTTGTGCAATATGTGGTGTAGTGTATTTTTTAAAACAATGGTTCCAGACATAGACATTAGGTAAAGAAAACAAAACCAAAAAAACCCCACCCTATAAACACTTACTGCACATTGGTCAGAAGGAGAAAAGCCAGCTGAATGTGGATGGGAGCGTTTTTTATTTCAAAAGATTAAGAAGACTTCAGAATTAAGCTATGGCTCAAGCTATATATGCTAAATAACAGAGGTTTGTTTTGTATATATCTTTGATAGAATGAATTTTAATTTTAATTTTTGAACTGGCATAAACAGAGAACGGATCTCATGAGAATTGAAAAAACAAGAAAACTAACCAGGTACCCTTTTAAAGTTGTAACCTGCAGAGTAATGAGAGCTTTACCTGTTGCATGTTTGTTTCAGAGGGTCTGCTTTCAAGTTCTTCCTGAAGACGTTGACTCCTCCTCTCTGCTTGTAGGAGCTGGTGTTGGAGCTGCAGGAACTGTTCCTTGGGCACCATCGCACAGCCTTGCTGCTGGAGCTCCCGGGAGTGCGGAGATTGGCTAAGCATCACACTGCTGCTTGAGTGGAGCATCTGAAGAGCAAAGTACATCAACCATCAGGAGAAAGCAGCACTGCTGCTCACACAAGGTACCTTTCAGTGATGCGCTACACATCAGGTTACTCTTGGACAATTTCTTGTATGCAAGAGAAACAAGCCTGAAACTTGGTAACACAAGCTAACTAGACAACTTTTACCTTTCCAGTGAAAAAAAAGATGCATCTTTATGTGCAGTTCTGAAGTCTAAAGGAATCTGAGGTGTGATTCATAATTTCAGACCTGAATTACAAAATCACTGCATTTCTGATTAAATCCTGTCAGTTAAATGGGTCTGTGATGAGGTTTAACTTCATGGTCTTTTTTAATTTTAACCTTGATCTCAGCAGCTTTTCTAAAAATAGTATCCACTTACAAATAAAAGCACTAGCATAAAGCAGGCTTAAGCTGTCCACCAGTGCCAATTACTTCTAGTCTTTAAGATGGAGAGATAACATTCTCAAAAGCAAAATAAATTTTCAATGTAATGTGTGATGACTTAATTTGATGCTAGCTGCTATATTACATTCAGAATTCAGTATTTAGAATCCCATCCATCTTTCCTTGTGTTCACTACTAACTGTAGAAATTTTAACACATTTTACAATTTTAATTTCAAGACATGCCACAAGCAGAGTTTGATGGCAAGTCTGGAGACCTCCCAATTGTTTGTGCTGCATGAGCAAAGGTAGACTCAGAGGGGCCCTTGAGATATGGATGCATGATGCAATCTGAGGTAGTTGAATTCCAAATTTATGTCTTGCTTTCATCTCACATCATGGGATGCTGCTCCCAAGCAATGCTATGACAGTTAGTGGATGAAGGTAGCTAGAAGAGAGGCATTTCTAGCATTGCCTTACTACAGAAGCATTGCAACCACAACAGCCCAAGTTAGATAAACTGGCCCAGCATTAGGCGAACTTTCAGACAATATTAAAAGCCAAGATACCCACGTGAAACAATTTAGCATTTTTCTAGACTAAAGTAAAATCCAGGTAAGGCTAGCTCACAGTTGTAATAGTTTATAATACTAAAAAAAGGACCAGGACTGTACCGTAAAACCCCTGATGTTCAAAGTAGATGATTTACAGCTTGAATTTGCATCAGATTAATACTTTCTTCCTACAAAGGACCCCAGCTGACCACCATCATAAAATTCTCACCTGTTATCTCAAAACTATTACTCTGTTCCCTTAGGAAAAGGCATACAAGATTGTGTTAGTGGTTTTAATTTTCCTTTCACAAACAGTAGAATTAAGGCCTCAATTCATAATCATATTTCAGTTACTGAGTTCATTTATAATGTCAACTGTAAGCATTTTTCATAATGGTGCAGCTCTTCTAGCCATGTTAGCATGGGTACATCTCTGCTGGCTCAGGTAAACAGAAAACAGATTTGTAAGTACTTTAACATAAAACTATTTGTAGTTTAAGCTATCAGGAAGTTCTCTTGAATCAACTAGTCTGTAAAGGAGCTATTCTTTTACTGACAATATAAACAGTGAAAATAATGAAAATTTGATGGAATTTGTTTAGGATTTCACGTAACGTTGTGAACCACATGAGTATCTAATGAAGGGGCTGAAGAAACAGTCAATGTTAACAGCATCTTAAAAATAAATACTAATTGCATGGCTAACTAAAACAATATAGTTGTGCTGTATTCACCTTTGGAAGAAAGTGGAGCAATAATGAACCTGCTAAACTATTAGGGGTGATACTGAGTGTGATCACAGATCAGTTAAAATATTAAGGAAACATGTGACAGTCTGGTGAAAAAGCATGCAAATATCAGAGGTAAATATGCAAACACCTTCAAGCCTCCCGGTCAATGGGTTCGAAGGAAGGGGTTGAGCCACTTTTCATTTTGTTGTGATCAGTTTAATTCTTTTGAATGCAATTAGTTATTTCTCTCTCTTTTCATGGCAATGCTTGGTTTACAGAATCAAATTGCACGATACACTAACCACAGAGAAGTTAGTGCAGCTGTCAAAGTTAAAATCTACATAAAAATGAATAGTGGCTTCTTCACTTAAAAGATGCATGGAATAAAAAAAAAAAATCTATAAAATAAAGAAATGTTTTCTCCATGCTATGGTAGTACATTGAAAATGATTGCTCTACCTTCGCACACTATTTCAGAAAGAGAACTGCACCCTTCTCTGCTAGTTCCAACCACTGAGTTCTAGACAGGTTAGCCATGAACAAAAGGAGAACAGGCACAAAAGAGAAAGTTAGAAGTCATAAAGCACTAAGTGAATGTTACACACACCTGCTGGGAAAATGTTATCAGGAGTAACAGAAGTCCGGCATGTTTGAAATACAAATTTTAGAAGAAAACACAATTCCATGCTTGGTTTTTACACCGAAGTGTTTAACAGTGTTTGGAATTTTCCCAAAGCTTAATATATAGGCTATATAAAGACTATATAAATAAAAGTGCAGGGCATATAAACAGTCTTCTCGATAACTTGTCAAAATCTCATCTTTTCTAATCAAGTTTTTTTTACAGATTTACAGCTAATTACATAGTATATTCAGCATAATGTTTCCCATTTGCTCTTTTGATGAAAAACATGAAGCCTTTTAATAAACAGTGGTGTAAAAGCCTCATGTAGAAGACACTTTGATTTATGGAACAAGTAAAAAATGTGTTCTGTTGAGTTTTTTTAGCATTATGTTTTAAACTCAAATTCAGGACATCAAGTTTAGGCAGGACTGCTGAGAGACAACTTGGAGGTCTAGCCTGACTTTAAGGGATACACCAACTTAACATAGTTGAGCTTGCCCGTTCTTGTAACCAAGGGCACCTAAGCATTACAGAGTTTTCTTAACATCCAGCATGATTTGTCTCCAGCAGTACTGAACAAACTTCCACATTCACAGCAGGCTTTGGAAGAATTTCAACTGAAGTTTTCACTCATGCCTTTACATTAACAGCAAGTAGCAGAAATTGTTACTCTATCACCATCTAGATAAGACAGCAAGGCTTAAATTCAGCAAATTGTTCCCATAGTAACTAAGGACAGGTTTCTACACTAAGAGCAGCATTACGCAAATATTAGTTAAGAAACTTGAGGTTACATGTTTTAAAAAGAAAGAGGAAAGTGTTAGCCTTGCCTCAAGCACAGAAACAAATTTCTTTGCTATTTGATTTTATATCTGAAGCCTTATGTGAATGACAATAAATCACAACATGCTTCAGAGAGGCATGTTTGCCACACTAACATCTTGATCGTGAAAGATGAGATTAGGCATTAGGGGAGACTAATTCTTCTAGTTTCAATTAGTTTCCTCTGTTCCTACACATCTAGAAGCTGTTTTTAAATAAATTCATAGATTCAGCAAGAAGTGAGATAGTAATAAAGCCCCACACTATTCAGTACAGGCAACACTGACAGAAAAGTACCTCCATTAACTGATCATCCAGTTTGACTTGCTTTTTTCTTAGCCCGTCATTTTCTGAGCTGGTTTCCAGTTCACGTTCAAGAGAATTCATCTGACTGATCTATTAAAGACAAGAAGTTTCCTTAGAAAGGTAGTAGTTTCTTATTTTATCCGTTTTCTTTTCCCCTGCAATGTGCAAGTCACAAATCATTGCACATCAAGACAATTCAAGATTAAGAGACCTAAGTATTTGAGTAAGTGTAATGCTTTGCTAAAAGTGATGTCTAAGACAATGTTATACAGCCTCTCTGACAAGTTTCAAAGAATAAGCAGGGTTTAATCCAAAAGCGGTAATGCTAGCGTGTAAGCACTGTGTATTGCAGAGCACTTGAGCAGTCTGCATTTTGTTTATGGTTCCCATGTTTTACCACTGAACTGTTTGTGCTGACTAAAGGTCCTGCAGCACATTGGCATGGAGTCCCACCCTGCGTGCTCTGCAAAAGCACAGAAGGCTCTCAGCTCCTTGGGACAGGGATTCATAAGAGACAAAGAGCGCAAAGTTCGGAGTAAAAGAAGATCACAGCTTACTACATTAGCTCTTAAGAGATGGAAAATACTGCATTGAGTCACGTATTTACCATCGAAAACTAACCTTCCTGTTTGCAGATGACAACTCCTTCTGAAGCTGTTCACACTCCCTCTTCAAGCTTAATTTCTCTTGCTCTATGGCTTTGACGATACCTGACTGGCTTTGATGCTTTTGGTGCTTTAGGGAAAGGATAGTAGATTCCAGCTGGCGGATCTAAAGAGACCAGAGATGAACAAATGTGGAAAGATGTTCCAGACCATTCAAACAAATCAAATTGCATCTACTTCATCTAAAATACCAAGTACCAGTCTATTTTGGACTCATAACAGATTGTGGGGTATTTTTGACATTTTAGCAAGAAGGACATCATCTTGTCCTTCTTGCCCCCCCTTCTCCCCATAATCTGCCTAATACTGTGAGCCAAGATATCGCATATGAAGGATGCTAGGAATATTACAATTTTTAAGAAGGGTGTTAATTGAAAGTCAGACCAGGATCTTAGACAAGAGTTACCAGGATCTTCTTTTAAAGAAGAGCTGTTTGAAACATCATGAGTGTCTACCTATTCAGTGCAGACAAAGGAACACTACTCCATTATGCATTCTTTCTGCAAACCTTTTTATTCAAAACTAACAAACAATATTCCTCTCCTGTATCACCCATTGCAAAAGAAGAATCATTAAGTTTTGCCTAGCATGCGGGGACCACCTCTGTTATCTGTCATCTTGCTCAGGTTACCTTCTCCCTGGAGTGAGTCAGGTCTGTTTTAGTGCTCTGCACTTCTCTCTGCAGCCTCTCATTCTCCTGCCTGAGCAGCTGCTGCTCCTGTTTTGTCAGCTGGTCCAGTTCATCCCAGTGTATTTGCCTCTGTTGGTCCTGCAGCCCTGAGGAAGGCACAGCCAGTTCTAGAACCCGATTCTTAAGAGACAGAATTGCAGGGTTAGGCCTTAAACAAAGAAGCAGACATTTTCTCTATTCAGGTGGGTTTAAAGTAGGCTTTCAGTAATTGCAGACTCTAAAGTTGCAGGATTCCCATCTTCCTCACAGCTTACACACTTTTCCCCTAAGAAACCCAATCTGCTAATCACAATGCAAACCCAAAGTGTTTCCCTTTGCTCAAATCATAGATAACAGCTGTGCACCAGAATGGTTGATAGGAGTGCAAGAGTTCAACAACACAAAAAAAAGAGCAATTTGTGCTACATTTCAGAGCCTCATCAGGCAAGTAATAGAACTCAGTATTATATATTATTTGGTAATAGCTGTAATTTAGTTTCTGTTGTACAGTTCTGAAACAGCCTCTTTTCCATGTGGACATTAAATATTCCTTAATTACATGGCAAACAAGCCAAATTACTAACTGAATTCATAATACAAATCCCAAGACTGCTGGCTACAACCTCCTTCAGTTACAGTTCCTCATCAGTTAAGAGAGGCTGATTATAATACTGTGCCTTTCAAAACCAAGTTTGACTGAAAATTAGATCCTGTCAATTACTAGTTTGATTGTTAATATGTTTATAGTTTTGATAGGTGGAAATTCATACATTGTCCAGAGATTTATTTTTTTTCCCCCCAAAAAGATTTCTTTCAGGGAAGAATGGAGACTCAGGAGATGGGCTGATCATTACCTGTCCTTACGTTCAAAACTTAAAAGTTTTTTAAAAAGAAGTTCAAAATCTGCACATTATATACAATCCAACAAGACTAATTATAGTTAGCTGTTTTAAAATGGAAAACTACTGAATACAGAAAACACCATTCAAATAGGGCTTTTTCTTGTACCCACCTCCTCTCAGATTTTTTTTTTAAATTATGAGCTTTATCACTTGTTTAAAAAAAAATAATAAATCCATAGTTTCATAACTCAGAGTCTACTTGCTCAAGCCTGCAGCACTATTTGTGCCCTTTTAGTGGACAAGCCAACATAAAGAAATAGGTTAGCTACAGTGTCAGGCTAGAGCAGAGCAGCAGCTCGTGTCCGTAAACCCTGGCATGCAAAGCTGACTGACTTTGAGGCACCTGAAGTCTGTTACCTTCTCGTTGGCATTCTGCAGTTGCTTGTGCAAAGACATCACTTCTTGTTTAAGAGTTTCCTTCTCCTGTTGTGTCACCCGTAAGTCTGATTTTAGTCGGGACATTTGAAGGTTGGTATTTTGCAGCGTTTCATCTAAACTCTGAACCTGTAACGAGCAGGAACACAGCTTGGTGTTTGCTGGACCAAGATTTTTCATAACCTTGGTCTGCTAGGATGTGTATGCACCACCTATCACACGTATTTAGGATCTCTGATGGAAGGAGTGAAGAAGTTATAATGCTGACAGCCCTCTTCAAAAGTGCTAAATGATTTTCTGACTTGCAGTTCCACATCAGTAGCCGTCCTCTTTGAATACAGCCACAATACTGCATTCAACAGACACACCTTCCAGCCCCAAATATTTATTGTGATATGCTGGGAAAAGAAGATTTCTCTTGAATTATTTATTTTTCCTGGCAGCCCATGGCCAACAAGAAATCCCAAGCGTAATCAGCCAAGCAGAGAGCCATTTGTTCCCCTCCCCTGCTTGGCAAGGGACGAGCCACTGCCAGAAGAGCAGGGAGCAGAGTTCCTGAAGTATTTTAGGAATAACTGGGCAGAATGAGTTGGCAAAAGTAACTTGGCCATAGACGCAAAACATAGCTTTTTCTCAGGGAAAAAGATCCCTCATTGCATTTAACAAGTTTCCTCTTGTCCTTTAAGAACATCGCTTTGAAAGACCATCAAAGCAGCCATTCTTAGCTGCATGACATCTTTGCATCCATTAGAAGAGGGCTGCTTTTAGTGGGGAAAAAAAAAAGAAAAAAAAAAGGCACTACAAGAGATTACAAGAACGCTTTTGATATAGGGCTATAACAAAAAATCACTATTATACCTTTTCTTGTGAAACTGTGAGCTGTGTTTTCAGTGTCTGACTCTGCTGTTCCCAGGACTTCTGCTCCTGCTTCAAGCTGCCAATTGCATTCTCTAAGCAGCTTACTTTAGCTACCTGAAATAAGATTACACCGGTAAACCTGACTCATTCAGGATTTTCTTTAACTCAATTTGACTTTGAGAGTTAAGCTAGAGGGAGTTACAGCTACGCAAAGAAAACACAGGAGGGCAAAAACCCCCCTCAGCTCCCAACCTGAGTCTCTACACAACGAGATCATTATTTACAGTGTGCATACTAGTTACACTGCTCGAGTTCAGAGTTACAAGATGTAAGGCTGCAATAAAAGTGCGAGAACACTGTCTTCCTTGTCCTGCCACAATGTTTATATCCAGGCCTCTGTTCCTTGCAATGTTCGGAATTTTCTACATAATCAAATTACAGTAAAGCTGTGCTCCAGAATTTAAGCTTTCTCTTTAAGACCAGCTAGGAAAAAAAGGCAGGTAATTAAGCTTTTATCTGGCTTGAAGGTAAAGAGAAAAAAACAGAAATACAAAGTAGTTTTACAGGTTAGGGTGATACAGATAACGATATAAGAGTTTTAACAGCCCGTTACGGCATGTAAGTAGTGATGTGGATTTGCAGTTCTTTTTTACCTTATCAATACATCTGTTTAATTCCTCACTCAGGGCTTCTTTTTCTTTCTGCAGCTTTTCATTTTTAGTAATTAAGCTCGAGACTTCATTTTGAAGGTCAGAGAGATCAGGGCAACTGGACAGCTGTGGAAAACAAACCCCTCAGTTGCATTTCTGTGCTGTTGCAGAATTTTTTACGCAAGTGTTACACAAAGCTTTCTCTTCTCCTCTGGGCCAAGCATCCCACTCCAGATAGAGTGGAAGAGAGAAAAGCATACTCTAATTCAGTATGAATGATCATTTGAGTATCATTCATCTGATCCAAGGCATCCTTCCTGCAACAGCAGTGCTAAGGATTCCTAATTGTCCTGTGATCCCTCGGATTTGCTTTAGGGCTGGGCTAGTCTTTCTCTGCCCCTTCCATGAAAGGGGCAAAAATACTGTACTGCTGACTTCTGATCCTTTTCCCATTTGACACAGTGCTTTAGCTTAACACTTGTGCTGCCTTGTGCTGTTCTGTTCTGTCTTTGCTCACTCAATCTTCTGTCTTTAATTACACTCAGTCCACAATCCACTCTTTACTGAACAGGCCTCATCTGCTTTTGCTTTTTAAGACCATTATCTATTCTAAGCACTCGGTGCATCAAATGAATGCCTTAGCCTGTAAAGAAAATTACTTTGTGGAGCCCTAATCAGAAGAGCTAACTCATTTGTAGCCTTCATTAGCTATGTTTATTAGCATATATTTACAGCCAATTGAACCATGCTTATACAGGCGATAACCAAGCCCTCCAGGAAATTACCCTCAGAAGTTGGGAGTTGAAGTCTCCAGATGGGTTTAGCAATAGGAATTCTCTCTGAAAGGATATGCTGGAAGAGTCCAGTCCTTAAAAATGGAGCTATATGAGTATCACTAGTTACACAGGGAAGTCTTCCCCTGCCTATCCTGTCTGCACAAACTAGAAAAGCCCTTTCTATTTCTTGATTAGAGCTTTAAATCATTGTCTTTATTTTCTAAGCCTGTCTTTGTAGATCCATTACTCTGGTAGACCTTTTGGCAAAGGCAAAGCGAAACCAACCTTATTCAAAGAGTTGTGCATTGTACCCAGAGACTGTTTCAAGAGGATTTATATTCCCTTGCTGTTATGACCTTTTTTTAAAGAAATTAACTATTTCCAACTTGGGCAAGAGAGCAGGGCACATTAAGGGACAGCCAGCATTATCTGATAGCACTCAAATAGGATGCCATACCTGTTTTGTCTTCTCTAGTTCCTGCTTGAGGATGTGGTTCTCCTGCTCCAATATATGAGCTTGGACCTTCATTTTTGACAGCTCCATCTCCAAGGAAGACACCATATTGGATGACTGCAAAAAGTAAAAGACTCAGATTTCAACTTGAGACATGCTGAGTAACAAAGGTTAACCAGAGGATGCTGCAGCCAGTCACATGGGTTAAAGCTGGGATGGCACTGGACTGAACAGAACAGGCATGCTTGAAAATTCAGGTAAATACTTAGCATCACTCAGCTCCATTTCAAGAAAAACCTGCACACTTCTACCTGCCTGCTTTTGGCTGCTGCCATGCTTTCCTTCCACCCCCACTGCCACACACACGTATGTTTGTGGCTAGTACTTGGGAAAGTTCAGCTTTGAAGGATCAAGCACAGCTCAAAGACATGCTAATTCCATAGCACCTGTGCATTCCTAAAAGTTCAGTTGTTTCATACCATTAGAGACAGTGTAATCTCGTACCTTTACTTTGGAGTTTTCCAGTTCCTCTTTCAGTACCAGTCTCTCCTTTTCCCATTCTTCCAGGGTACACTCTCCTGCTTCCCTTTCCTTTTGCTTGAGCACCCTCGCCAGCTGTTGATTAAGATCCTGCACATCTGCTTGATTTTTGGAGTTCCTCTGGCTAAGTTCTGTATTTTCAGAGTCCAGCTGCTGGTTTCTGGTCTTCAGGTCTGCTACCTGAATCAGGACAGCAGTGTCAGTTATGACTGCTTTTACACTGGGGATGAGACTTTTAAAAACATTTCCTTTCTATTAAGATGATTAAAAGAACTGACAAGTGTCACTCCAGTTCCACAGTGTCTCTGAATGGTGGAGCAGAGCTGCTGTTACCTGTATTCTAAGTAACAGTCATGACCTCAGTAGCATTGCTTGGTTAATTTCCCTATAGCTCTTTAACTTGCTCCATGCCCTAATTTTAGGCCAAATCAAGTGGAATCATATTTAGGAGTAAGAATCCTCCTGATGGCCTGTTGCATGTGTGGTCAGCCCCACAAACTGTTAATTTCTCGTAACTGGCCTCAATTATATCAGTTATGATACCAGTCGTCTGGCACACCACTCTGTTCCTCATTCCCTTTGCCACGCTGATGTGTATTTGTGCTGGTGAGCTAGTAGATTGTTCTGAGCACGTAGAATTTTACCAAGCAATACTAAGAGGGACATTAATGTAAGAGCTACTTAAATCTTCTACTGTGCCTAGCATAACAAACCACCCTTAAAATAAATGTAGCAGTCTCATGGATACAAGCAAAGGGTCATGACTGGTAGCATTCCTAGACCCAACCAGCTGGGAAATAAGTAGAGGTTGAGTCACATAACCCCTATTTCCCATGGGCTAGCTGCAGAGCATTACCTGCTAAGAGTACAAAAGAAAGACTTTAACTTTATATTTCTATTACATAAACTTTCCAAGTTGACTATGGAAAGCGCTCTCAAGTCTGTAAACCAGATAGTTACAGTAGCATTGCAGCTGTCTTCTGATCAGGTCAAACAAGCCTTGCATCAATCCCAAAGAGTTAGTGAGAACTGTTATCAAAACGTTTAAATGTATATAATGGTAATTTCCTACTGCCTTTGCATCCACCTAAGGAACAGTTTTTATACAGTGATAACTTCTGCAAAGAAGGTTATGTGCTCAGTCCACGTACCTGCTTTTTCAGGTTGTCAACCATCTTCTGTATAGCCACTTTTTCCTTTCTTACAGCCTCTATCTTTTGCCTAAGGAAAAACGAAAGCTTATTAACATTAGAGTCACTTGTTGATACAAACACCTACAAGAATGGGGTCATTTTTGACTTCTCCAGAAATGGTTATTCTGGATATTTATATATTGCTTAGCATCACTGCTTTGTATAGGCCTGGCAAGTGCTCAATTTATAGAACCATAGAATCAGAGTCATTTAGATTGGAAAAGACCCTTCAGATCACCAAGTCCAACCGTTAACTCAGTACTGCCAAGCCCACCACTAAACTATGTCCCTAAGCGCCACATCTTCCTCAAGGTACCCCATGTAGTTCTTTTTCTAGAAGGGAAGAATACTCCCAGGATCATGGATGGTTATCTACTTGCAAAAGACTTGCAAATCACTGAAATACTCTGTCATGCTGTACCTCTTCCTGCCTTTTCTAAGGCTATACCAGCCCAACAAGCTCTGCCTTTGCTGAAACATGAATAATTGCATCAGGCCAGCTCATAAGTAGGTCCTGTGTTTGTATGTGTTAGTGGGTCATCTGAACTCCTGCAGTTAAGCCCCTGCTTTGGCTCTTGGAATGGGCAGGACAAGCTAGGGCAGCTTAAAAGGACAAGGAATAGACCATCAGCCAGGTGGATTTCCAGTGACACCACAAAATAAGCCCATTTCAAAGTCTGTAGAATATCTAACACATGAAGGAGCTTCGAGAGAAGGGATGTAACCATCAGGTGTGCACCACGGCAAGAGCCTGAAGGCATACACATGGTACATGCACCATTGAATTCTTACCGCATTTCTTCTCGGGATCCATTTAGCTCCCTCAGTTTCAGGCTGGAAGCACTACCCTCCTCATTTAATAAAGTCACTTCATTTTTCAGAATGGCATTTTCTTCTCTGAGCTTCTCAGCTTCACATCTGTGGCAGAGAGAGGAGACAAATGAAAACTGTTTCTGTAGATCATCTAGGCCCACAGGGCGAAAAATTACTAAAAGCCTAAGCTACCTGTAACACTAAAAAACAAAGCTATGATTGACTTATTTTATGTATGAATGGTATATGGATTTTACATTTCATTTACTAAAAGTGCTCCCCAGATTGCTGAAAAGGGGGCTTTTTGTGCATGTTTTTTGTACAGCTAAAGTTAGTTAAAATCTAAGATACCTAGTAAAAGTTTCACACTAGTATTCTACCATACCTTTCAGTCCTTAAGTTACAAATAACATAACTTTAAACAGCTTAACACCACAATATGCAGATTGCTAGGTAAGCAAGCTGTTTCCCCAGCTGTTTCTGGAGTCCAATACGCTGGGAGCAGCAGCATGGGAACAGCAGTGTTGGAAAGTGCCTTTTCTGTCCTGAGGCGACCATAGAAAAATAACTTAGCCATAGTGTAATGCCTGAAAGAACAATTTCCTGCAGGAAGCTGATGCTGAACAATAATTAAGCCACTTGCAGCCACTTTATAACCTCCAAAAAAATCCTTGCTGAAACACAGTAGCTAAAAACAAGTAGGTAAAACCTATTATATTCTCTGTGTTATCATGGTATTTACCATATCACACACCTGATGGATTCCTAACCCTAAAGTGCTCCTGCTGGGGAAAAAAGTTACTGTAATTGTCTAGTATTAACTGAAATATTGAGAAAAACAGAAATGCTTTTAGCATTCCAAGTAACATTCAGTACTAGAAGAGAGCAAACCGAGCGAAGAAGTGATATTAGTAAAAGCTAAAAGCATTCTGGAAGTGTTACCACAGTGTTTTGGACATAAAAATACAGGGATTTCTGATGTACCATAAACTACACACTGCAAAGGTGACTACATCCACAGACAGAACGGCTGGCAGGTTGCTCCTGTTTTACCTTTCGTGTTAGGTCGTGGTCAGAGAGGAGTAAGTCACACACATTTATTTCAACTGTCGTTATCCACGATTAAACAGCCTGCTTGCTAGTAGTTAGAGTCCAAGGCAATGTTTTCTAATCAAAGTTAAACTACAGTGGTTAATGCAGCAGCCATACAGCAGGCAGGCAGGCGGCTACGAAGCGATGAGTGGGACGCTAGGTTAGTTTCTAAGCAGCACGTTCGATTACTGTGGGGCCGGCACATTTCCCACAAAGTTTTGCAAGTGTACGTTACCTCAAAAGATCAACTTTTTGCTGCAGCTCAGTGCACATGCTTTGTAAGCCGTGCGTCACCGTATTCCTCTCCTCTTTGTGGAAATGCACGTTGTTTGGGTTAACCAGAGCAGCAGCTTTCTCCTTCAGATTTCTGTTGGGCTCTTGCAGCTCCTGCTTTTCTGCCAACACTTCTTTCACCATGCTGTCACTTCGGTCATGCTTGTCCTGCTGACCTGCAAATGCGGTGGCACATTCTTCCAGCTTCCCAAGCTGGCATCGCAGTCTTAACTTGTTGCTGTGTGCATCTATGTTTCCTTGTGCATCTTGTTCTTGGACATCTTCCAATTCCTTAACTTTATTGACGAGCTGTGTGTTTTCCTCTCTGAGCTTAGTACTTTCCAGTTTACTTTCTTCTAGTTTGCAGTGAAGGCTTCTCAACTTATGCAGGTTGTCTTCTAGCACTTTATTTTTCTCAACTAACCTTATCATTTCAGATCTCAGATCCTCATTTTCTACCTGAATTTCTTCTTGTAGTGACAGAAGTTCAGCCTGTGCCATCGATCTGTCTTCTAACTCTGCGACCCTTTTCCAAAGCTGACCTATTACACTTTTCAGGTCACCATTTGTTGCCCCAGGAGCATGATCAAGCAGGAGAGAGGCTTCACTCAGTTCTTCAGCCTTCTCAAGCTCAACCTGCAGCTTCAAAGCATCAGAAACAAACCCTTTGTTTTTGGGAGCTATTCTGTGATTTAGCAGATGAACCTTCTGCTGGTTAATGTCGTCGTGCAGCATTTTTGGTCTGGGAACTCTCTCAAGAGTTTTCTCGAGATCTCTCTTTTTTTGCAGCAGAGGCACCCAGGCAAGCAGCTCTTGATTCTTGTCACAATCCTGATTGCCATCAGCTTCCAGTGCTGCTTTAATTCCTTGCATCTGGCATGCCTGCACCTTGAGCACATGGCTGCCTGCTCTGGCTTCAGCGCATGCTTTCTCCAAATCTGAATCAATCTCAGTCATTTCTTCCAGGTTGGTGGCATCAGCCTCCAAAAGCTGAAGGACATTTGAATCTGTTCCCTTGTCTGCATCTTTACAATCGCTGGGCAACCCTTCAAAAGTGGGATCTGTTTCATCTGGCAGCTGAGACAGTTCTGAGCTGGAGTCAGAGCAGCCAGGACTGCAAGGTCGCACAGGCTCCTGCTCTGCAGCTTGCAACCTGTGCTGCAGCCTGACGATCTCAGCAGCCATTCTGACATTTTCCTTCACAGCTTGCTCGTGCACTTTCTGCAGATTTAAGAGGACATCTGCATCATCCCCCAGGGGTGCCATACCAGAGAAAGAAGCAATTTTGCTCTTTGCTTTTGCATACTCGTTTTCCAGGACCCTATAATGATTCTGTAGCGCGGAAAAACTATGGGTCTCCCACTGCAATTTCTGTATTTTCCCTTGCAGGTTTGAGATTTCCAAACTCATCTCAGCCTTTTCTGTTTCTGCTCTTACACAAATGTCTTTGTTTATACTCTCCAAAGCAAGAAGTTTGGAATTGAGGTCTTCTTTCTCTTGCTTGTATTCACTGTCAAGTCTCTCCAGCTTTTGCCTAACCAGCTTCCTATTTTCCTCCACCACGGATATATGCTCTTCTTTGTTCTTCAACTCTTTTGCATGGTCATTTTCGAGTTTTGTTATTTTATCATTCAGCTTTTTCTCTTGCTTCTCAGCAGCATTCCTCAGGTCTCGTAGTTCCTTCTGAAGCTGCTCTCTCTCACACACAAGCTTGTTCACTTCTTCCTTGAAGTTTTTCTCCAGGAGATCTTTCTCCTGGGTCAGAGCAGAAGAAATGGCCTTTTCATTTGCCAAACTTTCCTTCAGTTGCTCATGGGCTTCAGCAACCTCCTGAGCAATTTCATCCTTTTCAAACTCCCACTGAGATTTCTCCTCTCTTTGCTGTTCAGCAAGTTCATGCAACTCTCGCTGGTAACGTCCTTCCATATTTTGGATCATTTCTTCATATTTATTCACAAGTGTTTGTGTGTCGACAGAAAACTGAGTTTCTGCACGAGATGCTCTTCTGTTATAGTCACTTTCCATTTTTTTCCTAAACATGGTTAACATAAGATATTACTAAACTCTGGGCTAACTCAAAGATATTCAAATGGCTTTTTAGGCTGAATAAAACAAGCTGAAAAAATTACTTTTTCACTGAGCTTTAGATGAAGAACTATTTGACAGGTGTTTCTGAGAGCCAAAGTTAGATTTGAGGCAATTTGTTGAAACTTTAAAATTAAAAATCTAATCACTTTGGCAAAGTGTAACTCATGAAGTGTCCTCAGAAAAGGTTTCTTGCACAGTATATACCTTTCTCTTCTTGTGATCAGATTTGCAGGGGCAGACGTTCTTACCCCCATCTCTCCCTGTCACCCCAGGATGGTTTTCAGTTTCTTTTGACACTCAATCTTGGCTAAAAGCATTTACCAGCCATCCCTGCACTTCTTCAGAAAAGAAAAACTCTGAAAACCCAGATGCTTTAAAAGTACAAAGCAGGGATTTGTAAAGCACAGGGATTCTGAACAGAGCTCAAGTTAATCACATCTGGTTATGCTTTAACACTATTGTTGCCTCTGGGTGAGCTAAAAATCAATAGAAATATCTGCTTGAGAAAGGTCAGAAGGAAAAAAAACAACCTCGATAACAGCCCAGTGTCCTGGAATAAAACAGGTAACAGCACTGTACAGTTGGTACACTTGAATTAGGCATCAGGAGCCATTTCTGCACTAGGTTCACCTTGGTCACCACGCCAAGCCAGCAAGGTCAGCGTGCACCACTACCGTCCCCCGCCAGCGGTGCCACTCACCTTTCCTCCTCCAGGTCCTGCTCATGCTTCCTCAGCAGCTCTTGTTGGAGCTTTTCCTTCTCCAGGGCCTGCACCTCCGCCATCCTTTTCAGCTGCTCATGAAAGCCATGTTCCAGCTCTCCCTTCTCTTCCTGCAGCGTCTGCACTAAAACTCTCATCTTTTCTTCCACCCAGACACTATTTTGAATCAGTTCTTCCCGTTCTTGACTAAACTTCTTGTTTACCTGGTCCAGTCTGGCTCTGACATCTTCTTCGTGCTCCTGCCTCAGTAGTTCTTGCAGATTGGCTTTTTCCTCATCGAAACGTGTTTGTAATTTGTTTTTCTCATCATTGTATTTACAGCCAAGCTTTTCTTGCTGTTCTCTGAGCACTGCTGCCTCTCCTTGCAGTTCTGCAATTTGATTTTTCAGGCCAGTTATTTGCTTTTCCATGACATGCATCTCCTCAGTGTACTTCTTCCTCATACCCTCTTGCTCCTTTTCACAGTGGATTTTTGTCTCGTCTAACTGCTTTTCGTAATGGCTCACCTACAAAAAGAAAAGAGATTGGACTGGTTAACATTCTACAGAGATGTTTTCTCAACATTTCTATATTATATATTTCCATATATTCTACAGAATATTTTTATGTATTATATATTAGCATCTTATATTGATCTCCCCTGCAAAAGAATGCTACAGTGCTCAGCTTAATTTCTTACTGGGATAAAGATGATTATGACGTGGAAAAGCATGAATTTCACTGCCTTCTATTAAGTGAATTCGTGAAAAGAGAAGCCACTAACTTTTAAGTCCTAAGTCAGTTTTGCAAATTTAAAGGCAGATCTTTTTTTTTTTTATTTCACTGATTACTTTTTCAAAACCTTCCCCAAATTACGACACAGATGAGACCTTTCGTTTTAAAAAGGCTAAGGGTTTTTTGTTTGTTTGGGGTTTCTTTTGTTTGTTTTTTTTTTAACAAAAGTGACATAAGAAACCCCAGAAGGAAAAGTAATGATTCTGGGATGATATTTTATCAGTCCTTTTCCCACTCCCATCCCAGCTTTGTCACAATACACTTTCAGTGTACCTGTGTTATGCCATATGCGAAATGAATAGATTATAGTTCTATAATAATTATAATTATATGACCACCTCTCATCTGGAGGTGATGGGACCTGACGGGACTCCCAACTTCTGGTCCTGAACTGACTCCTGCAGAACAAGCCTGGCCATCTCTGCACCAATGCACCTCACCTGCACAGCAAGGTAGGTCTTTCTGGCTTGGAAACACCGTGATGTTGACATGGATGCTAGCATAGGCTGGTGGCAGGTGTTGTGCTGTGCTCAAAGCTGTGCCAGCTCACCCTAACACTGTAGATAGGCACTGGAGAGGAGCTGCCCCAGCCTCGTAAGCCCATCCAGACCCAGGCTGTCTCCATGTAGAGCCAACAGAGTTATGTCCAGAGCAGCTGTGGGTGCCCCATCCTTGGCAGTGCTCAAGGCCAGGTTGGACGGGGCTTGGAACAACCTGGGCTGGTGGAAGATGTCCCTGCCTGTGGCAGGGGGATTGCAACTAGATGAGCTTTAAAAGGTCTAGCCCAAACCATTCTATATTTCTGCACGTGTGGCAAGATTAATCTGCAGATGGACACCCAGAACACAGGGAGCTGACTGCCCATTTTCAGTAGCACAGGTATCATAACAGCAGTTTCTATACTCCCACAGCACAGATCGCATTTCAACACCACCAGGCTGCACAAGCCTAGCATTGAGCAACGCAGACTCCTGCTAGCAGCCTTTCTAACCCACAATTACCCCATGCCAGTGGGTATGAAGTGGCTAATTCAGATGCAGCAGGCTTTCAAGACTGGAAATGCAATACTGCCTTGGAAAGGCTCACTGTTGTCTCCTTAGCTGGTGTGCGGATCTACTGCAGCATTCATTCAGCCCTCTCCTGTGGCTCTCCATCGCACAGCAACATGCAGAAGGAGCAGGGAAGGTAGAGGCTCAGATTCACAGAAAGGTTATCATTTAACCAGGAATTAAAAGTCCTTCAAGACCATTACACCTGTATGAAAAAGCTGGAAGAGTTGTGAAGATTTAAGTTAGAATAGCTTACTGTGTCTTCAAGCTCTTGCTTGAGGTGATGTAGATCCCTGTGATGTTGCTCCTTCATTTGTTCAATAGCCATTTCTGCCTCTATGCTCATATTTAATGGGTTGCAGTCTTCTGAACCAAGTCCTTTAAAAAACGGTAATGACATACATATTCTCAAAGCCCAAACTGATACATTCTCAACAGAATTATTTCATCAATTTAAATTTGTTTAGGCAGTTACTTGCAGCTCTCAAATTCCCATCACGGACACAGACAGGGAGCTGCAAACATTAGTTTCAGCTTTGAATACGGTACAGCAGCCTATTCCACTTCACATTAAACAGCAAAACAGAGGTGCTGTTTGAGCCTCACTGTGAAGGTTTGGGAAAGTTTTTACGTAATCACCTCTTAAGACGTTATCATAAATACCTACAGCACAGAAGTTGGTCATACAGGAGATGTGCTTTACCTTGGTCAGGCTCAATACCACTATTGCCGTGACTTTTCATATCAATATCGAACTCTTCCGACAGCGCGTTTTTCAGTGAAGGCCGGAGCACTTTGCCTTGGGCACGGTACTCCTCCAGCTCTGAGTGCAGCTCATCTATCTGGTCTTGCAGTTCCTGAAAGGGGGGAGAAAAATAAGCCTGAGTAAAAGCAACCAAAGCAGCTGAGCATCTGTGCATCACCACACTGCCGCGACGAGACATTTAGGAGAGAATTACGGTAGGAAAAGACCCGTCAGTAACGCGGCCATCATGCCACTGTTAGTCATCATCCTATCAGGTAAATAACACTCTTCTCCAGGTTCCAACCTGTGTTCCACCTGTAACAGATGTGTGTCTTACTAACAGAGCAGAGCCTTCTTTGGACTGACAGCCTGTATATATTCTGCCTCTAGCGCGTACTGCAGTCCAGGACCTTTCATTTTATTCCTTCTTCCTACAACCTTTTTTAAATAGCAGCTTAGGAACATCTTCAAACAGTTGATAAATACCTCCTCAGACATCATCTACTTGAAAAATCAAATCAGAAGTGAAAGATCAAATTAGGAAAGAGACACCCTCATTACTGCATTTACCATCTGGTACTTCTGCCCGTTTGCCAGCAGAATATCCCGAGTGTTTGTGCCAAATGCCACGCACTCAGCTCAATGAACAGCGTTTATTGAGGAAAATGAATCCCTTAATGGGTAAACACACAGTTCTGCAGATTTGAAAGGTTCAGAAAGTGAACTTTGAATATCGATTCATATCTGCCAGTACTCAAAAGAAGATCAGTTGCATATTCCAGCAATGTCTTCTTACCAAGAAGTATCAATTCAACAAATACTTCTAGACAATCTTCACTTTTAAACTGCAACTTCCTAAGAGCAACCGTGCCGTTTCAGATTAGGTAGTCTTTTGCCAAGGCAGTTCTTTATTGAACGAAAAGGATCATGCAGAACAGATGAGCCAAATGCTGCTAACTGTTGTAGTCAGGAGAAAGTAGATACATAAATACATGACTTGCAGGCCCACCTTGAAGAAGTGTTTCAGCCGTACAAGATTTGGGGAGGAGGAGACAAGCTTCACATTTTCAGTTTTATTTTAAGAAGATACTGTTGTTTTGGGAAACAGCAAAACAGGGATGTGTCTTATTTCTGTGGTACGTTCCTGCAACTCTGAATTCAAATTAGGGCAAAGTTTATGTCATAAATCAAAAAATCACTAGTGCACAACTGTGCAGGAGTAGAGCTTGGTGTACAGCTGGGGAGAAAAGGAGGCTCCATAGACCCTATCCCAGCTCACCCTCAGGGCAACTCATCCTCTTAGCTCAGCCAGTTGCCTCTGTGGCATGAGATCTGCCCTCCCAAAGAGCTTGGATTAATGTAAAAAAGCCATTACACAGGAAAAAACCTCAGCAGCATCATATTGCTGCTCTGCACTGCCATTTGCAGTAAGGACATTCTTGGTGAATACGGATGGACGGGTGCCAGGTCTCCATCCCTGGGCTCCGCTTACCCTGCACTGCCGCTCGTACTCGCTTCTCATCTGTGCCAGTCTCTCCTCCTGCAGGAAAAACTCCGCGCTGCTGGGATCCAGGTCACCAAACTGAAACGGCATGAACGGGATCCAGTTAGTCTTCCATCAAACAGCCCTGCCATTCACAAGCAGTCCTGCAGCCTGCACCCTCTCCCCTCCAGATTTTTTTGTTTTTAATACAGAAGCTCTGCTTCCCTGCTGGTAGGGGACAGTGAGCAACCGCCTTAACAAATATTATCTCACCATAGCTCTCATGCTAACTTTGATTTCAGACCACAGCTTTCTAACTTAGCATATCTCGGTTCGGTAAATAATTCCAGGTTTAAAGAAGTCTGGAAAACATGCTGGGTGAGAAGCCCAGTATATGAGCCTTTGTCTATAGATGCACACACACTGAAATGCCTTTGGAGAAGCTGATATTCTGATGAGTTTATTGTAATAATACAACCATGATCAGCTGTTCACCTCTGTTCTCCCCTAAGTTCAGCAGAGATACCACTTAACACCTAACACCTCGTGTATCACCTTCCCTAGGAAGGACCTGCGTGTTGGGTCTATCCAAAACTATGTGCTGGGGGAAAAAAAAAAAACCCTGCAGATCTGCAGGATGATTGCTTCACTGTAAGGCTCCCTACTCTTAATTAGCATAAAACTACAGCTAAGGTGGAGTACCTTAAATTTTCCTTAACTGGAAGTCAGTCAGTCAGTCCATGTCAACAAGGTAGGCTGTGCCTTGGTCACATCTGGAGAGGGACCCCAAGAGCCTCCTCCAGCTATTAGTTAATTGGCAGCTTGGACGTAGTAATGGAAAAGCAATTTAAGTCTGGAAGCATACTGGGAAGAGGAGGATTTACCTTCTCAGCCAGGACGTTTTCCAAGTTCCTCTGCAGTTTGCTTGCCAAACTTTCATACTCAGCCAGTTTTTCTCCCGTTTCCAATAGCTCGCTCTCCAGACGGCTGTTTTCCTGGACAAAACAACCCCCCCCAACAACCTCAGCATTTGGAGGAAGAAAACATTAGCACGTGGCAACTCATTAGAAAAAGAGTAACCTCCCAGTCAGGTCAGAGCATGGACACTGTTACAAGCTTCAGCCGAGGGCAGGAATTGTGAACCCATGCGCACACAACCCCTCTTGCCGCAGCAGAAGAGCGAGTGTGAACACCGGACCCACAGCTGGCTCACAAACCCTGCGCTCCTCTGCTCCTCTCACCTTCCAGATGGCTGCTTCAGGAGTATTTTATAATTTCCCTGATGCTCACAGGACAGCCACCTCCATAAAAAGCTGCTCGCCTGAGCGTACTAAGTCCCTCTGCCTATCAATACTTCTGATGTCATTTGTAAGACAACACCATGACCATTTTATTATTTTTTTAAAAAACTGAGCAAGACATAATTATATGGTAAGGCAGCAGTCAGATAAAAAGAGTTGACTTAAGTGTTTTCTACAAAAAAAAAAATCTAGGAAAAGGATGTGAATCTGTGGGGTCACGGGTGAGCAACACCACTGCATTAAGCAGCAGATAAATTATCAAAAGGCATAACAGCAAGCTTGCTTCAGAAATTTTTTTGGTTGGTTGGTTTCAAAGCAATATATTAAACTTTGTCAAGACTCATTATCTCCTCACTGGAGAGCCAAACAGCCAGCAGGGCAGACAGCCCATCCAATACCTGGACACATGCACACTCTGCACTTGATGGCAGCAGAGATTTGAACTGGAGCTTTATAAATCCCAGGAGTAACTACTGAGGTGACCCAAAAAACAATTCTCACTGACGCGCCTCTATCTTGCTGCTGAAATTACTTTCAGCTAGCTCAACACACACTGTAACACAGCCTGTCAGCGAGGACTAAGTTGTGTCACCCCCCACTTCAGGGCATCCTTGCCTTTTAGTGGCAAAGGCCAGCTGCATTTGGTCCCTGTTACCTTCAGGGAAAGGGCCAGGCGGTCCCGGAGGTAGTTGTCATCAGTTTTCAGCTTTTCTATCTCCTGCTCCAGCTCCAGCCGCTGTTTATTAGCCTGCTGCAGGATTTGCTCCCGCTCTCTCCGGAGCTCGTTCTTCAGAGCTGCAATTCGTTCCTTGTACTCCTCATCCAGCTTCCTACAAAGGTATCAAGAGGTAGAAGAGCTCGTAAAAAGAAGCAGGTGGCAAATACCGCTGCGAGTGAAGCCTGGTGGTGGTCAGCAGGTGCGAAGCCACCACCTCCACCACTGAGTCCCTGCGATGCTGATGAGGAGGAGAGGGGTGACCCGGGATGCTGTACCTGAGGTTGTACTCGTTCCGGCGCTCAATCGCGGCGTGGTGGTCATCCACTTCGGAGGCCATCAGAGATTTCAGTTTTTCGGCTTTTTCCAAGTCTGACCGCAGCTTCTCTTTCTCTCTGGCCACTTGATCAACCCTCTCCCTAGGGTAAACACAGCTGTCCTGAATTAGGTCACCCCTCCCAGCTCCCCCAAAGAAAAAGCTCGGAAAGCTCTCCAAGGGTCTTATCAACTGCATTTAGTCACTAGATACGAACTCACACACATAGCTCTGGACATGTCTTGATATCCCCATAGGCCCCAAGACCTCAACACTTGGAACAACTTAGCTGTGGTCTAGCACCCCCAAATTGCAGTGCTATGCCATTCTGCCAGGCCACTTTCTGCCCCATTTACTTGTTCTCATCATTTTATTACCTTTACCACTTCATCCTTACACTACATCCAGTTTGCTTTTGATCACAAGTTTGTAAGATCTGCTACACTGAGCAGCTTTCTTGATGGGAACCTGACAACACATCTCTCCACTGAGTGACCGTAAAAAGTTATGTCGACAGGTAGATGCAAACAAACAGTGGGAAGCCTCATCTTGTGATGTTTCATACAAGCAAAGCAGGCAGCTTACAAGCAGAAGCAGTAAGCCAAGAAGTAACAGAACACGTGCAGTCTTAAAGACCAGCAAAATCATCTATGGTGTCGCATGGAGGTGGATGCATAAGCTGATAAATAACTGTTCAAAGATTTACAGTACAAACAAAACACCACCAACAACTGGAGCTTGTGCGCATGGCAGATGGATGCAACAGTCACACAACAGGTAAGAACAGATGCAAAACGGAGGATGCAATGCTTAGAGCAGCAGTCTCCAAAACGGGGTGGACAAGATGATCCATTGGTGTATAGGAAGAAATATTTGAGCTTCAGGAGTACCTGTATATAATTTATAAATTAATAAATATACATACAGGGAAATGTTTCCCACCTCCTACACCCTTCTCAATAGGGAAGCCTGCACGGCAAGTCCAGTGCAAAGTCAAGCGGTGTTGACTTTCAAATGAAAACAGTGGGGGTGCACGGTGGTTTTGTACCTCACCCGCAGTTCTGTCACATAATGAACCTATGTAACACCACTGCAAGAAATCAGTCAGGATTAAAGATACTGCTTATCAAGTGGCACCAGCCTCTGTCTTCAGTTTCACATTCATCAGCCATCAATGAGCACTGCAGATGGCAGGGACTGTTTCATGATGCAGAGCAGGGCTGGGAACTGCTTTGCTTTTTATTTTTTTTAAACCTTCTTTTTCTGCAGTACTTGGATTTGAGTGTTTTACCCACGTAAAACAAAGAGAGTTGAAAGTTTCTGACCAAGCTACCAGGGAACCTAGCTTTCCAGCGAAACGGCAGTGGCACACCGATGCCCCTCGGAGAAGTGCTATGGACCACCATGAATCCGCTCCTGCTTGGCCAAAGGCAGAGGGCAGTGAGGGAGCAGCAGAGCTGGCAATCCTGGTGACTTACAGCAAGTGTCTGATCTCCATTTTGAAACTCGCCAGGGCTGCCTGGTGGACTCCATTCTTGGTTATTAAGAGCTCATTTTCTAGCGCTAGCGTCAGCTCTGTCAAGTTCACCTTCCCATCCAAGCTGAAGTCCAAAGCCTGCAAAACAACACCTCATTAGAGCAGAATGAGCCTTCCTGCCCTGCAGGAGCCTGGAGACGTTTGTACACGAAGTGACAGAATAAAACGAGGAAGCTCGGAAGAGATCTTTGCTTGCCGATTAATCTGTCACAAATGCCTTTGGGGCAATAAACCAGACATTTCTGCTACCCTCCCACGTTAGAGGGCTGCTGCCAGCTGCGGAGATGGAAAGTGTCTTGGTTGTGCTGCGAGATCAACAAGAAATTAAGCCTACGCCTGATTAAAAGTACTAACTCTCTAGAGAGCCTAACTACGCTGGCCTTTTTACATGTTCAAATGCTGCAGGAACGTGGCTGAAAATGCTTACATTAAACAAAACCAGCTCTTGCAATAAAGACAACACACAAGCAGCCTTGTAGGGGTATTTGATAGCAGGGATCCCACCTCTCAGACAGCAAGTTATCATCAGCAACTGCTTGTAATCTACTTCAACCTAACTCTGCAGGAGCACAAAGCAGGGCGTGGAAGGGCTACTGGAAGGGCTGAAACGCTGCAAACACCAGAGAAGCCACCTCAGTGACACTGGTCACTAAGCAAGTGACCAGTGGAATGCAACAAGCAGAAGAGAAGGCAAAGGCATACCATCAGGTCCAGTGAGAACAGCACCCTGTTATCAACCTGGCCTGCATCAGCCCGGGCTACAAGGGGTTTTTAAAGCCTGAGCAATGGCAGAGTTTGTTACATGTTCAATATCCACACGGACGCTAAAAGCCAGGAGCAATCTGCCATCACTGCTGCTGGGAACCCAGAGGTGGTCTTAATACAGACATGTGAAATTATCTTCTTCCATCCACAGCTTCTAGGGAGATGGACAGGGATGAGATTTACTTCAGGTATCCAATTTGCAACCCCCATTACCCTTTTACTCTGTATAATCAAAGACTAATGACTGGGCAAGGTTTCAAGTGCTGTCCCCCACCTTAGTGCAAGTAATAATTCAGGTCATCCCAGTGCTAAAAGGTTTGCAGGTGCAGCTATTCAGCGAGGTAAAGGAATTAAATTGCTTTCTACAAATATAGGTGACCTCTTTGAGCGTAGCTAGAAGTCACATTACATTTTTATCATTAACTTCTAGCTCTCTGAGATATACCATTTCAATAAAGGAAATTATTGAAAGTTTCCCAGGACAGTTAAGACTCTTGTCACTAGCACTGGAATTTTAAAAGGGGGGAAAAAAATAAGTAATTGAGCTACAGTCCAGCATCGCACACTGAGGCGGGGGTGGGTTGGGGGTGGGGGTGGGCAGGGCAGGGCAGCAAATAAAAGGGGTGAGATGGAGCAGCTGGTTACCTTCAGGATCTCCTGGCTGTTCTCTATGCCCTCCTGGTGCCAGCAGTCAAGGACACTCTCCACACAGCCATAGCCCATCCCGTCATCCAGGCTGGAGAAGAGGCAGAAGCCGATGGTGCTGGGCATGGCCGAGGGGGTGGTGGTACGCCTCCCGCTTTCATCGAAGGACTGCGGAGAGAGGGGAGAGGGTGTGATGGGGCACGGGCAGAGCCAGGCATCTGGCCACCCGGCGACAAGAAAGGCTTATAAGTGTAATTTCGCTAACAGTACTCTGGAGATTAAGGATTAAGGTCTGCTTTTCCTCACTGCCAAGCAAATACCCGGCAGGAGCGCTGCTGCTGACCTCACGGCACTGCGGCACGACCAGGCACTTCGGATTTAAAATAAATCCGAGGAGGAACAGTTTTAGAGCTGTCCTCAGTGCTTCAAATGTGTTTTCTTCTACTGTCTGTTTTTGGTTTCACATGTTACCTCCCCAAAAAGGCTGTAGGGAACGTATGCACAGGTGCTTTTGCTACACCCCTCAGCTTGCAGGCAAAAATAGGCAGTAGATGCAAACTCTCTCTCATAAACAATAAAATATATTAGAAATGTGAGTCCTGCATGCCCCCCAGTCCCCAGCCTCCCCCAGGCCACCACTTCCCCCTGCATGCAGTTTATACCATTTACTTACTGCACTTTGCAGCTTGCAAGAGCCATCTCCAAGCCACACCACTTGAAAGAGGAGCCATCTCCCCTTTACCAGGAGGGTGTTTTCTGCTTTATCCCCCACACCCCCAGAAGCAGCCTGCAGCAGCTTCAACCCATCACTCTCGCTCGGGGTGGAGGCAGTCACGTCCACGGTGCTGCTGTGCTCACCGGGGCATCCCCAGCTCTGCTCCGCTCCCCAGCAGGGCAGAGCGGCGGGAGCAGCAGCTCACTGCCACCACCTCCAACCTCGATGGGGCAGGGGGACCTTCACAGCTGCCCCACCACAGGGACAAATGGGGAGGAAGAGAAGGAGACAGGCTAGGTGGGATTTGCTCAAGACTCGCTCCTGCTTTTACCCCAGGGTCCACCTTAGCTTCTCACCTGCATGGAGAGGTGTCGTTTCAGCTGTCTGTATGGAGTAGATGCTGAGGGTGTCAGTGACTTTCCATTTTTAAGCAAGCCATAGAAGAAGTCCTCTACGCTCATGGTGCCATCTTGCTCCAGGTTATGGAGCACCTCTTCAAGCACCTGCAAGCAGCAGGGGACAGAAATCACATCTGCTATTGCCAAAACCACCACGGTAACAATTTGGCAGAGCAGAAAACAACCTATTCCCAAGGCTCAACAAAAAAACACAACCAAAAGCCAATCCCGCCCCCCCGCCACCCCCCCAAAAAAAAAAACCCCCAAACCTACAAAAACCAAAGAAAAAAGGCGAAGCAAAAGAGTGACCTGGTCACTGCATCAGCCTAATACTGGTACAGCAACCTTCACACAGAAAATTGCAGAGCCACATACACTATGAAAACCCTGACTGTAAAAGCATTTAAGCTCCTGGTCATCTTGGAGCCTCCATCTTGCAAGGCAGCATGAATAAACCTCATTTTATTCTGCTCTCCGGACAGGGTGACCTCAGGAATTCAGTGCAAGGTAGCAAGCCAGATGCCAAAACCCCAACAGCTTGAGGCAACCAGGCAAAAAAAAAAAAATAGTAAGACACTGCAAGGTTATAAAAACCCTGTTTTATGCTTCAGGGCAGTCTGCTTTCTGAAAAGCAAGACCAACCTTACTTGCACCAGAGATGTTAAGATTAGTTCCTTACTACTTCTTTGTCTACAGTGTATTTTCTCCATTTTCTGCCTTAATACCCTGAAAACATTTTTACTGCAAAGGAATACATGCTCAGAAACATGTTTTATGAAAGAAATTATTACAAGCCACATAATTTCACGATGCAAAGCAGACTGTTTTTTTTATAAAACTAAATCCTAAATTGACAAGAGACTTTTTTGCTAAAGAAATAATTTTCTCGGCGACTCCTCCTGCAGGACAGAAACAGCCCGCAGGCCTCCACAAAGTCAAAAGCTATCATCTATTAATATTTTAACCCATATTTACTGTCTAGCTAGAAGATTTCTGGGATTAAGGAGGCATGCTTGGAATCTAGGATATTTTTTTAAATTCCAGTTTACTCTGCAATTGCATGAGAAGACACGCATGCTGCAGTGTCAGTAAGGCTGGCAGCTGCCTTTGCTAGAGCAGCCTCCCACGTCTGACGGTTTGACACCAACAACCTCGCTGGAAAGGTGCGAGACGGAGCTGAAAACGGCTTTCCAAGGAGCGACCTGTTAACCAGCACTTGTGCTTTAGGCTTGTGGTCAACCACAGGATGGACTTTGAGGGGGCCAGGATAAATCCCAAGTGCATGCTCTGGTGCGAGCAGGTCCATACGTGGCCACTCACCTCCCCAGCTGCCGTTCGGAGCCCGTATTGCTCACAAATGGAGACAAGCTTTTTCCTGTTCAGGTGGCCATCCCTGGTGATGCCGAGGTGCTCGCAGACCTCCTGCAGTTTCTCCTCTATCCAGTCTGGGCTGGGCAGCGAGGCACCGGGGGAGGCGTTCAGGTCATCTGGGTTCCAGAAGCGCAGCTGCCCTGGAAACAGGGGAAAACTGCTCTGGTTTCTGCCCATCCATTGCCCACGAGACAGCACCAGAAGACCTGGGGGTTTTGTACACCATAGGGGACTCGCTGCAGCGGGCAGAGCCTCCCTCCTTGCTCAGCAGCCCCACAGGACCATTTGCTTTACCTCCCCCTGCACCGAGCACACTTGTAATTTTGGGGTATGGCTACCGGCACCAGCATGGCTATGGGACCACACCAGAAGGAGCAGATCCTGCTCAGCATTCAGTTCACGTGTGCCACCACAGGTGAAGGAACGCTGCACGCAGACACGAGGTGAGCTGCAGTCGGGACCACAGCCAGGAGGATCTGCAGGGACATGGATGAGTCTGATGGCCAACGTGGGCCAGCAGCCAGGGAAAGCGCAGTCCTGCCACCTTGGCTGCTGGCATGGATGGAGACAGGACCCCTCCTCTTCTGGGCAGTTATGGGATCAAGGGAGAGGACTGAGCAAGGTGCATATCCATATACGCCTTGACCAGGTCAAGAACTCCAGTGGCTGCCTGCTTCCATAAATGTCACCCGCCAGGCTGAGCTGCCTAAACGCCCACCCCTTTTGAATGTAAACTGTAGGGTATGTTTTGATCTAAGTACTTCCAAACACTCCTTCAGGCAAAGAATGAAAAAAAAAAACCAATAACCCTCAGCTGAACACATTTCCTCTACCTCCAGCAGATGCCTGGAATGCAGTCGCACCCAGCTGGAAACGCTGGCAGAGCCACCAGACACAAGCCAGAGCTTGCTCAGCTGCAAGGCCACCACCTTGCACCCACCACCTCATCCCGGGGCTGGAAAAGCAGCTTTTGGAGGAAAAAAAAAAACCAAAAAACATTTGGTCCCTTTGGATGGGGTAGGGGTTAGAGAGCTGCTGAAATATGGAAGAGGTGTTGAAGCGATTAAAAGCTGCACGGCTTTGCGTGCCAGGCAGTCACCCCGGGGGTCACCCCGCGGTCCCTTCCAGGACAATTAGGAAACATTTACTGGCTGGTCCGTGCTGACATCTAGCGCCCAGGTGCGCCACTGCAGCCAGCAGCCCTCGGGGCAGGAGCGGGGACCAGGACCAGCCCCGACTGCTGAGGCCAGGGAGAGCAGGAGCATCTGCAGCAGGATGAAAAGAGGGCAGGGAGGGTGAGGCACAAGACTGTGCCCTTCAAGGAGCCCCGCTTTAGCTTTCACCCCCAGCTTGGGGCTTGCTTGCCCCATGTGCACCTTCCCGAGCTCTGCACCACGCCAAGCTGGAACCATTCAGCACACCCAGCTAGCCTGAGACCGTCTTGGTGTGCTCCTCTGATTCACCTTCGAAGCTGAAAAGAGAATAAGCACATACAAGTGCTGCTGTTTGCTCTTACCCTCAGCCTCGTACTCCTCGCTGTCTCGCGTCTTCCAGTGCTGGGGAGAAAACGAAAGGTTCCCAAGTTATTACTATTGTAAGACATCATCCATATGAAAGAGACTCCGTGATCAACATCGAACAGGCTACATGGCTTCAGCAATGCTGCCAGGCTTTCATCTCCCCTCTCCCTGCAGGGTGGGCTGGCAGCCCATGGCTCTTTGATGCTGCCTTTTTCTGGCACACAAGGTTCTTCAGTGGGGATAAACCACAGCTGCAGCAAGAAGCGCCTAAACCCTGCAAATGACCCACGACAGGTGACAGATCAGAGTCCAGAAGATTGATGGGGAGGGAGGGATAGATTTGCCCTCCAAGGAAACCACGCTGCTTGTCTTAGAGGTATCAATGGTTGAGATGATGAGGATGCAGGGAAGATCATGGGCTGCACAGAGCCACCACCTGAGTCTGGGTTATCCTTTCCTTCCAGCACCCTATTTTCTCATTGCAGAAATGGAAACTACTACCCGCAGCCCGCATGGATCTTGCGCGGAGCCAGCCTGTGAGCAGGGACACAAGCACAGCACACCAAGTCTCAAGCATCCCATCATGGGTAACACTTGGAAGAAACTTGCACGGCACACCACCATCCCACAGCCCCTCTGCGGACAATTGCACGTCACCCACAGCAGCCGCAGAGCCCAGGCACCAGCACACGCATCCACGGCAAGTAATTTAGCTGCAGTGAGCTCACTTAAGTGTGATGGGGCCACCCGCTCCCAGAGCATGTGTGATCTGGGAAACGAAACGTTTGCTGCTTTATGCTTTCCCTTTTGACAAGGGGCACCCAGCTGCCTGGAGAGCCCAGCAGCCCGTGCTCGGCCAAGCCCACTCCAAAACACCTCCACTAACTGTAGCTCGAGATCAGGAGGCAGAAGAGTGCTGCCGGCAAGCTCTCCGCTGAGCTAGCTAGAGAAAAACCACCAGCACACTCTTTGCTGGTCTTAAGCCATCCCGCTTCCTCTGTGGCAATACCACCTCAGGTCAGGTGGCACCAGAGCAGGGCAGAAGTACGTTGTTTAAAGTGATTTCCTCATGTATTACACGTCGTCTTGTCCATACTACCCTTGTACCAGCCGAGGGTATTTACTCACACGCGATGCTCAGCAATATTAACTTTTGGTTTAGCAGCGGCGTTGGCAGATGTTATTTCCCCACCGTTACAAGTGGATACTTCTGCATGCACGTGACTGATGGATTTGAAGCCAAAGTCACCCAGGACATAAAGAGGCTCTAAATCATCATATAAAAGTTCAATAAGTCTCATTCAGATTACAGCTAAAAGCCATTAATCTACAACGTTACCATGGAAACTGGATTAGGTCACTGGACTTTTTTTAGCTCTGCTCCCGTTTCATCTGCCGGACCAGGCAAGGGCTGTCGGCTGCCGCAGCATCTCGACGTACCCTTCTGCTTTTTGGGAGAGTCACAGGGCAGGAATTGGGGATGGCCTCAGATGAAGCGGGGCTTAACCTTTGCTGGAATTCCCAGGCAGGTTTCAGGCAGAAATCAGCCTGGCAGAGGCAGGATCTGGAACACGCAGCTCTGCTGGATGTTCTGGAAAAAGCCAAGAACATACGTAATACTGCACCAGAAAGCTGTGGATTTTGGCCCAAACAAGTGCTGCCCTACTAGGACCACCACCGAGGCATTCATGCGGCAGATTTCTGGTTTGCCTGATAAACCATCCGAGTGAGCCGGCAAAAAGCAGGAGCTGAGGCAACAGGTATCGTCAAATTACCATCTGCAAAGGCAGAAAACAGCCCGTGTTGCCCAAAATGCGTGAGCTGATACCAGCCCAGCCCAAAGTGTCTGCACATCTGCAATGGCCAACTTTGTGCTGAGAGAAGATATCTTTGGGTGCCTGACAGGGCTACCAGCCCGCGGCCACTCATCCTTGTCCTTGGAGGGTGGGCACTGAGGGAATCTGGGCAGTGATGCTCAGAAGAGGGATCCACTGCTGCGTCCAAGTCTTTTTGCACAAGCAGCGTATATATTTTTTTATATAGAACCAGATCGAAACCACTTAGCACCAAACCCTCTCAACTTCAAGCCTCGCCTCAAAACCAAGAACCCCAAACCACAGCACACGGTAACTCCATAAACACCAACAAGCCGAAGAGGCTGAATATAGCCCGGGGGCAGGGGTGCGTGGGCTGGTAACCCACCGACAGCAACCCTGGGCAGCTTGTGTGACCTCCCTCCCCGTGCCGGGGCCCCGCTGTGGAGGGCTCGGGGGTCCCTTTGTGCGGCGGGGGCTCGGGGTCGGCCACCGCCGGTGGGAGGACAAAGGGGGGCCAGGGTGGGCGTGGAGGGCCGGCGCATCCCGGTGTCAGGCACGGCATTGTTCCCCCGGCCCCGGTGGTGCTACAGCTGGATGCGGGTCACACACTCCTCGGCGGGCTGCGGGCGGGAGCGGAGATCCCAGGAATGCGTTATTATTTGGGCAGGCGCGTGCTTGGCCGGGCTGAGGAGCAGATGGCCACGGCTTTCAATGCTCGCCGCCCTCCAGCTCGGGTCCGGGTGAGCATCTGCAGCCTGTGCTGTTTGCTCGCCGTGGCCTCTCCCCATAATAAGGCAGCAACCTCTCCCCCCCTGCCATCTGCTTCAGCGAGACAGACCTTTGTTCTCCACCAGAATATATTGCTAATTAAAATGACGATCAGGAGCGCACGCTGAGCCTGTTTGGCTTCGCACGCAGCAAGGTGAGCCTTTGCACCGATGCTGACGACCCCCATTTTTCCCCTCCCTGCATGCTGGCCCAGAAATCAGCCCCCTGGTCTGAGCAGCCAGAGCAGAGACCCCTGAAAGATGGCACATCTCCACACCCCATTCTGCCAGCTGCCTTCAGCTGCAAAGCACCAGAGTCCCATCAATAATACACGTTTGCAGGGAGAAGCGCTGAGCTGCTAACTGCAGATCCTGGCTTTAGAGGACAGTTGCACTTCGGCAGCCTCACATTTGTGCCTTGAGGACCTGAAGACAAAGAGTTTCAGCCTGACTGCCCCAGGTTTTGCTCTGAGAGGCCACACCATGGTGGTAAACTCCTCTATGCAGAAGCAAACACAGATGTCTGGGGAGTTAGTGGCTTTGGTGGGACAGAGCTGGGACATGACAGCAGTTTCTACAGCCTGCAAGCAGGAGGGACCTTCGCCCGCACAGAGCCACCAGCTGGGGAAGGGGAGATGACACATACCCTATGCTGAGGTTTGGAAGTCAGCGTGGCCTTAAGACTGGCCACATCTGGCTGTGTACCCAGGGGTGCACCGCTGGGAACCCACAAGCTGCCCTACCACCAGCTTGGGGTTGGTACCTCATGGCCACCAAACCTGCTCCCCATCCCTACCCTGCACCACCACCATTGAGCAGATCATCATCAGGTGTAACACAAGGCAAAAAGGAAACAAAAGCAAGGTCACAGCACTTCCCAAGCCCACCAAGACCCATCACCTGTATCCAAAGTTTAGGACAAACAAGCTCAAGCGGCAGCTGGGGTGTGATATGCCCAGCTGGAACCACCACAAGCTTTCACATTGCGTTTCTAGGTGCTTTCACGGCTGCAGCTCCATTAGCACCACATCCATAAAGCTGCCAGAATCACTTGTTTCTCATCACCCATTAGCCTAGCAGCATCCATGGGGACAAACTCATGCAGGTTGGAGGGAACCTTGGGATCCCTACACCACCCTCTGCTCACAGCAGGGTCAATGCTGAATTCGGACCCATCTGCTCAGGACTTTGCCCAGTGGCACTTGGAAAGCCACTGGGGATGGAGGTCAACGGAGCCTCTCTGGGCAGCCGATCCCACGCACAGAGCAGCCCTCCAGCCTCTCCTCATGTTTATGGAGACGAGAAGGGGAAGGAAGCCTCTCAGACAGAGCCTGAGCCCTTTTAATTGGCACCGGTTGAAAGAAAACACCAATTAAGCCACACTGCCCCAGTTCTCAGGCCAGCAAAACACCCTGGGCTGGAGGCAGGCTTGCCGAGCGCAGGCAGCAGCACGTTTATACGCACAACAGGAAAAAACTGGGCAAAGGCTGTTAGTTGTGCCAAGCTGCAAGAAGTCAATGCATCAGGAGTCTCCGACACTGCCCAGCCTTTCAGCCTCCCCAGATACCTTCAAACAACTAATTTCTACGCACACCAAGAGAATCATCTTTTAGAGACAAGATAGTAACGTTGATAAAGTTGGGAAGTGGGGATTTTACAAGTTTAGCCTGGTTTTAGCCCACATTGCAAGAGAATTAACCATCCCATCCATCCGCCCCAAAAAGGTGCAACAAGGGGTTCCCACCAGGAGATTGATTCAGCCAACTGTGAGCACAGCGTGGTTACGTACCAGTTGAAATAATTGACTGACCTTGTTAATAGACTAGCTTTTTACACCTCCTTGACAGCTAAAACAGAGGAGTAAGATTAGAGCGGCCTCTTCCACCAAGGGCATCGCTTCCCTGGGGGTTGGGGGCAGATTAACATTGATTTCAAGGTCAGGGCAGCCCATGTGGGCAGCACCAGGAGATGGATGAGCAACCCCGTGGCGGTGAGCAAAGGTTACTGAGAACAGTGTAAAGAAGCTGGCTCTGGTGGAAAGGTTTTTCTTCGAGGTTTGTTTTTTATTTTATTTTTAAGCTCAGCTGCATAGAAATAATACTGGGAACTTGGGAATTGGAAATGTCTCCCTTGGTTCCCCATGCAGGGTTGGGCACCGTCCTGCACATCCCCCCTCCCCCGCCATCTCTAGGAAAGCACAAGTGAAGCCAGGAGACAGAGGAGGGGGAGAAAGCACCAGCGTTTCTCCTTCCCACTGGAAAACTCCCACTGCGTGCTCCTGAACATACAACAGTGAATCAACAATACTTGGCAAACTGGGGCAGGCTGGAATGAGCCCAGCTCCGGGAAACGCTGCTGTGGCCGTATGCTAACGCACACCGCCAAACCCAACTACTCTCCACCTTTTGCTTTTCTGTTCTGGAGAAGCCAGAGGAGATTCCGGGGTTCAAAGCACCAGCACCAAGAGAGCCACAAATTTTGATCACAAAACCGGGGAGAAAAGAAATACCTGGATTTTTGAGCAAGCGTACGTACAAGCATACGTGGGGCATGGGGGCTGCCAAGAGCTGCGCAGCTCCCGGGGCTGTTGGCCTTTTGCTTTGGTGCGGGAGCACGCAAGGTTTTTGCTGGGAAAATAAAAAGTAGAAGACTGGAAGGAGAAGCTGGTGGCTCTGGATTTAGGGCACCGTCCTGAGGCAGCCGCCTGCTGCGGAGCTCTGCCGCTCACCACCCCTCTTCCCCATCCCCTCTGTCAGAGCGCGCCGGAGCCACAGCCGGGATTTTGCAGATGAGCTAATAGATGAGGACGTGCTCCTTCTGCTTGCTTAGCTCCCAGCCCACACTTCGTTAGCCACGGAGGCAGCGTTACAGCCCTCACTTAATTGCTGGCCGGCACTGCAGCCAGGAGCGCAGCGCCTGCACCCATCACTGTAAGCCCGGCGCGCTCCCGGCTTCCCATGGCAGCATGCCTGCAGCCGGGAATTTGGGGCTGGAGCAAGGCAGGTGCCACCTGGCACAGCTGATCCCTGGGGACAGGCGAGGAAAGCAGCCATAGCCTTTGCTGGCGCAGGCCCCAAGGATGTCCAACCCACCTTAGGATGGCGTGGGGACCAGTGATGTTGGGGGGCAACAAGCCCACCCCAGCGCCCGGCCCCTTGCCGCTCACCTCCTCGCAGGCGCTGGAGGCGATGTGTGGGGGACATGCTTCCTCGCTCAGCGGCTCGATGACTGTCACCTCGGCAAAGTCCTCCACCGACTCCTGGAACTCCGGCAGGGACCGCCGGCCGTAGCGTTTGCCGCCTTTGATGTACTTGGGCTGCGCTTCTGGGGAAGAATCTGTGAAGTTCAAGAACAAAGCGCACAGTGACATGAGTTTTGCAGATTTGGCTCCCAGGTCGCAGGGCTGGCTCGGTCACAGCCTTTGCAGCACTGAACTGCCACCACCATTCCCCCCGGGCAGGCACCAGTGGCTGCCTCTTCCCAGGACCACTGCCCTCACTGTGGCAGTGGGCCTGATGGACTGGAATTGGTCCTGCTCCAAAAGAAAGGCTCTCACAAAGTAGTATTCCTTACCCTTCCTCAATTCCCAGTTCAAGTTTGCTCCATTAACAGGCTGGGGGAAAAAAATCCTCAGCCTTGCAAACAGCCTCAGACAGAAAGTCCATTAGGTCTCTCCTCTTTGCACTGATCTTCATTACCAGCGATGGGCAGGTTTAATTAGGGACAGCGATGCACTTAGGCAGCTCAAGTCTCCAGATTACGCAGACACCTGGGTGACTGCCGCTGCTTTCCGTGGATTTAAATCACAGCTCGATGAAAAGCATGAAAACAACCAGGCAAGTGGAAAAAAATTGGGCAAGTTTGGAGGCGAACATCTCCCAGGGGCTGACACAAGCAGCTGATCCGGGCGACAGTGGGGCAGGTCCCAGCTTGTGCTGTGCAACTAATGCCAACTGCAAGATCTAAATAACCCTTTGGAGTTGTCATCTAATTACAGGGGGCTCCAATTGCATTCCCCGGCTCCAGCTTCCTGCAGCAAGCTCCTGCCTTTGGGGACTGAATTATCCGGGAGCACTTACAGACAGGGATTAAAAAAAAAGAAAAAAAAAAAAAAAAGGCAAAAAAAGCACATTTTGAGTTATTTTCAGTGAGAATCATCTGATGTCTGGAGCAGGGGGCAAATTAAACAGAGGACCAAATTAACCAGGGATTCAATTAGGGAAAGGTTCTCCACCACGCTTTGTTTCAGTGTTTGCTAACCTTACCATTGAAACCCCCCCAGGACTAGATCATCTTTATTTTCCGCCACTTGCAGCATGCCGAGGCGGTGGCAAGAGCAGCAGCTTTTTAAAATTTTATTTGCAGAGCGCTCTGGTACAAAAAATAAATGCAAGAGTGCAATACTAATAAGGCGCAGGGAAGCTGTTCAGTCATTGACAAATGGTACGCGGAAAGCAGCGGGTCTCTAAACCCCCCTGCCCAAATGCCTCCTTGGATAATATTCCTTTAGATATGGAAGAAGGCTTCAAGCTTGTTAGAGGAAAAATATTCTGCAACTTAGCTATGCAATGAATTATAAAATACACAGGACTAGGAGTCCTTTGATTCCTCCAGCCTTGCACTCCATCCATCCATATTGCAGCTCTAGGGAACAAACCCGGCGCCCGTGTTTGAACAAGGCCATTTTAACAAGATTTGCTGCAGCTGGGACTCGCACATGAAAGTTGTGTGATGAAGTGCGCCGATAGAAAAATCGCAATGAGACAGGCTGATTAAGTAAGAGCCCGAGAACAAAAGCAAACCTTATCGCTCCTATTAAAGCCTGCCCGGTGGTGAACAATCTCCATCGAGCAGCTCTCTCTGAAATGCTAATATTTGTGGCGACTCATTCACCCATTTATTTTCTCCCTGCCATCGCCCCGCCCTCGCAGAAGAGGGCTGGGGGGGCTTTGTGGCTTTTTTTTTTTATGGTTGCTTTTTTTTTTTGAGAAATAATTTTTTCCTCCTCCAAGACAGACACACACCTCCATGCCCATCTGCCTTTGGAAAGATGTGGCGGGGAAGGAAGCCATAATTTAGCAATAATGAAGTTATGGCTAAATTTCCTTCTGGATTTCCCAATGCTCAGGAGTCCTGTTCCCAACCCCCACCCCAACAGCGTGTCTAACAACTGCTGCAGCTGAAAATCCAGCTGTATACGGAAACACGTATCTGCCCTCACACCGTGCCACCCTGCAAGCACTTTAAGGGCAAGCGGGGAAACGGGAGCATCCCTCCCCTTCTGTGTTTAAGCATCCGGAGGCTAGCAGCTGATTTCTCGCTCTCCTCTTTGGTCTGCGCACCCCTGTCTGCTTGTTTTTCCCTTGCAATTAAAAAACTGTGAAGCCTGAGAACATCCCCGGGAGGGAAAGGTGACCCTCCACAGTTCAAGAAGAGCAGAAAGTTTGGCTCCTGCCTTGCAAAGCTCTGACTTTGAAACTGGCTGTGCCTGAGCCCAGCTACCGAGGGGATCCCAGCTCAGGCACCCCGAAATCCCGTTTCCAGAGCCAGGGTGCTTTCGTTAACACCGGGTTACAGCTCTTCCCCTGCAAACCTTCACGGCGCTGGCCGCCAGCTGCACAGTGCAGAACAAAGCCCTCATGTTACAGGGCCACAGGGACCACACCAGCATAAGGGACCGCATCCTGCAGCCCCATCCCTGGGAGCAGGGATCTGTGTCCTTTGCAGAAAGCACCGTGTGCCACCATCTCCAGACCGGGTGTGCATGGATACCCCCCGCACATGCAGCACCCTCTAAGCCCCTCCGCTCTCCTGCTTTCCCAACCCAAACCCCCTGCTGAGCAGCCGGTGCCCCTGATGCTCCCACCACCCCCAGTATTCAGAGACAGCTGAGCATGCACGCCAGCAAAAAGCAGCGACTCGTGCTCCCCAAATGCAGAAAATTCACTGATGAGCTGAACTGAGTTTCTCACTTGCAGCCAAAACTGCTGAGGAAAGAGCTGCTCAATCCACACGTGCTTTCAAAGGCACATGAGGAAACAGGAGGGAGATGAAAAAAAATAAAATAAAAAAAATCAATGCTTTCAGTGAGGTAGGTACCCACGAGATAGCTTTGTGTGCTATTTATCCCAAACACGGTAAAATACACCCCTGTATTGAACACAGAGGGGAGGCTGCTCTCGCTCGCTCCTGACCTCTGGTACTCACTTCTGCAACCAGATACAAGGCGAGATGCTGCTCCTCATAGACCCCCGCTATTGTGTAGCTGACAAGCCGCCAAGAAAGGGGAAAAAATAATAGTAATAATTAAAAAAAAGGTCGAACCCTCCCTGCTTCCTACAGCCCCGGGCAATGCACGGGCTTAGTAAAACACACACTCCAGTGCTGGCACCTAATTAGACACTGGGGTCTGATCTGCCCCCCTGAACTGCCCCTGGGCTGGGGGCGAGAGCCAGAGCTGCCAAGAGAGCAAAGCTCTCACGTTCCTGTCCTGCTGCTTGTGGGGGTTGTGGCCCCCCAGAAGTGTCCCCTGGAAAAAAACACACCAACAACCTAAATCTGCATTTCACAAGAACCCCCCCCCATATAAGCGCTGCAGACAGAAGCCATCAATTCCCCGGCTTGCCCCTGATCCATCTCGGCAGTTAAACGTCTCCATGGTTAGAGATTTACACTTGATTTTCTGCCTTTCTGCGCTAGATAAGTCATTTCAAAATCCTGCTCTGCTCTCAGACGCTTGGGGGGGGGCTCCCCTTGATGGCAGGCAGCATTTTCCTGGGCCCAGCATCAAAGCCATCAAGCACAGACAAAAGAGGTTTTAGAGAAGGAAGACCCTCCTCACCCTGCAAACCTGTCGTTTAGAGGCAAAATTAATTTCTTTGCCGCCTAAGATTTGGAAGGGAGGGATGCTCCTTGCAGCAGCAAGCAGCCAACCGCTGGGCAAAGCGCATCGCAGCTCGGATCTGCTAAATCCTAATCCCTTGGGACACCAGGTACTGCTGAGCTCCTCCCAGTCCCTATTTCACACTTCAGGCTCAGCAGCAGAGGTGGAGAGGACCGGTGGCTGGGTCACCACAGCCCCAAAATCAATGCATTTTGGCCCAGAGGCATTGCCTGTGCCTAAATCAGCCCTGTCCGGACAGTGCTGCTGGTTTTATACCTGTGCCCACCCAGGTGGGCTTGTAGAGCAGGAGCCAGACCTACCCAGCCACATGAGCAATGTTTCCCCCATGGGAACCTTTGCCCCCAAGGGCATCATCCCCACCAGCTCCTCTTCGGGAGGGCAGTTCTGTTGTCTCCATGTGCTGGGAAAGAAAATAAAAAAAACCTTAACAGCCCCTCGTGACCGCAGGGAGGATGGCGTCAAGCTGCTCTTTAATTTGTCCTGGGTGTTCCCGTAATCCTGCGCTCCACCCTGGTAATCCCTCCCTATCCAGGCTTCCAACTCACAGAGCTGACTATTTGCCATAATGGGGAAGAAAAAAGTCTGATTCCCCCCCCACCCCCAATCACCCACATTACTGATTATTTTTTTCTTCCCCCCATGCCTTAAATCTATTTTATTGCCCCCAGAGCAGTGCTCTGTCAGGGCTGGCTTTCACCTGCCCTGTGGTTTTGTCTTTCATACCCCCATTTTTTAATATATAACAACATATATATATATATGGGGTTTTTATTATTACCCCCTCACTGCTAGTGACCTATGGAAAAAGAGCATTGGCAGCAGCACCCCCAGCCCCGGTCCCAGGGCGCTCCCAGCAGCCGCGGGCTCAGCCCCCAGCCCTGCAGCATCATCTCTCCAGAGCACCAAACCCCGGTAATTTGGGCTGCAATTTATCCACGTGCACCACCTCTGTCAGGCAGCTCTGCAAAGGCTGACGGGTCTCCCCAGCAGTCACACTCCTGCTTTGCAGAAGCTAAAATAACCACTAAAACAAGCCCTATTTTCCGCTTTTCCTGGAGTGTCCCCATTCCTTACCCAGCCACCCCACTGCCCAGCAGAGCTGGGGGTTGCCCAGCCAGCTGATGCTCTGGTTTGCAGCTGGGTCTGTCCCCCCACACCACCGTCCTCGAGGGGACAAGCTGCTGACAGCAGCGCTGGGGACTCTGCCTGCCTTGGTTTGCAGGGCTGCTTCCCAGGCAAAGTGCCCGCAGCATGTCAGGACCATCCTCTCTGCCAATCTTCCCTTTGGAAAGGGAATTTAGCTCCTTTGCCAAGAAAAAAAAAATAATGAATATATCAGCTGCTCTCTGCAAGCCTGAGTGCCTCTCCCACCTGCTGCTTCCTCCCCAAACGGGAAAACCCCATCAGCCGCTTCTGCAGGAACCGCTTTTGCATCCCATGGCCGCTTTGGTTCCTTGTCCCAGCCCATGGGTCCCACTGTGACCCCACAGGCTGCGCTGGCACCCCCAGGCTCCTTGTGCCGAGCTGTCCTCCCTGAGCCCGAGCGCACTGCGCCCGTGGGGACCACGATGCTGTGCCCTGCGGGGTCCCCTCGGCCGTGTCGGGGCTGCAGGGGAGCAGCTGGCTGGAAGACACAAGCCCTCCGGCCGCTCACAGACCCGAGGGACCTTCCCATCGTCCAAGTTCCCAGGTAAAACCACAGCATCAAGGCACACGGCTGCTGCCTCGCACAGCAAACTCTGCAGATGCAAACAGCCTTAAAATCCATGCGCTTTCCCTCTCCTCCAAATTAAATTTTCATTTAAATGATACGATTTAGAGCTCTTAACTCAATTTTTCCCAAGCCCGGGGCAGGCTGTAACACCAGCATTTCCACAGTCACTGACAGTTTGACACCCACAGCACAAAGCAGCTTGTTCTCCAAATCTCAAGTTTGATCTAAATTAAAAGAAGCAAAGACTTTGGCGTTAACCAACCTGTCAAAACTCATTAAAAATAAATGCCTCCCAGGCTTGCCCGGCGCAGGCTCCCTACCTGCACCGCAGGCCCTTTGATTACCTGCCATGCAAAACCCAGGTGACAAACGTGTCCCCAAGGAGGACTCTCCCGGTCCAGCACAGCCTCTTGCCAGCTGCACTTGTAATTTCCCCTGCGATAACCCCAAATTTAGCCCTTTCTAGAAGATTTATTTATATTTAAATCAAGCCAGAGCTTCTCAGCCATATGATTCCCCAATAAATGCAGAGTGCTGGATTAGTTCTGGTTCATTGGGGTGCTGGGGCTGCCTCCTGCTCCATGCCACCTCCTCTCCAAGGGGCTGGAAGGGATCACAGCAGACCTGACCCCTTGCCAGGCACCAGCCGAGCCCCCCCCTCACTCCTGAGCATCCACTGACCTGTGCTGGGAAACTGCATTAAGGGATGCTGGGTGCAAGAACTGTCATTGCCCATCTCCCTCTAAGCATTAAGAGCTTTGAAAATGAGGGGTGGGGGAAAAAAAAAAAATTATCCTTCAATTGCATCTCTTGGGACCTGTGGTTTTTGCAGCTTATTTAAGGGGGAAAGTTGTAATTTTGCTGACAGGCTGCGTTGTCCAGTGTGGGATGCTCCAGCTGAGATTGATGCCCCAGGAGAGGAAACCTGGATTTTCCCCTCTCCCCCCTCGCCAAGCTGTTTTCTCCTTCAGGGATTTCGTGCTCCCACTGCTCCGAAGGCAGGATTAGGGATTTACATACAGGTGTGACACCAGGCAGATCTCAGCCCCCCCTCCCCCCCACCCCGCTCCAGCTGCAGGGGCTCAGCCCTCACCCTGCCCCCACACCTCCCCAGTGCTCCCAGCACCACCAGCCCGTCGCGCATGGTGGGAGCAGGGGGCACACTGAAGCTGTGATCCTATTTTCTGCCGAGGGTCTAAAAAGCCACGTTTTCAAGGCACGCCGAAACAAAGCCAGGAAAAGCCAGGACAGCGAGGACTCGCAGCACCCACGGCTTCCTCCGACCAGCCCCAGTCCGGTTTGTCAGAGGGCTCAGCTTGCTCAGGAACACCTTGGGGCCAGACTGTCCCCTGGGAGAAGGGCAGTCACCTCAGGTAGCTTCCTACAGGACTGAGCTCTCAGACACAAGAAAACAGAATGGACTTGAACAAAAAACAAAAGAAAATCAGTGCTAGACAGGAGGAATATTTCTGTGCCCAGCAGCCCATCTCCAGCAGGAGCTCTGGCAGGGAGCTTCCCCCTGCAACCTTCACAAACACACAGCAGCATCCAAAGCCAGCACAGGTTTTGGTAAGGCACTGCTGCCCCCCCAGCCAGCCCCCCCAGAGGCACAGCAGGAGCACACCCCACCTGCCGGGGCTGCCGTCGGCACAGCCCGGAGCAGGGGGTCCCCCCAGGCAGAGCCCCCAAACCCCCCTGCCAGGCTGGGGCTTCTGCGCCCGCGCCAGGGTCGCACCACCTCCGGGTCAGAGCACTCGAGCGGAGGGCAAGGGGACGTGCCAGCCCCAGCCAGGAAAAAGCAACAGCATTAAGGCAGCTATTTGTTGCCTGCCCGTAACTATCTGCTGCAGCTGAGGAGCTCCTAAAGCATCCCCAGCCACCAGAAGCGTTGTGGGGCGGAGAGACCTCAGCCCATTTAGCAGCCAGGGGATGTCTTGAGCATCTGAAGTGCTGTTAGCTGTCTATACACAGACATCACGTGTCTCTCCAGGCATTGAGATCATGGTAATGGGATATAAATATCTAATAGCTTAGAAAACGCTTTTGTACAAGGCTCCGCAACAGACCTTAACTCTTCCTTTCTCCCTAGGTCTGGGCGTCCAAGCAGAAGAGCCTATCTCAGCACCTAAAAGGCACTTGCTCTTCTAAGTTCCTCTGTGAGAGCCACCCACATCTGCTTTGCCAAAGAAAACGTACTATTTTAGATAATTTCAGTATTTACCTGGTTCTTGGAAGTGCTCTTCATTTGACAGGGTTCTGGATAAGATGAGGATAAGTGCTTCTTTAAACTGATCAAAGTGGACCTGCGGAAAAAAAAAGGAAGAAAGGAGGAAATTAAACTGGTGCAGACAATTAAATATCAGGTCAATAATGCAGCAGGAGGAAGGGCAGCAATGCAAATCTCTCAAACAGGCCACCCCACCGAAACAAGAGTGCGCCTGTGTCTGGCAACAGCCCTGGCAAGGGGCACGAATGGACCTCAGCTCCTTCAGTCTTGGGGCCTGGAGAAATGACAGCAAGCAATGTGAAGACACAGCCCCAGCATCTTTGAGCACACGGAAAAAGTGATTGCTATCACAGAATGACTCAGAGCCACTGCTTTAATGCACTGGTTGTGCTTTTCCATCAAGAAAGAAGCCGAAATGATGTGTCCAGAGTACCAAGGAGCATCTCCATCACTTGAGGTGACCTGGCCAGGGTCAATGGCTCCTACAGCGAGATACCGGTCCTGACCAAGTGATTAGATACTCTGTTGTGGAAATGCTCCGCTGCCCTAATTAAGCTTCAGAAAACACTTTCCAAAGTGGATGGCAGAAAGTCGCACCCTCTCCAGGGCAGCCCTGCCCCGGCTCCTGTCTGCTGCAGCTCCGCGAGGGCTGGACTGGAAATACCACGTCTGGAGTGCAGCTATGGGAAAAACAAGGCGGGATGATCCTGCCACTGGGGGTTTCTCCCCCTTTTCCATCTGTGCCTTCCTGGAAAGCCTCCTGCCTCACCGCCACAGACAGTTGCAGAGGGGCTATAGCATCCTCCACAGCCATGCTGGGGAATGTCAGCAATTCCAGCCGTGGGGGACAGAAACTCAGGGACAGCTGGGGAAGCTATTTGACATGGGTCAGCGGCAAGGCAGAGCTGGCTGCTACGATTTCTTTTGGCTAAATAAATCTTAGGAAAATTTTTAGCATTGAACAAAAGACTTTGTATTTAAAGAACCCACCAAGGCGGCTCTTGTTGGCAGAGTCAATTGCTGCGAGTCCAGCATGAAGGGCAGGAGCTGCAGTCAGGGGGTGTTAAAGCCACTGGGGGAGCTGCAAGCAGCAAAGTTCAGGTCTGAAATTTTCCACGTTGTTCTTGGGATCGAGCCAGCCCACCCAATCCCACAAAAAAAAAAAAAAAAAAGGCAACATGCTCCCCAGCAGGCAGGGAACAACAGCAGAGCTGGGGGCTCAGCCATGGGCCCCCCCATGCAGGGGAGCACCTCACACCGCAGCTCTGGCGGTGCAAATCACCCCTGCGGTTTTAAACACAGGCTCCCCGAGGAATTAAACAGTTAGAAATGTGTTCAGCAAAGAAACTTGTCAAGGATGCCTTCATCTGAATACTAATTGCTGCCATTCATTTCCAAACACTGGTGTACTTCAGAAGGACAGTTTACAGAGATAGGAGAATTTGCCTGATTAAGAAAAATTGACATTTAGAGTAAATGAGGAAGAATAAAAGATGAGGGTGCTTGAATAACAGGCTCTCTCCCCGTGGGATCTTCTCGGGAATGGAACAGTGGCAGCAGCCACAGGGACAGGTAGAGCCGGTCCCTTGGATGGGTGCTGGGGCTGGGTTCAGATGGGACCTCTTGGCAGCAAGGAAATAAAATAAAAATCACTTTGCATCACTTGTGCAAGCCACACCGAATGAGATGGCAGGGTAAAACCAGCTGCACCACTGACACATAACCTGCTCTGGCCAAGGAGCCCCACAACTCGTGTTTGCCCGGCAGCACTAATGATGGGGAGGATGGAAGGGGGGGCTGGCCCCTCGCTGCCACAGCTGCACACGGGACAGATGGCTCCAGCACCCAGGCTGTAGAGCAGTTTTTACCATGCCCAGGACATCCAAAGGAGCCCCTGGAGGATGAAGCTGCAGGGCAGGAGGTGGCCATCCTCCAGCCCCCTGTGCCAGCGCTGCGGTCAGCTACGCAACAGGATTTAAAATGCAAATTAGCAGCATATAGAGACACAACAGGCTAGTAGGGGTCCCACGACACCTTCTGAGCGGCAGCACCCAGCTCTGTAGGCGTAGCCCAAGCCGGCAGAGGGGGGATATTTTTCTTCAGGAAAACCTCTGGCCCACCCTAACACCAGATAACCAAAAAACCCAGTGTCTGTTTGTGGTGCACATTTGACGTTGGACGCTGAATGTCCATATGCAGAGTACTGCAAGAGTTAGAGAAACGCAACTGTTAAGATTAAAGCTGGGCTCAAGTACAGGCCAGGCAGGGTAGCCCGCAGGACAGCAAATCCACAAGCCCTACAAGTATCTCATATTTTAAAGAAAGCAATCCTTTGCCGCTGCTCTCCAGCACCGCCCTCGCTCTATACCCATCCGATTTAAATGCCAGCATGCATGCAGGTGGGACGCGCATCCCCAGGAGATACGGCGCAGGAGATGCCCACACCATGAAGCACCCCACTCGTGTGTGCTCGGTATTGACACACCTCCAGCACCCGTGTGCTGTCACGGAGCGTCACACTCCTGCCTGGGAAGCCCGTTCCAGGGAGGCTGTGGGCTCCCAGCAAGTGCAAGGGGCACTTCAGGGATGTGACAGCCCACAGGGGCAAGCACAAGTCCACAGCAACAGCCTTTGGTTTTTGCTTAGGGAATATTCCCCGCAAAAGGACGGGCTTAGACAGCTCTGGGGAGGAGAGCACCAACTGCAGCAGTGGTGCACAAAGCACCGCCTGCTTCTGGAAAAGAGCCTCAGACACTCAAGCCAACCCAAAAACTTCACAAACACAAGGCAACAAGTATACCGCAGCAAAACACCGTTGGGGGTGTTAGAAGTTTAATACTCTTTTCCATGTGCTTGGCTGAATTTGGGTATTTGTGCATCTGCTCACGAAGGGGCTCAAACAGTAATTTGAGGGCTGATCCAAACCAGCCCGAGCACAGCGATGCTTGGGAGGCAACGGCACAGCATGCGCTCGTGCCCACCCAGGGGCACGGAACACAGATGGGACACGCATCCCTGCAAACCTCACAGCAAGACCAGGGCTCTGCACAGGGCGAATTTTCCCAGAACAAGTAAATTGGAAGCAAACAAGATTAATATGCCAACACAGGCATAGCAAGCCCAGCCCAGCTTCCCCACGGTAATCAGGGACCAACCAAGCTGCTGGCTGCTGAGCAATCCCAGCACCTTTGAGAGATCTTGCCGCCTGCTTTAAAGCAAGTTTCCTATGAAGCCGTGTCTTATTAGCACTAGAAAGGGAGCGTGCATGTGCCAAGCTACCTGCTGCTTCTTGCTATTTGTCCCTGCAATGCAAAACAGCAGTCTGCAACCCTGGCCTCTCTGGGGCAAACCAGCATCAGTGGCTCCTTCCAGCTCCCTCTCCTTGATCTTCAAGCAGAATCCTTTTCCCAAAGCCCTGTCCCTGCTTGCAAACTTCTGGCAGTGGCAGCCAGGACTTTGCAGAGGGAAATACCAGATGGGGAAGACACAGAAACAGGGTAATCTTGCAACCAAGTCTCCTGCCTGGCATGCAAAAAGCCACTGTGCGTTAAGGGCGGCAGTGCCACAGCAGGCTCAAAGGGAGTATATTTGCAAGAGGTCACCAGCCAAAGGATTGAAGGGAGCTGACGAGCGAAACCCCATACCACGGTGTCTTTGCTGCAGGCTTGCTAATGCAATAGCAGAGGGTGAAACCTGAACTCCCCGGTCCTGCTTGAGGACGGCCACAAAGGACAGAGTCCAGAGGTGCCCAACTGACCCCTGTCCCTGCAAATCATACAGCTGCAGTTATCGCTGCAGCCCACGAGCACTGTCCCTCAGACAGCACGCCGCATTAGCTGCTAATTAACGGGCACTGCCTCTTGCAGGCCAGGCAAGAAGGGCATGCCTGTACGCATCCTCTCCATCCTGCAGTCAAGTGTGAGGGGCCCAAGGAAACAGCCTTCCTGAGGAATCCCAGGAATTGCCGCGAGCATCGCCTCCGCACGCAATCGCGTGAGGAAAGCAGTTCTGGGATGGTTTGGTTCCGCCGTGAGCCAGGGCAGGATTTACACACCCCCGCTGGACCCCGAAGATAGCCGGTCCCCGGTAATCCCCAAAGCATCACACAGAGCAGGGAGGGGGAGGCGGCGGTCCAGCCCCTCACCAGGATGCCAGCTCAACTCCCGGTCCAACCCAGCAGCCCCATGGCGGTGCATTCATCCCCAGAGCAAAGCCCCCAGCACAAAAGCAAGCACGTGGCCCCGCCGAGTTGCCCCTCGGCAGACAAAACCGTCCCCCGCTGGCCCCCTCCCCAGTGCCCTCCCATAAAACCCGGCCCCTGGAAGCGCAGACAAAGGCTGCTCCCACCGCTGAGAGGGACCATCTGCAGCAAGGAGCCGGCGGGGCAGGTGCAAGGAGCCTGGGCTCGGGTAGCAACATGTTTGCTGCTATTCTCCCGACGAGCTCCCTAGGAAACCCAGAGGATTCGATAGCTATTAAATCAGGTTGGTGCTTAGACATGGGCCGTTGCTGCTGCTAACAAGCACAAATGCCGGGGAGATGGGAGGAAACACAGGAGACAAAGATTATTCTGACGTTCAAGTTGCAGGTTGTAAGCAAGAACCGTCCGCAGAGCTAAGTGGGGGGAATGAAATAAAAATGCTCCTCGGGTCACCCCGTGCCCTGGGACAGCTTGCAGGGACGGAGCTCCTGGCTGGGATGGGGTGAGTGTGACCCAGCACTCAGGGTGCTTTAGCAGGGGCTTTTTGGTGCCCTTGGGCTGAGCGTTTATTGCATTTACCTTTGCCTTCCTCCCACTCTGAGCTGGCCACAGGGGCGAGCACTGTCGCCTTAGCCCTGACCAGCTGCGACAACCACTGCTTTAATACCGCTCTCCCTCTCCCGCTATCCCACCATCCTGCAAGCGGCAAAGCTGGGGAACAGCATCTGAGCGGCACAGAAAGTCTCCCATGCTCAAGCAAATGCCACACTGCAACTCCAAAGGTCAGAAACCTCCGTCTGGATCCATCCGTGCTCCAGCACCACTTACTGTCAGCAGAAGAGCTATGGCCCCAGGGCAGGTGAGGAAGAGGAGGCTTTGTTCCTTCAAGGCATTATTTTGTTTTGTCAAAGCTGCAGTTTGATAGGAAATTTGAGTCAGGATGGCTGCTTAGCTCATGTCTATTGAGAGCCCTGGCTGCCCTGCTCTGTGTTTTCTGATTTTAATGAGCAGTGATGGGATTTCAGTGTGATTGAGGGAAGCATTCAATGCACTCCAAGCCCAGCCTGCTGGGAAAAAGGTAATGCAGGAGCACAAGGACATCCACGCAGAACATGGAGGTCCCCCCAGGGGCAAGCAGCTTCTGCAGGTAACTCTATAAAGGTACAACCACAACTGAAAAATCGCTTTGGAAAGCACGGTGTGCTCACTGGCCACAGCTCCCCGCTGCAGGCTGGCAGGATGCTGCAGCCCTGCAGAAAGGAGCCATTTGTCCCCCAAAAACTACCCCAGGTGAGTCTGTGATAACCGCAGCTGTGTGCAGACACCAATACTGGGTAAATTGGACAAAAGGACTGCTGGAGCTGGACAATATTCTCTGCTTTAGAGAAACGTGCATGACTGCATGTGGCCCCACCAGTTTAACTACAGCTTAAGTCAATGAAAATCACAGGCTCAAGCCCTGGCTTTAGGTCCCCGGCGCGTCCCAAGCACCGCAAAGTTTGTGCAAGCACCCGGTGAGCTGGTTCGGGGAGATGACCGGGGCCAGAAGCAGCACTAAGCGGTGCCGGGGGCACGCGTGCTCTGCCAGCCAGCACGTGCTGCGCCAAGCACTGGCATCGGTGCAAGGGCAGCGGGGACCTGGCACCCGGTCTAACTGGGACACTGGGAAAACACACCCCGCATCAGTGCGATGCCAGCACACGGGGCTCAGTGTAAAGCGGCGGTCTCTGAGAGTTTCAGACTGCCTCCAGTCAGGGAGGACACGGCAGCGAGCGGTTTCCTTCCCTGTTCTCACTAATCCCCTTCTCGGAAGCCGCCCGGTGCCCACCCTGCTGAAGAGAACAGCCACTGCAAGTCCCGCAGCCCGGAGCCTCAGGGATGTTGGATATTCCCAAGTTACAGACAGTCAGCCTGTTTTCACCACCCTCCCAAACGCGCAGGAGCAGCTGCCTGGCACTGCCTTGCTTCCAAAGCCCCATACCCCTCCCCAGCATCGCCCCAGCCTTACCCTGCCTAGGAGGTTGTCTTGGAGGAGGGTCTGCTGCAGCGCCGGGGCCACCTCCTCCAGGTGCAGCATGTGGCAGAGGTCGGTGAGCTCCTCCTGCCCCAGGGACCCCGTGCCTGTGCTGTCGAAGCTGTCGAAGAGCTCCTTGAGGCGAGCTTCATACTGGTCCTGCTCAGCTTCATCCATCCCATAGCCTGCCACGCTCACCTGCGGGGAGAGACAGGGCCAGTGAGCATCGACCGCAGCACCCACAGCACACGAAGGCGAAAAAACCCCAAGGGCTGGTACAGGGGCAGCCCACAAGGCTGTTTGTGGCCGCGTTCGCTTGCATTAAGTGAACCTGGTGCTCTGCCAGTGCTCCAGCCTCTCCTGCCCCACTGGGCGAAGCCTGAAGTTGCACAGCAGAAAGACCAAGGGTGAAAAAAAGCCTGCAGAGCTAAACCCTCGGGGTGGGGACAGCCCTGGTGGCTGGGGCAGCCCCAGGTTGCACGTCCCTACCTGCCACCTCGCCCCAGCTCCACCAGCAGCTCATTTGGCTCAGCCGGAGCAGCTGAGCTGCTGCAGGGGAAAATTGTTCCCTTGAGCTCTGCTGGTTCCCAGGTGTTGCAGGTGATGCTTTGCCTGCCTGGGTAAGAAGGTAAACAACCATCCCAGCAGCAGCAGCTCACCAGGGCTCTGCCCACAACGGGGGAGACAGAGCCCAACCACTGCCTCTCCCCCCACCCTGACCACTTCAGGCCAGCCAGCCACCACGTACACCCCGCTCCACGAACACAAAACATACCCCTGTGCCAAATACGCTCCTTTTTATGCCAACCTGGGTGCAAGGAGCCCCAGTGCACTGTCAGTCCTGTCGGTGCCAGCGCGCAGCATCTCTGCTTTCCTCCACACGGCCGGCACAAAGCCCTGTGCCTGGGGAGGCTGTATCCCCCTGTGCCACTGCCCAGCCCCATGGCACCCACCGCACCGCTCTGCTTTAGGTACTTCAGATCAAACCCTGTCTGAAGGCAGAGAACTGTTTGACAGGGGACACTGCTAGGGTGGCAGCAAACCCAGCCCTGGAGCAGAGCTGACCCCAGCATAGAGACAGCTGAAACGTATCTGGTCTTCTGCACCAGCAAACAAAGCCCAGGTTGTTTCCACGCCACTCGCCCAAGGCCTTCATCCTCCCCTCCAAGTCAATGATTTTTCATCTCTCATCCCATAGCTAAACCAGAGCATCGCAGCCCCAGGAACTGTTTTGGCAGGGCAGCAGGGAGGGAAATTTCCTGTCTGAAATGAAGGATTCAGCTGGTATCCACGTAGCCAGCCTGGCTGCGGGGCTCCCCACAGGCTTGGGGCAGCAGCAGCATAACCCAGTGCCACGACACAGCCTTAGCGTGCACGGCCACTGCGGTGGCCAAGCCACCAGCCCAGGGGGCTCGAGAGGCACTGCAGCCATCATCACCAGGATGCAGCTGGGGGCAATGGGCGTTGCAGGGACCTGGTGCCTCAAGGACACAACTGAGCACCCTGGGATGCTCAGCCAGCTTCAGACCATCGCCCAAGTGCCATCCAGGCGTCCATGTGAATTTTGTTTTGTTATGCTACCGCAGGTTGCCTCAGCCAGATTTACCAAAGCAGGGGTCCTATCCAAATCCCCTCACCGTCCAGCCCCGCTATGGAGCGGCCACCTCTTCTCCTCCCTCTCAGCATTGCAAGGTTCCTGCAGCCAGCAGCTGCCTGTATCACTGGCAGTGCTCACCGACATCCCACAGCAAGCGGGGCTCCCTTGACTGCAAGGTGCAGCCCGGTTTTAGCCCTCTGACCACCACTGCAGCCTCGAACATACTGATCTTCCAGAGCATCTTGATCCACCGCATCAGCTCAGAAGCACCCCACGGCAGAGGGGCAATCAGAAAAGCCTGTCCCACCAACGTGGCTGGGTAACTGGGAAACCTCCAGGGCAGATGCTGCAGCAGCCATGTCCTTGACTTCGCTGGCTGCAGGAGCGGATGCTAACGCAGAGCAGTGCTGGGCTCCCGCGCCTGCTGAGGGACACAGGGCTGGCACCAAGTGGCACACAGGGTCCACAGGACAGAAATAGCCCAGCCCGGCTGTCCTTCCTCCTGCGCTGACACAGGCAAGGACAGCAGCATCACCGTAACTCTTGAGAGTGAGCACAATACCTCCCCATCCCCACATTGCTGTACCTGAGCCTCACACCCTCAGTGTCCCCTGTTTTTTTCCCCTGCTCAGATGCTCTTGAGCTGCTTTAGCAAAGCACCCGAATGCTGCAGGGAGGAGTGAGGGTGCAGAGGAGTCAGCACCCAAAACCTCAGGTGCCTGCAAGCAGAAGGAAGGCAGCAAACCACTTTCCATTCTTATGCCAGCAACCCCATATCCCCCCCATACCCACGGTTCAGTGGACAAGGGACTTGATAGTGGCTGCTGCTGGGTACCGGCATCGGGAGAGCCTTGCCCACCCTGGCCATACACCCTGGCAGCCCCAAAACTCACCGCCCAGCCTGCAGCAGAGGTGACCCCCACCCATGGAGCTTCCCAGGCATTTCTGAGCCTCTTCTCCTCAGGGTCAGCCACCCCCTGCTCCCCAGAGACCTCTCCAGCACCTGACCCTACTTCCACACCGCCAGAACCAGTTCCCCCAGTTAGACAGTGCGGAGAGCTAAATGCCACCTCCCAACATGTCCCCGAGCACCCATGCTGCTGGAGCACTGGGGTCACCCCCTCCCAGTGCCATACCAGCAGGCAGACCCAAAAACTTAGCCCAGGTGAATCCAGATGGGCTGAGGAAGGAGGGATGGGGAGCCCATAAAACCAGTAAGAAAAATACGATCCCTACAGGAGAAGAGCATCAAGTACCTGGTCCCTGCCTGGGGCCAGACCTGACCTACGGCCCTAGTGAGTTTTTGGCGAGGGCACGGTGGCCCCGGCAGTTTTGTGTGTCCCCATGGCAAGGGACAGTCGGAGCTCACAGCGCTCCGCACCAGCTCGGTGAGACGCAGCCAGCCCTGCGCAGCCCAGGGAGGGGATTTCTTGCTTTCCAGCATAAAAAGCATCAGAAATAAATAAAGAAGGGCAACGGTCTTTGCCTACCTGCAGTCAGTCAATGTCGGCAAGCTGCCGGCAGCAAGGCGATCCCGCACGCATCCTGCACAACCTCCATCTTAGAAAGACAGCTCCAGCACGCAGCCGGCTGCGCAAGGTGACCCAAGATGCCTACTCCCAGCTAAATTATTCAGCAGCACTTCGAGAAGGGAGGAAAAAAAAAAAAAAAACCACCCAACCTCCTACCTGATGAGCTCGCGAGGCTGCGTGGCATCACCCAGCAGTCAAAATAATGAGGTCAGCGGCATCAGGGACCCGGCGCGCACAGCCACCCTCCGCACCCGCGCGCCGGAGATGCCTTGGAGGGTCGGGGCTGGGAGACTGGCAACAGAGAAAGGGCTAATAGGGGAGGGGGGGGAACACAAGAGGCACACAAAGCCCGAATTAAACCCCAGCCTTTCATCTCTGCTCCAGATGGGCCAGCAGCTGAGATGCAGGAGGGCGGCCCGGAGCTGGCAGGATAATAGGGGCGGGCGGGCAGCAGCTGAGCAGGGGCTCCCCAGGCCCCTGCAAGGAGCAGAGGGGCCGCTGTCTGCATAGGGCATCACTTTGTTCAGATTTATAGCTGGCCTTCTGTGTCATGTTAAGTCCCCCAAAATGACTGGCTTGAGCAGACAGCACAGAAAGGTGAAGGTTTAGAACTACTTGCAGTCATAACCACATTATTCTTCATTTCTGTTCTCCCCATAACAAAGTCCTGGGAAGCAAAGCGCCCAGAGATGATGAGAAGAGGAAGTTTTCACCAGCATTTCTTTCCTTCCTTTAAATCCACCCCCTCCTGAGAGCCAGATAACCTTCACGGTACACAATGTAGAGGCCTGATACGACTAAATTCTCAGCTAAATTTAACTCATACAATATAGGCTTAAACAGTAATTACCGTTTTGCATATTAAGCGCCTGGAATCAATATCAACCTCCAAGTCTTAGCCTCAACCTAATGAAGACACAGATTACCTGGTCAATCAATGGCACCGTCAGCTAAAAACACTACAGTTAGCACACCACCTTTTTTTTGGTGCAAAATAGTATTAACGCAAACAGCGGGTTTGCTGCTGCTCAGTGGCACAACATGGAGATTCCAGGGATGCTCTGCCCGGATGCCCCCACAGGCTGCATCACCAGCCGCTCCTCTCCAGGACCACCGGCTATACCACCTCCATCCCGGCCAACCCTCTGCTGAGCCCCGAACAAGTCACCTCCTTCAGGGGCCAGCCAGGAAAATGCTGCTTTTGCTGCTACTCTTGATTACCTTGACTCAGATGAGGGCCTGGCAATTAGCACTAAGTGCCCAGTGGAGCTGCATCACGTGGCCACCTCCAAAACACGAGCACCCGCTCCCCGAGATGCAACCATTTGGTAGCGTCTGCCTTGTGCTGAAGAGCAAGGCCACACGTGGGCAGGTCAAAAGCAACTTGCCCTTCCCTCGGCACTTGTGACAACAGGGACGATGCAAACACATTTGGCAAAAGCCACCAGGACCTCGGTTTTTAATGGCAGGGTTTATGAGGAGATGCCCAACAGCCACCAAAACCAGACCTCTGAGCCCTTGCTGGAAAGCCAGGGCTGAGGTTGTCTCATCTAACTTATTACCTCTTTCCCCTAATTGAACCATCTCATCCACCGCAGGTGTGGCTAAGCTGCTGCGATTCACGGCGCACACCCCCAAACCCCCACACCGCTGCCTGCATCAGGGTAATTTCTGAGCTCAGCTCACCCTGCAACACCCCATCCCTTCTTGGGGGGCAGTGGCTGCACAAAGGGTCACACCGAGAAACCAAAGTGAAAGGGGGGGAAGCCCCCAAAGGACAATAAAGCACCCAAATACCAGTAAATCATTGACAGCATGCCCGGCTCTTCAAGGGTCACCACCAAAGTCAGCTTTACAGCTGGCGGTTCCTCCTCCCCATTGAACACGGTCATAATTTTTGTAGCCCGGCGCTGGCTGCTTTGCACCTCAATGCCCCCCTCTCCCCGTGCTCCCCAAACCACGGGCAAACCCTCCAAAGTTGGCAGAGAAAAGAGATTCTGTTAACCAAGCTCCACTCCAGATTAGCAAAGCAGCAATGGCAGATAAAGCACTATAAATTTATGTAAAGAGCTTCAAAAGAAGAGCAGTGTTTTGAATATTCACACCACCCCGGTATTTGCATTGTAATAGAGCCTTTCAATGAGCAGCCTGCCCCTCAATAAGGAAAAACAAAGCGCCCATCTGTTTTGATTTTGCAAATCGGGCTGGAGTTGCGCTGCAATAACCGGGGGAGCCCTGGGTGCGATAAAGCCCAAGGTACAGGCACAAAGCTGATTATTTCAGAAGTAAACAAAGTGAGCCGGCAATTTCTCCAGCGACGCCCCGCGCGCCGGGAAAGGAGGGATTCTGTGATTCCCGGGATGCTCAGCCCCGCGCCGGCTGCGATCCAGGCGGCCGTGCTGAATCACGGCGATAACGCCGCGCATCCACCGCGGGAGCCTCTGCCCGTCACCCCCGGGTCCGTGGGCAAAGGGGAGAGACGAGCGGGATAAAGGCACCCACCCGGACGACGAACCCCCCCGGGCACCCAGCTCTGGTGGGTGACCTCCCCCCCCGGGCCGTGGGTGCGAGCCCCAGACGTGCCGGCCCACGGTTTGTGACCAGACAGCAGATGCTGCCTGCCACCCCGGTGACAGCCAGGGCTTCGCCAGTGACAAACCAGCTGCTGCTGGGAATTCCTCCCGCCGCAGCCCGCTGCGCCCTCACC
>JAVJGI010000063.1:27487627-27500284 GCA_035590275.1 Ibycter americanus
GTTCTCACACCAAATCCAAAACACAGCACTGCACCAGCTACTAAGAAGAAAACTAACTCTATCCCAGCTGAAACCAGGACACAATCCCATAAATCACTAATCCAAAAAAGATAAAATATACAACACATCTCCTATTCACCCTCAGGATGAAATAAAAGAGAGTAAGAGAACTGAAAACCATGTCCAGTACCTCAGAATACTTGGCTATACTGGCCAAGCCTTCTACTGTCGTGTTACATGAATCAAGCAGTGGTGCATATTCTGGGATTGCACAGGTAATCCTTCTTGTGTTTAGAGAGACTATAAAGAACAAAAATACGTCATGAAAAAAGTTCTATAGTAAACTAGAGCCATTTACTCCTCACAGAAGGTAATGTCATAATCTGCCTATGTTGCAGAGCAGTTTGCGGTACCTTTTCATTTACTTTAGACAAAACCTACTTTGGGTTATATTAAAACTAGTGACTGAAATGATTCTGAATGGGGAAAACTTTTATCAAAATGTAGCCAGCTCAAGTTGACTTGTACATCAATATTTAGCATGAGGTAAATACAAGAATTATGTAATATCATGCTAGAAGGTCTGAGTTGAATATAACTGGATGTATAGTTGTCAAAAAATCATATGAGAGTATATTGCTGTAGAGGCAAATACAGAAGAACAAAAAATTAAGGACTGTCTCATTTCAAATAAATTGAAAAACAGTAACTTGAAATCTAGCAGCAATAAAATTAAGACAAAAACTTACTTCTTCATCTGAAAATCATAATTATAGCATCATCAGTGAATGCTTTCAGATGCATGACACAAAGTTTTGAGTTGAAGTGGCTATCCTGCATGCATGCATAGTGGAAGTGTGCAAGAAGTCCTCTCTATTCTGATTCTAGTCCATGATACAAAGGTTTACAACATAGCATTACAAAACATCCATCTCTAGAAACATTTTGCTGTCGTTCATATACTTCAGCTGGAAGCATCTGTTTAGTAAGTGTGAAATCTTACTTCCATAAGCATTTGTGTGTTCTCTGGAAGCTCACAAGTATCGCACACTGTGCTTCCCTGTGTAGATTCCTCATCTTGTAGCACTGGCATCTTAAGATGGTGGTGTCTCTATTAATGTGTTATTTTCAGTAACTCATCCGATTTTAGGACTTGCTCTCAGCAGCAATCACTTTGGGTTTTTTTCTAGTGTATTTTCTACCTCCTTACCGTCATTAAAAACAAACCGACCGGGGGCGGGGGGGGGGGGGGGGGGGGGGGGGGGGGGGGGGGGGGGGGGGGGNNNATTCAAAGTGTGCCTGTTCAACCCTCACCCTAACTGGCAATTGGGTAGGAGGGGTCTGTTTGCACATGATTGCTACCAAGACCGAGTAAAAACTAGTTCAAGAGAGCGCTAACATTTTAAACTAGAGAAAGCAGAGGAACTCCCTACAGCTGTTTTCTGGAATCTCTTGAAATGCATGCTGTGGAAGATACTGTGCATATCAAGAGTTCTAATCCAATCTTATCTATTTTCCTGTCCTTTAAATGTGGGCTTTCTGTCCTTATTAAAAAGTTAGACCAAAAAAGCCCCAGAGACAGACAGATAGATATGCGTCCTCTGTGCTGTTCATTTTGCGATCTTGCAGTATGAGATTTCACTACTATGAGACCAAAAAAACCCCAACTAAACAAAACAAAAACAAAACCAACACCCCCACCCCCCCCAAAAAAAAAAAGAAAAAAAGAAAAGGAGAGCTTTGCAAGTGTTGAAATATTGCTGACAGCTGTACTGTTCCTTTTTGAAACACAAGTATCCAGGGAAAAAGTTACCCCTGGGTGTTTTGTTCTCGGTTTAGGAAGAAAACAAAATGAGAGAAATGATTTTAAAAGATTGCTGAAAAGATTGAAAAACCCTCCATGGAGTGCATGAAGACCAAATACAGGAGGAAAAAGAAAACCATCACAGTGGTGCATGTGTGGAATACCTGGGGCTCATCACTCTGACTGGCAAGGAGAGAGGAGCCAAGTTTCATGAGTGTTGCATGAAAAGGGCGTGAACTCATCCAGCCGCGAGAGAAGTTGTTTTGACTGCAGTTCTTTGGAAAAGAAAGTAGACTCTGCTCTTTCTAGAGGGTAAGAAGAAACGAGACACTTGCATTTGGAGCACACTGCCTCCCTCCTTCCCCTGTACAGCCCCGCTTCTCTCCATCCCCAGGTGACTCACCAGGAGGAAGGGGCTTGCCTGGGAGAAGGAGGGAAGGCCATAACCCTTCAGGCAGGCATTCCTGCCCCACCCACCTCAACCTGCCCGCTGGCTCACCAGCCCGGTGGCAAAGCCCCGCCGTGAGCATCGGCATCCCCTTGGTGAGCACCAGCACCCAAGCTCTGCTTTCTGCCCCTTTGGAAAAGGCCCCAGGGTGCCCCACTGGCTCAAGAAAGAGTCATGAGCTCCTCCGCATGCCAAGGAACTGCTGCCAGCACCTCCCTGTTGTGGAGATGTAAAGTCACCAAGAGGGCCACCCACTGCCCTTGAAGGCAGGACCTTCTGGGATGTCTTGTCCCTGTCCCATGGGATGGAAGAGCTCCCTCAGCAGAGGGAGCGAGCACCATACCTTCTCTTTCACCAAGGGATTTAAGTCATCGCATCTATCAGACCAGACATTTCTGGTGCTTGAGTGAAAGCTAAATATAGGAGCATCAGACAGTGATGAGAAACACCTACCCACATGGCTGTGCTCAGTGCCTAACAAAAGAACAATCTCCCTTTCTACAGATTCACCAGATAACCTTGGAGGTTGCCTCTTCCCTCAACACTCCTTGGGAGGATTAGTATATACCTTTCTTGTCTTCATACAGACTCTCTTTGCCTGAGGTGTCTTTCATTTATTAGCCTCTTTGGAGTTTCCTCTGCTTTTCTCCAGGTCCTTTTACAGAAAGGAAACTCCAAATCAAGCTCTACATTGATGGTGGGGTTTTTAATTTTTCTGTTCGGTTCTATCGCTTTTGACAGGCTAAAGGCAGACAAAAAGCCCTCTGTTACTATGCCCCTTAAAAATGTGCTAATTACTTTCCAAAATCAGTATAACTCCTGTCACAGTCTATGCCGACGCTTGTGTCCTGGTTTAAACTGTGATCCTGTCATTTATCCTAATTTACACGGCCTTTTTCTGACATTTGTTTGTAGACCAGTACCTCAGTTCAATCTGCTTTGAGGAGCGTGGCAGACGTGCACAACCCTCAGCATGGTATGCCGTTTCTGTTTGGAAGCTATACAGGGGAATGGAGCCTTAAGGATATGCTGTCTCATGGAAGACTTCAATACTTCAGCAGTTTCAAGGATCAACCCAGGTATCTCCAGAGCTGCAATGGGTAAATTGATCCAGAGAAGCTCCCCTTGCTCCCACCTGCATTTAAGTGAAGGCTAGCTGCCTCCTACCCAATAAAATACAACTGGCCGTGGGGGTGGGGGGCAGCGCTAAAAATCTCACCGTTGGTTGCACACAATGGGGGTTTGCTTTCCCATGATTATACAAATTCTCCACAGATCTCAGTCTTAGAGCAAAGTCTCACCTTCAGTCAGCAAGCCGCAGCATTTCTGCAGTTTCTGCAAGGCGCCTCTTTCCCCCTTGGATCATCATCTGCGCGGCTGTTTGAACAGTCCTTTGTCTCACCAAGTTCTTATTCTGGGCACGTCAGAGTTATGCAGAAGTGAGGTGGTTAGCGTAAACAAACCTGAGACATCTGATCACGGGTTAGGCAAGGCAGAGCCTGTTGTGACTGTGCTCATTGTGCTCCATGAAGTCACCCTAGGATAAAGCCTCCATCCTTTCGTTATTCGTGTTCCACCTCCTGCCTTCCTTTTCCTGTTAACTGTCAGCTCGCTCGCTCTGTGCGCTGTAAACAAAAGCTCTTGTAAAAGCCATGAGCCAGCTTTAGAGGTAGGTAGCTCAGATGCCTGCAACAGTGCGACCACACTGCAAACGATCAGCGTTTCCGAAGTAAACTCAGGCACTCACCTGCACCTCCTAGAATCACGTACAGCCACAAAAGGACAGTCCTGTTTTCTTTGGAAATAAATAACTTTCAATGTGTGTGGATGTCCATTTATTTATTTCTAACACACATCTCAAAGAATTTTTAATTGTGGTATGTTTTCCTCTTTGCTGTGCTACTCTAAAGTGAAAAAAAAAATAATCATGACAATCGCGTGAGAAGAATCATTAGTTTTTAACTCTACAGAAAAGATCATTTTAAGTTCTGCAGGACTCCTTCCAGAAAGAATTTATGACTTTCTGGTCAATATGCTTTTGCCCATCTGGTAGACGATCAGATCTAACAAAAAGGAACCATAAAATTGTCAGTAGTACACTGTGTATGTCACTGTAACATTTTCTTTCATGTCTGTGATTAAAGAGCCTCAATTCAAAAAATTTAAAGCTCTGTCTTAGAAGGGGAGATGACAACAAATCTTCATTTTAACAAAACTGAAGTTGCATTTGAGTGGGATTACTAGAGTTGGTCAGAATTTCAAAACTTTGTTTTATAGAATAATCAGCGTTTGAAAATATTTCTGGCAAAAAAATGGTAAAGGTTTTGCCCCCTTTTTTTTTTTAACCTTCAGCATTGTTTATCTACAGTTGTCTCTTCCATATAAAATATATATTTTATTTAAAAAGTTAAAACTGTATGCTATTAACCACATACACCTGATAATCACTTCCTTCTTTGGAACATAGTGTTCTGAATGGCACCGCTAGGGTAGAGAAGTGTTCTCAAGTAAATTGCAGTGATTTATAGGAATAAGTCATTGAGCAAACAGTTGGGTGGAGGACAGAAAAACAAGTGGTACCAATTCCAGAGAAACTATCTAGAGAACACACAGGAACAACACTTAAATAAGAAATGCTGACAGTAGGAACATAATGGGGAAGTTCAGAGAGTTGCAACACATGCATTTCCCTAAAATGACGCTACAGGCAACAGAATATAGAATCATAGAACCATAGAATCATTTAGGTTGGAAAAGACCTTTAAGATCATCAGGTCCAACTGTTAGCCCATGACCGCCAAGTCCACCACTGAACCATGTCACCAAGCATCCCATCTACGCATTTTTCAAACACCTCCAGGGATGGTGATTCCATCACCTCTCCGGGCAGCCTGTTCCAATGCTTGGCCACCCTTTCAGTGAAGAAATTTTTCCTGATATGCAATCTAAACCTACTCTGGCAGAACTTGAGGTCATTTCCTCTTGTCCTGTTGCTTGTTATCTGGGAGAAGAGACCGACCCCCACCTGCCTACAGCCCCTGTCAGGCAGTTGTAGGGAGCAATAAGGTCCCCCTGAGCCTCCTTACCTCTGGGCTAAACACCCCAGTTCCCTCAGTGGCTCCTCATAAGACCTGTACTCCAGACCCTTCCCCAGGTCCGTTGTCCTTCTCTGGACACGCTGCAGCACCTCAATGTCTTTTTTGTGGTGAGGTGCCCAAAACTGAACATAGTATTCAAGGTGCGGCCTCACCAGTGCCGAGAGCAGGGAGACAATCACTTCCCTAATCCTGCTGGCCACACTATTTCAGATAAAAGCCAGGGTGCTATTAGCCACCTGGGCACATCGCTGGCTCATATTCAACTGGCTGTCGGCCAACGCTCCCAGGTCCTTTTCCGCAGGGCAACTTTCCAGCCACTCTTGTCCAAGCAGAAAATGCAGTCATTAAACTTTTTTTTTTTCCTTCCCAACCTTGCAGCTAAAGGTCATGTTGACGGATTGTATGGCTGGTACCTGGCTGTTGGAGACCTGGAACAAACTGCCTGTGATGGCAGAAACTCCTTCCAACTAGTGAGTGTCATTGTATTCCTTCTCATTTATGGGATACTATTAGATCCAGAACTTTAAATACCACTTTCTTGTATTAAATACCACTTTGCTATTCTGATGCAAAACTCCCTGCTTCAAACGTCTAACAAATCCAGAACTCACATCCATTAAATCATACAAGCCCATCATTCTTCCCTGCTTGCAAGAAAATGACTTAGATGTAGCCTTGCCAATTAAGCTTTTAGGGATACTTTTGTATCTTCAGGCTTAAGTTCTATGACACACAGCCTGGGACTTTTGCTGAGCCATTAGAAATGCTGGAGTAAGGTCCTCTGGGAAATGAAAGTTCTAAGCTTGTGTTCTCTACCCTCAATTAATATTCTGCTGCCTGTAGCATCATTTTAGGGAAACACGTGTTGCAACTCTCTGAGCTTCCCCATTATGCTTCTGTTTCTGTTGCCAGCATCTCTTATTTAAGTGTTGTTCCTGTGTGTTCTCTGGATAGTTTCTCTGGAATTGGTAACACTTGTTTTTCGGTCCTTCACCCAACTGCTTGTGCAATGACTTATTCCTATATATAGTGGCCATAGTGGGTATAGTGGACATATCCAACTCACTATTGACAGTTTTATGGTTCCTTTTGGTTTAGATCCAATCACCTACTGGATGGGAAAAAGCATATTGACCAGAAAGTCATAAGTTCTTTCTGGAAGGAGTCCTGCAGAACCCAAAATGATCGTTCTGTAGGGTTTAAAACTAATGATTCTTTTCACGTGATTTTCATGATTTTTTTTTTTTTTTACTCTGAGTAGCACTGCAAAGAGGAAAACATACAACATTAAAAATGCTTTAAGATGTGTATTAGAAATAAATCAATTAAGTGGAATATTTTTCTTCGATACATAATAAGAATTAGCCACACATTTGTCATTCTTTTGATAAAATGGTTTCCTGCAATAGAACCTAAATATTTGTTTATTTAGAAAGTTTTGCAGTGGATGTGTTGATACACACAGTTAAACAACAGCAGCTCGAGTTACTACCTAGTTCATTTCTGCCTTCAGACATTGCTGGGTTTTGTTCAGTAGTCTACAGTTTATGTAAAACTTGGCAGAAAACTGCTAGTCAGGCAGTTTCTTTTCTATACTGATACAGGTGAGTGAATATTGAGAAATTACAAGATTTTTTGTCTTGATTAATGTCTGTATCAAGGCAAGGGGAAACAGCTTGATTCTACTATACTGTATTAGGGAGGAGGAAAAAAAAGTATTTCTGCCTTCCAGAGATACCTTCCTTTTCCCCAGTCAGGTTCCTCCTAGTTTTGGGATTGAGGCCACAGTTTGGTGGGCATCTCACTCAGCATAGGAGTTGATTTAAGACCTTCCCACCCTCAGCCTTTTGCTTCCATCTCTGTTCTTGCTGCTTTTGATTTTCCAGCGTAACGATCGGTGGGCCTTTGCACTAAGCTGGATCAGAAAACTAGCCCAGACTGAAAACACTCTGCACTTCAATCTTTTTTCCCTGGGATTATTTTTTAGTCCCCACTGATTTTGATTATCATTTGGTGTTCAGCCATCTGGACAGCTGCATGTGAAATAGGATGCGAATGAAGAAACTGGGGTAAAGTGGGAAGTCCAAAACCTGCTTAATCAAGCACTGCTCCCAAGGGGACCATGACTTAAGGGACACAATGTGAATAACTAGGGAGAGAGAGCTGAGGGGGAAGTTCAGCTGTAAAATAAAGACAAAGAAGGAGAGAGGGAGAACCAGCAGTGACTAAGACTACCAGGTGCTTATTTCACCTAAACCAATCCAGATAAATGACTATTCTTTTTTGTGAGACAGACGCTGTTGACCCCTTTTGTAAGACCCTTTTTCTCAATTATTAGGAATTCTGTGGATTCGTATCCAGTGAAAAAGGCAGTTATCTTATGCTAGCACTACTCTTGCTTCCTGTCATTTGAGCACAAGCTGTATTTCAGATATCCTGATAATACTCTTAATCATGGTCTGGTAAATTGTTCATGCTAAAGCCCATTGAGAAGTCTATGAGAGACATGCCTTGGAATATATTGGTGGAATGTACTCATTTAAATACATAAAACATCTGGGAAATATATGTTTCATGTGAACTGATTTCTAAAAAGGTCTGTATACTGAAATTAATTGCAAATATAGTGTCATAAAGCCATCTATTTGCAATTGTATTAATCTTCACTGATTTATCACTTCCAAAAATTGTTTCAGTATGGTTCTGTATGATTGTAGCAACGCCCAGGGGGAACTGAGCCCCCAGTTTTCACTTACAGATATATTTTATGGTGTGCATTGCATTAAGCCTTTTTTTTTTTCCTTCCCCCTTTCAGTAATACAATCATCTCAAATTGCTTTCTGTTTCTTAGAAGCAGCAACTGCGATGTGATGCCAGGTGACATTTCCCTTGTTCCTCCTGGGCAAAGAGAAAGACCTGGGCTGGGGTAAACACATTCTGCAGATCACCATCCAGCTGTGTGGTGGGTGTCATTGGCAGGACTCAGGCTTCTGCAGCTAGAAAGCTGTCTTTGGGGAACAAGGACTACCAGGGATGGGTTCCACGTGACAGAGAGGAAGCGACAGCTTTGTCAATGGGCTTGCAAAATTACTGAGGGAGACTTTAAGTGAGGTCCATCAGTGGGTGGAAGCATATACCGGACAGGGCAACAGGGGTGGTTTTCTCCTGCCCAAGGAAGTTGGACAACCAAGGGCCTGCCTCAAGTGCCTGCATACTAATGTATATACAGCTGGGAAACCAGCAGGAGAAACTAGATGTCTGCGTGCAGTTGGACACTTGTGGTGATATGGGAATTAGAGACATTAGGTGTCTGTGTGCAGTTGAAGAGTTGTGATGACGTGGGAATTAGAGACATGACGGGAGACTTCATATGAAGGAAGTACTGCAGTGCATAGATACAGGTGCTCTCGCAAAGACAAGGAAGGTGAGGGCTGGGGCTGGCTTTGCGCTCTGTGTAAAGGGATGCATAGAGTGCTACAGACTAAGGTTTACAGGCTTTTTGAGAGCTTTCTAGTCAGGATCACAGTGAGAGCTGCAATGATCATCCTGATCAGCACTTACTCTGGGTCACCTCAGAAAGACAGGAGGTGGGTGAAGCCCCCTTCAGCTAGGGAGAAGTTGTCTTTTGAATGCAGGTCCTTGTTCTCATGGAGTCTACAGCCCCAACATCTGAGAGGGCAATGTGGAGGAGGAACAAGAAATCCAAGAGGTTTTATGAACATTAAAGACAATTTTTTTAACAAAGGTGCTGGGCAGGTTGAATACAAGAGATGCTCTCCTGGATCTGCTACTCACAAACAAGAGGGAGCTGGTCAGGGAATGGCAGTCAAGGGCAGCCCTGGCTGCAGTGGCTGAGGATCCTCAAGGAGAAGGTGCAGCTGTTAGTACTGGGGAAGCAGAGACTGTCATGATGGGGATTTTTCTGAGACAGCAGGTGAGTCTCAGATAAACAAGCATTGATTTATGCTGCAGCTACAAAGTAATCCATCTGTTACTAACTAAAAAATAAGTATTAAGCAAACATTAGTCAAGCCCTGTTAGGTATATACCTGGTGGGATTTAAAAGATGTGTAGATGTGGCACTTAGGGACATCGTTTAATGGTGGACTTGGCAGTGTTTGGTTAATGGTTGGACTCGATCTTAAAGGTCTTTTCTAACCTAAATGATTCTATGACTCTATGATACCGTGAGTCTGACGCTGCTGTTGGCTACAATCGCTATCTGTACTTCTTGGTCTTCTTGCAACTAAAGGAAGTAAACAGGCATTACAAAGTATTTCCTACTTTCAGTCAAGCAGTTCTGTGGTATATTTAGGTGCAAGGCAAACAGGACATGTTTTACAAACAGGCCTTCATATTACAGGAGTGAGGAAGAAACGGAGTAGACTAAAGGCTCTGACTTCAGGTGTGCAGACTTTGGCTTCTTCAGCAGTCTAGTAGGCAAGATATTTCGAGAGGCCGTTCTAAAGTGGAAAGGAGCTCAGGAGAGCTGGCTGACCTTTAGAGACAAACTAAAAGCAGAGTAACTGTCCAACCTGAAATGCAAGGCAAGACCTGAACTGGCCAGAAGAATGGGCTGACAGGGACCTCATAAAATTCAGCAAAGCCAAATGCACAATCCTGCATCTAAGACAGAATGACTGCATAAATCAGTACAGGCTGGAGACTGAAAGATTAAGTAGTAGCTGTGCAAAAAGGGCTTGGGGGCCCTATGGGCAAGTCAAGTATGAGTCAGCAAAGGGCCCTTACAGCAATGAAAGCTGGGTGGGCTGCATTAACAAGATAATTATAGCCAGCAGATCAAGGGGAATGATTACTCCCCTCTACCTGGCACTTGTGAGGCCGTATCTGGAATTCTGTGCCAAATTTTGGGCCACCCAGTGTAAAAGAGATATTGACAACTTGGAGGGAGTGCATAAAATTTATTTCTGTTGGAATAGTAAGTCATAGAAGTAGGAAGCAGAAGAAATTGCTTGGACCATCCCAAAATATATATTTTTACCTTGAAATTGAGTTACATTTTATTTAAAAGTTGCATCACAGGGTGCAAATTTAGTTTATATGAGCTAGAGCTAAAAATCCCTGTCACTTTCACACAGAAAGCATGTTCTTCCTTTGGTTTACTGAGTAACTCAGGCATTTAAGCTACATGTTTTCCCTCAATGTACTTGCACTGCAGCTCATTCTCAGCTCATGCAGACTGTGCTTCTCAGCAGTTACTGACCACAGTAACTGGCTCGTTGGTTTTTTGCCAGTTACTTTGCTAATTTTGCTTTGTAGCTGGCCAGTAATAACAAATCTCATGATAACCGACCTCAAGACTTTTCAAATTTCCTTGAAATCAGCTTCAGCCTCCTTATACTTGATCTCACATCTGATCCTCAAAAGAAACTACCATATGCCTTCCAAACATGGCTCTTAGAAGTAAAACCAGTATCTCAGCTAGATACCAATATAGGACTTAATACAGGTCATTTTGGTTTATGCCAGAGGTTAATCTGCCCCCCCTTCCCACAATTAACTTCTTCGAGTTCCAGAGTCTTTAAGGTACACATCTCTAGCTTTTTCTGTAAAATACATGTAACATCACCTTTTTCATCACAGCTCCCCACTTCTTTTATCTGCAAAACTACCCTCTAATCAAGCTGTATCAATTTTTACCTAGACACTAAACCCAACATTTGTGTTTAGTTTTGAAGCTTAATGCTTTTATTTTGAAGCATTTGAGTTGAAGAAGGGCTTCTATGTCTGAAAGCTTAGCAAGACTGTTACAGGAAGACGGAGGAAAATTTGAGAAACGCCTAGCACATCGTTGGTAACAAACAGGTGAAATATAACCTAGAGCTCAGTTACACCTACAATCTAGAATAGGATGGAAATGAGTCTTCTGCACCCTAAACTGGTAATTCCCTCTCTTTCTGTTATGGAATTTATTATAAATAACAACTCTTTTCTCACCAGTTCAGCTTTGTAGGTACTAAGGACTGGAGGAACTGGCAGTATTGTAAGACCAGAAGACATGACTGTTTTCCACAGCTGTGTAAGTTTCAGCATTACTCCATCTAATTTGATGACACTAGCAATTCCACTACAGCATTACCATCACCAGGGCTACAGGCAATAATAACGCTGCCATTTCTCATGGAGCACTGAAACAAGGTAGATGTGTATACCTTGTCACTGTTTACTAAACCTGTTTCCTCTATGCTCTTCTTTGCATCAGCAAAGACTCTAAAGTATCTGTACTGCATGGAAGAAGTCCATTTCAGGATCATGCTGTTCAGCTCTCGGTGATACGGCCAGCTTTTTGCAGATATGGCCAACAACAGCAGAGATGATCATCAGGATAAAACAGACAAATATTCTGAGCTTCTGAGCTTGAAGTAGTAAGCTTCCTCCTCTTCTTTGTTCTTACTTCTTTTCAGAGGTCCTAATTACACGGATGGAGATGGTATCAACGTATGCACAGCTAGGCATCTCTGTTAACCATTAGCTTGTTTTTCCCTGAGCACTTTCGGCACAACTGTTGAGAAACAGAAGCTGTCTTTCACAATTGCATGTTGGATATGGCTGTAGCAAGAACAATTTTGTGGTCACAGATTTCTAGGAAATACCAGCTTTTCATGGTGAATGACCTCAAGTGGATAGTAGAGCTCAAATAAAGGAGCTTGTGGGCTAATACTGCCATACAGTCTACATGAGAGGACTGTATATGGATGCTTGATTTAACTAAGAGATCATTCTGGACAGGTTGTGGTTTTGCAGGCTGCTGACTGCTGTGTATTCCACAGCTCTCATCTTTGCCCAAGGAGACCTTTCCAGCACAACCCTCACGTTCCGTGTTACAGTTGTTAGCAGGCAGCATTGTACCACTGTCCCCATCTGGCCCAGGGCTTGATGCGCAGCCTGAAGGTGGCCGCTCTTCCCTCTCCCGTGAGAAAACCTGGATGAAAACCGAGGGTCCAGATTTGGAAGCTGAAACGGAGGGCAGGAGACGCTGCCCGTACCACGCTGCCTGCTCTTGGAGACGCTTGGTGGAAGCAGGTCACCTCAGAGGCCAGGCGAGCAGAGCAAGTTCCCGCCTTGTTCCCCAAGAGCTTTCTGGAAAAAAGAGGGGACGAGGCGGATCTTCTCGCTGGGCCTGACCCGAGCCCTGTTTACCCCCTGCTCCTCTGCAGGCCTGAGCTGCGCCGCAGCGCTTTCCTTCTCCTCCAAGCGCGGTGGGCCCGCACAGCTCCCCGCAGGGCCCGCACCGCTCCCCGCAGGGCCCGCACAGCTCCCCGCACAGGGCCCGCACCGCTCCCCGC
>JAVJGI010000063.1:27500737-27559264 GCA_035590275.1 Ibycter americanus
GGCAGGACGGGTGTGCAAGACAGATCCTGTTGCAGTGAGCAGAGGGAGCGTGGTAGATAAGCTTTGTACCTGGCTCCCATTCCTCGAAAGCAGAACCGATACCGGGCCGGGGTCCCCGGGCTGCGCCCCGCCGCCAGCGGCGCGCCGGGGCTGTGTGCGCCTTCCCGTAACCCGCCCTCCGGCCGCGGTGCTGGTACCTCGGCTGATAGGCGTCCTTCCGAGAAGTGAGCCTTGCAGCTGTTCAGAGCAGGCTTTGGCAGAGGACACCGCGTTTCCTGAAGTACGAGCCCTTTCTCCTCTCCTTCGCACGCTGAAAATGAAACCAACTTAATCACGGCAGTCATGCGGTCTTTTTTATTTTAAGCCCCCAAAGAGCCGCTGTACCAGGCTACCTGGAGAGCATGTGCCTCGCGTTCCTGCTAGGAAGAGCATGGGCAGTTGGAAGTGGTGGCCACACCAAGGGTTTTCGGGTGGTGACCCGACAGATACCCGCAGCTGCTGCGAGTGTGACAGCGTACGTGCTGCCAGGTGTCAAAAAGAGTGAGATCAGGTGCAGAATCTGTACCCGCCTGCCTCTGGGCAGGCTTCTGCTGCTCTCCTGCAAGCTCTTGAATTCCTTTGAGAATTCATTGAAGAATCCTGCTTTACCTTACCAAGGGAAGGTGAGACTTCCGTAGATGAAAAGGCTTGACATGCCAAATGCCTGCCCACCAGCTGAAAACAGTTTAAATCCCAAATTGAACTGAGATGTCTCAGTATACAGCCTGCATTTTACCTCAGAGCTTCTTAGGTACCTACAGGTATATGCTGTGTGCTTTCAGGTGCCCTTAAATGTCAGCAGGTAGGTGCCTAAACTCACCCAACAATCCTTCAGGCCCCCAGTCAAGAACCTGGTTGGAGTGGTACCTAAACACCACTAGACCCTTACTCAGTAGGCATAGATCCCAAGGGATGCCAGAAGCATCAGCCAACTAATGTGCCTGGTGAAAAGAGTGGGTTTCACAGACTCACAGAATGGTCGGGGTTGGAAGGGAGCTCTGGAGATCATCCAGTCCAACCCCCTGCTATAGCAGGGCCACCTACAGCAGGTTGCACAAATCACGTCCAGGTGGGTTTTGAATGTCTCCAGAGAAGGAGACCCCCCAGCCTCTCTGGGCAGCCTGTTCCTGTGCTCGGTCACCCTCAAGGTAAAGAAGTTTTTCCTCATGTTTAGGTGGAACTTCTTGTGTTGCAGTCTGTGCCCGTTGCCCTTTGTCCTGTGACTTGTCATCACTGAAAAGAGCCTGGCCCTATCCTCTTGGCACCCGCCCTTAAGATATTTAGGTGCATTGATAAGGTCCCCTCTCAGTCTTCTCTTCTCCAGGCTAAACAGGCCCAGCTTTCCCAGCCTTTCGTCATAAGGGAGATGCTCCAGTCCCCTCATCTTCGTAGCCTCTGCTGGACCCTCTCCAGTAGCTCCCTGCTCTTGAGCTGGGGAGCCCAGCACTGGACACAGCACTCCAGGTGCGGCCTCACCAGGGCAGAGCAGAGCGGGAGGATCATCTCCCTCCACCTGCTGGCCACGCTCCTCCTCATGCACCCCAGGGTCCCATTGGCCTTCTTGGCCGCTTGCTACAGGGCTGTGTGTTTACCAGCCTTAGTATAAAGGGAAAGAGGGTAATGTATGGGGTGGGAGGTGGGTGGGCAGGGAAGAAGTCCAGTTTCGATGAACATCTACTCAGTTTCCATCCTCATTCACTTGCGAGGCAGTGGAGCATCCCAGGATTTCCAGAGTCTGTGTCTGTCTAGATTCGGAAGTGTGGGTATTTGCCTTCCTTACTACAGAATTTCAAGCCCATGCCTGAAATACTATCTCAGCTATTCATTTGTAGGATTAAAATACTTGGGGCTTCACCTCAGAGCTTCCTAGACTGGATTTTTTTCTTTCTACATACATATCCCTCCTTCTCAGAAGACAGGGACTGGCTGATCCTTATTATTGTGGCAAAGGTGCTTTAAGGGGTTGTTCTGCTTCTTTTATGGCTGTCATCTTTGTGTTTAAGCTATCAAAGTTGTAAAAAAAAAACCACAAAACACGTGTATTTCAAATGCATATGGTGATTTTCCTTTCTGTCTGTGTTTATAGTGAAATAATTTCCTGCTTGTATGGTCTTAGCTTCCCAAACACCTTTTTTAAGCAAATAAATTAAAATCATGTGTCTTATTCTTTTAGAAATGAACTCCATAACCTCTTCTCATTCTGTATGCCTGTTTTGTTTTTTTTATTGTTATTTCCTCTTGCTTAACAAGCGTCAATCATTAAAGTAAGTACAAACAATCTAACAGTTATGATCCAATGATGCTGACTTGCTACATCCTGGTGAGGATTTCAGCCTGCTTTTCATACACAGATCTAGCAGCAGAGCAGCCGGAGTACCTCTTTCAGCATATCTGGCAGTCTTTAGTGTTCAGACAGAAGGTGGTGAAAGGGCATGGGAAAGGCAGCATGCCTCAAAGGAAGAAACAATAGATGCTTATTTCTTTTATTAATCAGTAGATAGAAAGTGCCTGTTTACAACCATACCTAGAGCTACAAGTGTTTTATTTCAAGCAAGGTGAACAGAAGTATCTTCCTGGAGCTGTACGTAACCTTTCATAGCAGCAACTGCTCAAAGTGAAGGAATCAAACTAGCTTTCTACCTAAATTTCTATCTAAGCTTATGAGTTTTTCTGTGGGCTTTCTAGTTGCTGGGAGAAGATGGTTTCATTTTCAAAATCAGACAGTTTTGATAGGCCTAATGTATTCTGCAAGGAATACGTTCCTGTGCAGAGCAGTCCCTGTGTACAAGACTGGTGCAATCGCATTCCCTGGGCTCACTGTGCATGTATAGAACAGTTATTTATCATCATATTTGATTGTAAACCTCCTGCAGAGGTTCTTCTGTTGCCCTGTGCACAGGTGACAGCTCCAGCGTGTCTTGGACCTGTTGGACTTTCTGCACACCTACAGGTTACCTGTGAAGGAGTTATCTGTAGAGGATGGATAATCTGTTCCTGTTTGTGTGAGTTGGGTGACAGCCAGGCTCAGTTGCAGCCTCCCTCAGCATTTGTGTTTTTGCTGTCAAATAAGCTATTTCAGTGTATTTTTAAGATTTCTTCCTTCTACTTCCTCCTACCTGTTTCCTCCTCCTGTGGCCTCTTTTGGCTTACCAGTAGCCCATTACAGAAAGAGAACCTCACTGCATTCCTTAGTGAAGTTACTGTGATACTAATTTTCGCATCAAGTTTGTGTTCATGTTCCTCCTATGCTGGTGCCGTCAGGAAGATCTTTTCCTTGGGCTTGTGGGCTGAATCTCTTTCCTAGCTTTTACCTGAAACATTAAGAAAAAAACCCCACCCAACAAATGCAAGTAGAACTAAGCTAAATCTCCTTTGACAAATTACTTACCTTGGAATAGAGTCTGCCTGGGTAACTGAGTTAATTATCTGTCTTTTGTAGGCATACCAGACTGCTGAAGGACTGGCTGCTGTAGTCCAACCCTTTTTCTGTTTAAAACTTACTCACCTCACTTCTGAAAGCTCCAAGTATTACAGCTGCAGAAATTAATATTCTGGAGAACACTTTCTGCTTCTCTCCCTTTGCAAAATGTAGTCTTTACTTTTGGGATCTGGCACTGTAGCTGTATGCACTATTTGTATTGATATTCCTATAGGTAAAAACTCGGTTAGCAAAGTCCTTTGTATTCCTCAGCATGGAGAGTTTTTTAGGATTGGGGATGATGACTTCATCATGCTGATGTACAGTAGGCTCCTTCTCCACAGCATCTGTGGTTTCTTGGGTGCAGAGCTCCACTGACAGCTGCATCAGGCTTTTCCAGCTCCCTGTTCTCTGCTTGAGCACAGGTTATAGGATATCTTGATTGGCAAGTAGCTATAATTGTGTTATCTATAGCACCAGAGTGAAAAGCAGAGTCCTCAACTGTAGATGAGACAGAATCATGCTTGTTCTCCTCAGCCACAGTTGCTTGTTTGCTGCTCTGCCTTTGTCCATCTGCTTTGTGATGCCGGGGTTGGCCAGCTGAGGGAAAGGACAGAAGTTGATGAGAGCTATTTGGACAAATTGCACAGCCTGCCTCTTCTCTGCAGGGGAGAAGTTGCTTCAATTATTTGGTTAACAAGCTTGGCTCGCAAAAGATGTTTTCCATGCATAGTAAAGTAGAAGCGTTCTTAAAACAGTTGCACTTGAGTTCCCCCGTGTTTGCGTCTTGAAGCTGTAAAGCAGAAAACGCTGCTAAACGTGGACACATTCAGAGGACTGCATAGATTGTAAGTGGGTCATCTTGGATACATCTGCAGAATGCCTTAAAAAAAGGTTTAAGTTCAGTGCAAGCAATTACAGAAAAATCCTGACAGGTTCGTGATTAAGAGGTGAGGAACTGCCATTTATAGAGAAGGGATTTAAGAATATTAACGTACATCAGTTCTCTGGTTCCAGGGGCAAATACAAAACCTAAACAGTCTAATCCATTGTCAATATTCAGAGCATTGGACAAACAGAAGAATAATCAGAAAACACCCAGAAAACAGTTGAAACTGGGCTGCATTTCAAAGCCAAAGTGACTCTATGCCCAAGCGCAGCAGAAGTGGTCATTTGTGACTAAGCTAGGAACGTCCTTAATAGGAAAAGCAGGGTTTATAGCTGAATGAACAAAACATCCAAGGCTTGAAAGCGTGTTAAGTATATTTTGTAAAACTAAGTATTCCGGCAGGAATCCAAACAAATCCACTCAAATGCTGTTGCTGTCCTGTGAGAAAGTGGGCTATGAGGAGGCTTCATTTAAGGCAAGCCAGGAGGGAGATTAAGGAGTTCCTAAGGATTTTTCCATCTGTTTGGAAGGTAAATGGAAAAAGACAGAATACTATTGAAAATACTCTCTGTGTTTTGGAATATTTTAAATTAACTTTTCTGTTTGAAGGTGAAGCAAAAAAAACCCAAAAAACCCAAATGCCAAGCTGGAAAAGAATCGTGTTTAAACAAACAGAAGAATGAGGAAATAGGAGAGAATTATTTGGCCTCAAATTAGGAGTAACTAGAACTAGCAGAAGTAGAATAATGAGGTTTGAGAGTTTGTTCACCATCTGAACAGGTGATATAAAAGACGTTCACTGAGATTGAACTGAACTGGACAGTAATGCCAGTAGAATCTTGACGTCCAGAAGGAAGTACCTCTGATGGAAGTTCCTTGAATGAAAAACATCTCAAAAAGTCAGACTTCAGAAAAACAGGGTGGCTTCTGACTCTGGATGCCAGGACTGTTGCTGTCATTCCTGAAACAGGGTGTTGGGAGATAAGTTGCAAGTTAGATTCAGAAATTATCTCAGTTCTATGATGCTAAGGATCCTAATATCAAAAACTCAGGTGCTTTTCTGGCTAACAGAGAATGCCATGCAGATTCCCTGTGAAATCCCTGGTTACCACCAGGACACCTGCAGATCCAGCAAACACTAAAGGTGCTTAGGCTAGTTTAAGCCCCAGCCATTTTAGGGCCCCTGCCACTGAGAGAAAGACAACATCACAGGCAGAGGGAGGGTGAACAGGGTTTAAGATGCACCCACACTTTTGATATTTTCTATTCAGCACCTTATGCACCTTCTCTACCTCTTGTCAATTGAGATGTTCAGTCCCAAACCTGCTAATGGGAAGTACCTATTCAAGAGAGAGTGATTAGAGCACTTAAGACTCTTCTGGGAAGCTGAGGTTTCTCTATCTTGGTATACATAGAGATCTTTGTATCTGTCAGTGCTCCATACCTACTGTGGGGTTTGTTTTTGCTTTCTCTTTTATTTATTTTTTTCTCTCTGGAAATGCTATTGCTATTGACAGTGACACGTAACATGCAGCTTTCCAATGTAGTTACACCAGTACCTTGCTCTTTGTGCCAATACTGCTGTAGGCGAAGAAGCTTAGGTAAAAATATCACAACTTTATAGTACAAAATTATGCTCAGTGTTTTCTCAGTCTTTTGCCACTAAGTAGAGAATAGCTATGGCAAATGTAAAAGAAAACGGTAGCTTTTTGCTACAGCTGCAAAAATTGTCTTCCTGCCCCGACTGCTGGTCAGCATTTGCACACAAGCAACAAATAAGTAAAACATAAATATTTGATATGGAGGAGATTTGTAAAGTTATTTCTCTTAAATAAAGGATTTATTTATTTCAAGTCAAGAAAAGAATAACTGCATGGAGATTTATTGGTTATATTTGGTTTTCATGTTCTTAAACTGGCAATAGACTCTTTAAATTTAATTTGGAAGGATGGGCAAACAGCTGTGTAAATTGACTTCTTCCTTACTGTGCCACTCGCTTCCTTCCATCCCTGATCCTTTATTTATTTCATTTATTCCTTGTTGTTAAGGTCTTGCTCCTGAGGCAAATAAATTAGTAAGCAGCTTGAAAACAATGCCAATGCTGCATGATGAGGCATACGCCCAGGAAATAAAACGGAACAACCGCAGTGAATTTCCAGATAACACACTGGTGCTCCCGTAAGTACATTTTCCTTGGGAAGAGGGAGGGTTAGGAAGTATCCTGTTGATTTTCACATAATTACATCTCCAAACATTTAATGTGAAGAAGGCATTATGAGATTAGCAAAAATGCCTATATTGACTTAAAAGGAAAAAGCCTACCATGTCTGGCGTGATAGAAAATGTCTGTTTTGATGTATTTGTAATGAAGTGCCTTAGAACTGCTTGAGAAGTAACTTTTAAATTAGGCAACAAGTAACCATTCCGGGCAGCTTAGTCCTGCATCTTTTTCTTATTTTGGATATTAATTTGCTACTGTGCAAGCATAAAAATATTCTATAAAAACTAAGAAAACTGTATATACAGGTCTGTGTGAATTATCTTCAGCATGTATCTGAAAAAGCAGCATCTAATTAATGCATCTGTCAATAGGCCTCATGCTTTAATTCTGCAGGCCTTCTGTCTTGAAAAAACCCTAAAAGCTGATTGTCTTTCCCAAATTTATGCAACATTATGATAATAAGCAATGGGCTTATAATTAATCTGCATTGCTTCTTAACTGTTGGGCAAGGATTAATAAGCTTATAGGTTTTATTTAGAGGGCAGTATGCTAATTTGAGATATTCCCCAGCTGTGGTGCATGACTGTACCCCAGTAAACATGTTAACTTTCCACAAAGAATGATTTTACACAGTCATTCAAAAGTAAATGGGACTATAGCTGTTTTGTTCTAAGAGTAAAAAAGGATATTCTTTAACTTTTAAGGAGAAAATCAGGGCATACGAAGAAAATATAAAGTTTATTAATTTCTTTCTATTTTATATGAAGTTCTGGGTGTAAAGCTTTTAAAAGTAACCACTTAAAAGGCAGATGGCAGGAAAAGGGGTAAAGGAAAAAGGAATGGGCTCGCAGTGGAGCAGTATTGATATGAACAGTTTGTGTTAAATATGATGGCTATACAAAGAAAGATGGAGCTCTGTTACCATACTGTGCTTGTGACTGAATAACTTTTGCATACTTTAAGGGATTTGAAATATAACAAAACTACACTAATATACCCATTTGAGTCTTAAATATACTTCTGGCACATCTTTCCCATGAAGAACAAAAAAGCTTAAAACAATCATTCACATCAAAAACAGAGGTTTAAAAAACAACCTTGTCTTGTTTTTCTGGCACTGCTGAGTGCTGTTCCGGAGGTTGGTCATCTGCCATTTTCTGTTTTGTGCTTCCTGAGTGATATTTTAGCTAGGCAGTTAAGAAATATCGTGAGTTTCTGAGGGGAGAAAATAGGAGTATTTTGTGAACTTCGTAGATCTGTGTGATGACCTCGATGTAAGAGGAATGATATGATCTCTTTTTAGAGAGGCATCAAAAGTCATAGGCTAGACTGGTCTCTGGTGTCGATATGTCGTATTTTATTTCAACAGCACATCCTCAAGGGAACTTTCTTTACACAGATTTTCAACTGACTTTCAAAGTTACTCTTAGCATGTGTGAATATGATATCCATCCAGGCGATTTTTCATATGAAGTTTGAACTTATTAGGTACAGTATGTCAGTTGGTTATGAGTGAAAACTGCACATTGTTTAAATGTGCTCCCTGCTGCACGCAGCTGTCCTACAGGCCTCATAAGGGGAGCGGGTCTGCGGATTTTATTAGCTGATCAACTGATAATTGACTCTTGTTTTTACATATTTTATATTGCTATAAATATATACATGAATAGCAAGTGGGAACAAAACACTGCTGCGAATGCTGAGGGAAGGTAATCAACTTTTCTGTGCTCTAAGCACCATATTTCAGGAACTTTTACACATCCATGCAGTATCCTGGTCTTTTCTATAGCCTTTGTCTTCCAGTGTAAATGTTGAAGTACTTATCACAGTTACAGCTGGCAGGGAACTTTCCATCATCCTCAGCAGTGGAAAAGCATTGAGAAACGCTCTGAAGATGATCCTGTCAAATATGCTCTGGATGGCTCTGCCTGGAAAAGTGAGGATGGAGGGCAGAGCTGGCCCGCTGGCAGTTCTTCTTTGTTAGCTGCTTCTTGGCCACTGCATTGCTAAAAAGGGACATATTCCAACTAATGTAAGAATGAGTGAAAATGGTGGATATTCTATCCTCTTCCAAGCTTCAGTAATGTAGCAGAAAACAGGAGGAGTAGGGTTCTTTTCTTACCCCGTGCCTTAACTGCCAAGTTGAATTTACACGTAGTTGACTTTATTCTCAGAGGTTAGAAAGTTAATGTGGAGAAGTAAGCATGTTTTGTAGGGTAAGACACATGCTCTGTATGCAGTCCATTTGGCTGGCCAAAGTTCTTTGAGGAGTCACATTTCTTGAGATAGGCAGGTAGGCAAAGGGAGACCGGTGGTCCTTGGAGGCAGGGAGAGCAGACAGTATGCTTAGAGCTAGAACAATCCCACTGTGATTCCATAGCCATCATCACCTTTGATAAGTCCCCTCCAAATTTGGGATCGCGTACTTTTGTAAGATGTTTCACTGTCTCGGCACTTCAGAATCTTTGGTCTCTATCTGCTGGGCTACACACTGCGTGATGCTTGAAAGTGTTACGTTCCTCAGCCTTGCGGGTACTTTAGCCTGTTGCTTGACTGTCTGTTTTTGGTTTGGGTTGGGTCTTTCTCCCTTGCATGGTTGCTTTTTTTTATTATTATTGTACTTATAGCAGTCTTTTCCCAGCTGTCAAGGTTGCACTAACTTGTTCAGTGGCCAATAATTGATCGCCAGTGACTTGTTTATAGTCCTGAGGCCTCAGTTTTAAATACTTAAATACTGCGCCAATATTTTAAGATCTTTGCTATGATCACATGCTTAATCTCCATAGCATAACGAAGACAGCTGGTACCATGTAGCAAACTTTCATAACAAGGTGACAACAGGCCTAGTAGGCTGGGACTGAGGTTTTACAAAGTTAGCCTATTGTTAGCAAAGGCAAGAGTTTACTTGAAGATCTTAACTAACCAAGAGAGTTTTTTCTGAAATCTGAGGTCAGAGAAACTGAGAAGGGTAGATCTTCTAAAGGCCACAAAAATGAATCCCAGTCATAAGACTCTAAAGAGAAGATACCCTTTGTGTCAGGAAAGAGTATCTCTTTATAGGGTATCTATTTATATTTATGAAAAGGATCAAAAGGTTGTTGCAGTTCTTCTGTTGACCCCCGATAGACTTCGGGAGCTTTATAGATTCCTCTCAATAGCTTATGAAGCATTTTAAAACCATAAGGCTTCGTATCAACTTTTGTTAGAACTCAGTTCCAAACTTACACAAAGTAAGTTTGGGTTCTTCTTTTCTGTTGTTGGTTTTGCCAGCTCTTCTCCACCTCCCCAGTTATGTTTATTATGAAATTAAATTTATGGATTTGTGATTTAAACCACATCAAGCCATGAACTTCTAACCTTGGAACGTAATGTTCCAAATTTAAGACCATTTTTTTGCCATAGGCTTGGGGAATGGGGAGGAAAATGGTGAAAATTACTGATTTAGAGAAAAAATCGAAAGTGATGAGTGGATATTAGCTCTGAGAATTTTTTTTTCAATTGTCTTTCTTCATAGTGTCTCGAAGCAAAACAAAAGAATTTTTTACACCATCCTGGAGCTCTCACCGCTGCTTGATTCTTCCAACATGACGCCAGAAGACTGGGCCAAAATTGCAAGAAAACTTGAGGTACTGTGGTGTGGGATAAAAATTAATTTGTTGCTTAAATGAAACCAGCAGTATATCTAGTATACTTAGCAAGTTAAAACAATTCAGTAGAGCTGTAAAGTATGTATTTGTTTATTTAAAATGTAAACGTTATGTACCTTGCTTAGTTACTTGCAAAGTAACAAGTACAGTGCTTGCAAGGCTTGCTGAATTTTTTTTTCTTTTCAAAATGTTGCAAACTCATTAAAGTTATATAGTTCATCCAATGATAAGCCATGTCATTATTCTGTAGAAGAAAATAAATAGGAAAACTGCAGCTATGATTGAATAAGGTATTTAACATGTTAGCTGATATGTTCTAAAATGTTGACTTATATTCACTGTCCAAAAATATTGAATACAATTCTTAGGTGTAAGTGACTTAGCTGAAGGTTGCTTAGTTACACATCATTTGAGTGTTCAAATAGCTTAATAGTTGGCTATTGATGTAGAAAATAATTTCATGTCTTCATGCCTTTCTTACTCTAGACACAGACAGACTTAACTAGCTTTGGCTTTGTAGCCAGTAGAAAAAAATGCTATCATGGCTAGGTTTCCCACACTGAGAAATGTTTAATGCCCCGGATATTTCTGCATATATACATAAATTCATTACCTCCTTCTCTAGATTAAAAAATCAGCGTTTCTCTGCTCCTGTCCCCATGTCTGAACTTAGCCATGTGCTTTTAAGAAAGTAGAAATGTGAAACATTTCAAATACTTCACACCAGGAATTGATACGTAGCTGTTAGAAATAAATAACCGTGGGCCTAGTAAGATACGGCTCTTCCACTCCTGCTGGCTCTGTGATAGTGGGCTTTACTGTGCAGATTTCCTCCCTTGACCGAGCTATAGCAATGCACACGAGCAGTATGATAATGCAGGGAAAGATGCTGAAGATTCAGGTAATAGTCTTTCACCTTTAGGTGCTCTAATCCTGAAACCACCAAACTAGGGATGATACTCCTGCTATCGAATGCATCTTGCCCAGGCAGAGAAGAGATGGAGCAGGTGTATAGGATGGAGCAGGAGTTAGTTCTTCTTGAGACTGGCTGACCTTGTTACTGCATCAGTAGCTACAGCATGCTTTTTGCATCATGCTGTAGTTTGGCCTGCTGGAAGAGCTTGCAACACTGGCTGTTGTTCTGCTGGCTAACTTGTTAGAGATAAGCAGAAATCCCCTGAAACTTCCAGTAGGTAGCAACATGCGGGCACGAGTGTCAGTGAGGAAACAGCAAAAGGATGAGTAGAAATCTGTGGGTGAGTTTGGAGGTGACTTTGTTATCAGAAGATGCCAAGCACATATGCCTACTGTAACATAAGTGTAATTAAAAAGAAATCTTGTTTAATTCTATGGCAAACCCCCTGTTTTCCCCCACACTGACACTCCATGTATCTGCTTAGACTTCTATGTAATCCTTTCCATGCTACCAAATGGCATCAGGGACATCAGTGTCTCTCACTACAGCGTTTACTGTGTGCATCACGTAAAATCGAGGAACCAATTCCTTTTTCCTCCAAAAAGCCAGCAGATTATTCCAACAGGATGAGCTGTGCGATTCATGGCTTTGCATTCAAAAAAGCCAAACTCCTGAGTGGAATTTTATGCAGATGAAAGTTATTATTAAATTCCTTTTTGCATCTGCGCGTGCCGGATTAAGGGACATCTCAAAAACCAGCAAGTGTGTGTACGTTAACGAAGAAACCTCCTCTCTTTTGGCGGCAGAAGGCACATAGTGCTAGGGAAAGGGTGACTTTCCAGCAGGAGAGGGCACTCTTACACTGGCAACTTGCTTCTCTGCCGCCCGGATTAAATGGACTGTTTTTTTCTATATGTTATGATAGCCTTGGTTTGCCTAATCTGTTCGTGTAAATGGTGTAATCCCTAAAGTAAAAGCGGCAACAAGAAATCAGACTATATGGCTCATTTGCATATGTTAACATTCTTGTTTAAAGCCATCGCTAAGCTTTTCTTAATTAGCAGTCTTCTGGTTTAAAAATGCAGCATTAATATGTATACATAGAAGAATCTCTTTGACTGTTCCATAATCAGAATTAGTGGCTCTAGTGTTTAGTGTCTTGTTAACCCTTAATTGTATTTAAACTGAAAACAGGAGAACTTTAGGAGGCATTATGCGTGTAGTACCCTTTAAAGTATTATGCTGTTGCTTGCCTCAGTGAAAGTAATGCGGTATGTACCTCGCTTGCTGATGCCAGTGCATTGCTCTAACAGTGTGAAAACTGTTCCTCCATCTCCAGGAGCACTATGAAAAGTACGATGGTTTTGTGATCCTCCATGGCACTGATACCATGGCCTATACAGCTTCAGCCTTATCCTTCATGTGTGAGAACCTGGGTAAAACTGTTGTTCTGACAGGATCTCAGGTAACGGACTTAATCTAGAGTCAGAAGCTTCATTTCTGTTTTTTAGATGGAAAACTAGGTAGCATCCTGCTTATCACTGTATAGTTTAGTAGTGCAGGGCAGGCCTCTGGCCAAGGTGAATGGTCACAGTGCTGATAGAAATCTGTGAGAATTGACAGTCTCACCAGCTGAGGATCTGCCCCATAATTTTATCATTAATGACTTTACAACTCTGTACCATATCAGACCAGTAGTTCATTATGGCTGGGGCCAGATGCTTCAGAGAAAGATATAAGAGCCTGTCATTGGCCATTGTGTATTAATCGGTTTATATGAGAAGCATCTTTCCAGCCTCAGGTGGCTGCTGGTTGTTAGCTGTCTTTTTTTTTTTCCTTTAAAGCCCTGAAGCTTATTACTTTTTACTTCATCAGTTGTTATCCTGTCTTATGTTACTCATTGTTGCATTCTTTACCATTTTTTTTAATAATATTTAAGCATTAGATGCATTTTTGATCATTTTTGTTCCAGAAAACATCTAACATGGTCTGTTTCCTTTCCTCTAAAGACTACATTTATTAATTTTCATTCTCTTAGCTGGAAATCAGCCCTTTGCATATTGTCTGAGGGGGAGGGGTTGTCTTACTAGAATAGCTTGCTTGAGCATAAAATACAGCTCTAATCACAAAGGAGAGATGAAACATTGCACTGTAAAATTCCCCTCCCCCATCTCATAACTTCCCTTTCACATGTGGTCTATTTGAAGTCAAAATACAAAAGTCTAAGAAGGATTATGCTCCCACTTACTGTCCTGACATGGGGCAGTCTAGTTGTGATACATCATATTCAAGGTTTTACTTTCTTTTTGGCTTTATTGCTTGGATATTTGCCTGACATACTATCTAGCAATGAAGCATGTGATTATTTTTTTTTCCCCCACTGCTGAAAGGAGCTCTAACTCTCTGTTAATAAAGAGGCAATCTGAAAAGGCATGGAAGTCATCACCCAGCAGACCAAATTTCTCTTTTTAATCTTGTCCTTTTCCATCAGTATTAACCTGCTGGCTCAGTTTTTCTATACTATGAGAAAAGATGGTGCAAGAGAGCTGTTGTGAAGCCCATAGTGGCAGTTCTGTATGATCTGGGGCTATTGCTTTTTCTCTGTACAATCACTTCTCCCATGCTCAGTCAGTTTAACTACGCCTGCTTTCTGTTTCTTACATTTTTCCTGAATCAGTCTCTTAATCTGCGTAATCACACCAGAATCATCTCTATATTAGCTTTTAAGCACAGAAGGAAATCCTGCTATCTGCTGCAGTCTAAAATAGTTTGGATAAAGAAGGAAACTTTGTCATAAATCATTGTTACATAAATTATAATGTATTTGTATTGCATAAGTTGGACTCTTTTTTTTTTTTTTTTTTTTTTTTCCTGCTGTGTCGGCTTTACATAAGGGACGGGGTGTAATTTCAGTCTCTGCTTTTCAGGTGCCCATATACAAGTTGCAGAATGACGGCCGAGCCAACCTTCTGGGGGCACTGCTGTTTGCTGGGCAGTTCGTGATTCCTGAGGTCTGTTTGCTTGTGAAGACTATCTCAGAAGCTACTTTTCTCCTTCTAGCCAGGACACATTTACATACTCAAAATATCCAGTAGGCAGTAAGGAATTGTGCTTAAACGGGAAGATAAATGGATTCCGCTGAGGTAACAGGCACTTGCATGGCAAAGCATGTGCCATTTTCTCTGAAGTCATATCCCATTTAGCCCGTATACAACCTATAAAGACTATCAAGTCTGAAATAGATGTTGCCTTGCAAATACATGGGATCTGAAACACTTGTAAGTCAGTTTTTTAATCAAAAGTTACTTTGAATTTCTAAAGTTGCTCTAGAACTGGTAGGAGTGTCTTCTGACTCTAGTTCCTGAAGACTGAAGTGTTGAGGGTGATATACCTAATGGACATGGAAGTACCTCCATGGTCTCAGAACCCTGACTTTAAAGTTGTTGGTGCTGTGCAGCCCAAAAATTAGGGAGAAAACTGGTCAGGTTGCACCTCGTTTCACTTCTGTCGTGCTCCAAAAGCCAGTTCTTGTAATACAACAGCAATAGCTGACTGGCCAAGATCTCCATAACTAATAACAACTTTGAGGTATCTCTTTTCCTTCAAATTCCAATTAACAAGGAACCTAATTATTTGTGTGGAAACTTTTGAAAGTTGTCCTCTTTTTCACTAGGCCTTTTGTTAAGGTTTTGAACTCTGAATTTAGATATAACTGATGAACTTATTAAAAAGTCCACGCTGTTTCTTTCCTCTATCTCTGAAGTGGACTCAGACAAATCTGCTGTCTCCCAGACTATGCCTCCTGAGAGGATTACGAAACTAGTTAGCTCTTAACTTGTTTTGTTCTTAAATTCTTTAACCAATGTGTGACAGATGTGCCAACTCTTTTTGAAAGGCTAAGAGTTGTAAACATCTACTAGCCTCTGAGTTGCTTTAAAGATTTAGAAAACACTTTATAAAGGACAGACTACGGTATTTATCTACTGAATCTTTTAATTACTGGCTTATTCATAGACCTGTTTCTTTACTTGTCTTGCAGGTGTGCCTGTATTTTTATAATAAACTGTACAGGGGAAATAGGGTGACTAAGGTGGATGCTGGGAGTTTCAATGCCGTTTCCTCACCTAACCTGCCTCCACTTGCAAATGCTGAGGTTGATATTACAAGTAAGCAACATCATCTCTTAAGCCTTGTAATTTATGCCACATGCAATAGAATTCTAGCTGAAAAGAATCTGTGCCTATGTAGTTGAAATGCCGTTTTTAAATTCAAATATCTTTGCAAGCCCTGTAGCTTGACTCTACTTTACCTGCTCTGAAACTGTTTAAATATTAGTAAGACTGAGAATTTGTGACTCAACTGCATTTATCTATTGAATATAGATGCGAGCTAGACTGACTTTGACTAAAGATCCAGACTAACCAGAGGGAATGTTGCCCCTGTGTTATGAAAGTGCTTGCTCTGAAGATAAAAATGAGGGAGCGAGGACTGAAAGAACAAAGAGTTTAATCTCGTTAATGACCACGCTGGGCTCCGAAATCAGGCAAAAGAGTCATTGCAGAGTACTTGCAGCTTCAACAGATTCTCTGTTTGATGCATGTCATTGTGTAAGTTGTTTTACTGGATATTTAGGACCTGTCTAAACTGCAAGCACACTGGAAACAGCAGACCTAGAATAAGGTTTTTTTCCCTAAACTAACTCAGGCTCCCTGTAATTTCTGTGTGTCTGTTTTTTAAGGAGGGGAAAGACTACATGAAGATTTCAGTACCCATTTACAACGTCATTAACATATTGATGTCTGTTCTTGGATAAATGGCACCCTTTGGAGAGGGGAGGAGAGAGACACATTTGGAATCTAGCCAAATGAGGAGTTGCCAAAAAACATACTAAAGGACAGTTTTAAAAAATACAACATGTTATGCGAGCTGCTTTGCGATAGGCTAGGCATATTAAAAAGGAGTAGGACTTTGTGACAATCTCCATTACTACAAAAAAATTAGAATAGGAAGGGGTTCCCAAATTCTTTTGCTAGGTGCCGTTAGTGGCGGTAGGAGATCTAGCCCTGTGCCATGCAGTGTGCCATTCTGAATGGTTTCCGCTGCTAGAGAGAGACATTCTGCCGTATGGAAAAATAAACTTACCCCTTCCACCTAATGAGTGGCAGTTACTTAACAAAGTTTCAGGATCAAAGTGCTGTGTCTGTAGCAGCCAGATACAAACTGAGGAAGCCTGTGAAATACTGCAGTGGTCCATAAGACATCTCTCAGGTAGAGAGTCAGCCGCTGTTGTATTACTGTGCGCTGTCAAATACGGTGTAGCTGAAATCAACAGAAATGCGGTCAGTTGATGGCTGCAGTAAATTGGGGAGAGTCTTCTTTCTGGGGTTTTTATGAACTGCATCAAATAGGGTATAAATAAATCCCATTTACTGACTGATCAATAATGAAATCAAGCTGCAAATTGCATGCTATTTCTCTCTTGGATTTGAATGAACTGTTTTGTGATTCCTTGTCTATAGTAGAAAAATGAGAAAGTTATTAAGTACTTCCTTTGGCCCATATTGGGTCCCATTATCTTTTCAGTAGAATGCCCCATTGAGATCAGTGGGGATTTCTGATTTAAAAACTGATGGTGTGATAGGCTCTATTTTTATTTGTTTCAGTTGATTACCCAGTTGGGGTAGCATCATTTATCCAAGATGATGGTGTCAGTATTGAAGGATTGTTTCATTTTGAAAAAACGTAGTTTATAGTATGGGCAATCTACTAGTGCTGCTTTATTTTGTCCAAAGTAATTGTTTGAAACATCGCTGTCTCCCTTGAGTTGGCTTGTACAATCCTCATATGAAGCTTTCATGGACACAAGGTACCACTTGGGCTTTTAAAACAAACCAAACAAATCTAGCATCTTTTAACGTGTTTTTTTTCAAACAACTTTTTGTAACATGTCTTAATCCTCCTGTAGACAGGGCTGACTTGCTGCTTCAGCATTATGGAGAACAGCCTGAGGATGCCAGGAGGAGTAGTCCATGGGCAGAAACTCTTCCTCAGGCTTCCCAGTTCTAACGAAGCTGGGAATGAAAATTCCAGAGAATCAGAGGGGAAGAGGTGACAGGATGGAGGGAGTGGGAAGCGTGATGGGATTATGGGTTAGTACACAGGAATGAGGAGAGGACATGCTGTTCAAGGCTAGGCTTACCATATAAAAGCAACAATCTACTTCAGAGCCAGAGAGGAGAGGGAGAAGCTTAGTCCTTTTCCCTGCAGTGCTCTCCTTCATTTTTTTATATCCATTTTTCACCCTGTTCCCTCTTCAGGTGAGGCTCCCAGTGGATTTCTGATCCCATTAACTGTCTGTGTTCTCAGCCAGATCCTTAACTGTCTTACCAACACCTAAGAGTCCCGTTATCCAGTTTTAGATGAGGAAGTGTGTCAGCTTCCTCAAGACTTTCAATTTAGCACAAGAAATTCCTGTTAGAAGTGAAAAATTCTAGCCCACTCCTGAGATGAATAAGAAACCCAATGTTGATGGGAAATACTTTTGCAGCAGAGTCAGAAATCTCTGTATGAAATGGACCATATAGAAATAATAAAAGATATTTCTAAAATCTTTAGGCTTATAAGAAAAAAAAGACCTTACATTATTTCTCCCGTATTTTGAAAACAGGAGAGGCAAGGACTGTTTCACTTGAAATGTGTAAAGAGTCTCAGTATATTTCATAATTGATTACTGTTCTCTGTTCTCGATTGTCCTAATGAAGCACATATGAAACTTGCTTTGTCACCATGGCTGGACTTTCTTCATCACACATGCATGTAACATCTGGGAGTGGTGCGCATATACAGGACCATATGATGAAAAACAATTTGTGTAGGGGAGAAACAGAGCCCATGTGACTGTGCATGCAGGTGTAGTGCAGCAGCAGCAGCAGCAGGTTAGAAGGCCCTTATGGGCTCGTCTACCCAAATAGCTCGTCTGTCATTAGAGAGAAGCTATTAGTCACTGGCCAGGTCTGTGTCTTGGTTGACAGTTCGGGTTATTTATAGTAAAAAGCCCTAGACATTTCTGTGTTAAGGCAAGTGCCAGCTCTCTTCACTGAACTGTTTTTGGTCGTCCCCCCACCCTTGTAAGTAGGCATGTTGATTCTTGCAACGACACCATTCAATTTAAATATTAATTTCAAAAGGGGTGTGTTGATTGTTTTATAACAAACTGCCAAAAAAGGGGGTCTACGTTTGTTTGCCTCCTTCAGGAATTTGCACCCATAGGTTGGCCTGGGCTCCCCACCCCTTGGCTGCCTCCATGAATTGTAATGAATGCTGGGGCAGCTTATATAGTGGTAGGGCTCGCCTGCAGCCCTGCAGAGAAGGATGAGAAGAAAGCGTTTGTGTTTGTCTGGAGCTCTGCAATCACAAAAAGCTGTATTTCTTGTTTGATTTCATAACTCGGAGTTCAGTCACCACTCCTAAGGGAGGTGTCGCTCTTAGTTGCTGCTCTTCCATTATAAGTTGAAACCTGCATTGTGGCATAGGTGCTGTTTAACAACTGGAGTTTCTTGCTGCTTTCTAGACTGTGTAGAGCTGCTTCTCTTTTTTTTTTTATTTTATTTTTAAGTCAGGTTGATGTTTTTCCTGCACTAACCCTATTGCCATACTGAGAGAGAGAGAGAGAATAAAGCTGAATAAGATAAGGATGTATTTTTGAGCTGTGGTTTTAAAAGCTATAGTGTTTGGTAGGGAGGGGAAGGTAGGCAATAGCAGAGTATTGTTTATGTGATGGTTTTGTTTGGAAGAATAAACAAAAAGCCTTAATATCTTGAATGCAGTCTGCTTGAATACTGCAATCTTTTCTATCCCAAGCCATTTTGTATACAGCATATAAATAGCCATTACCTCTTTATTTTACATACATTGCTTTAAAAACTTACTTTCTGCTCTGCAACACCAGTAACTAGCTTATGTTAGTTCCTCAGCTTTGTATCCACATTTACATAATGCAGTACACTATATCAGTTAAACTCTTCACGAGCACAAACTGTCCAAGTTAGAACAGGTTACAGTTTTCTGTGTTGTGCCAGAACTGAATATCCCTCATTAGTTACTCTTACCCGTAGGATAAAAAACTGCTATGAACACTGATATATGTAGCTTTTTGTACTTTACCTGCTTGTATATGAGTTTCTTACTTAAGAACTGTTAGTGATTTCTAAGATTTGGGGGTTTTTATTTAACAAAAAGAATGTTGTGCGGTGTGACTATAGGCTGCAAGTCACCTGGTTTGTTCAGTACAATGAAGATGCTTGAACTTAGCTACGTGACGTAAATATTCCTCCTTTTTGGGAATGTAGTCTTTGAGATGGAGGATGCAAAGGGTGTGTTCTAATTCCTCCCCCACCCCCACCGCCCTCCACCCCCACATGGCTCTCTGCCTCACAACAGTTCTGAATAAATCTGAGATGGAGTCGGGCTTTTATGTATATTTGTTTGTCTTTGGCTCTTGCATCACACTTGCCTTTTGTTCTGCCTTTTAGACTTGTTTGTCTAATGGAAAATTGACATCTGTGGAGTCTGCAGTACCAAGCACGTTATGTAGGCTGATGAGGTTCATGACCAAGAGAATGTTAACTCAGGGGCAATCTTTAATTATTTTTTTTTTATATCGTTTGGAATTACATCACGGTACTATGTCTGCATGCATTACATTTATCTTGAAGATGATATGTTATTTGGTAGAGCGTACTCCAAGAGCACAGGTATAGGCCTGGTATAGGTCTGACTTCTGAACCTATCCTCTGATCTCTCTCCTTGGTCTTCTACTTTTGGCAGTATCTTAGTGATCCATGCCAAGGCAGGTTTCCTCAGTTCGTTCTTCAAGTTTGTTACAGGCATTAGAGATACTAACGGTTGCCAAACTTAGCCGTATGCATGTGTGAAGTTTTGGCAAGGACTCCTAGCTTATGGAGGATAAAGGAAAGAAAGCTCTGATACAATTTTATTGCCATTCGATCTTACAGAGAAGGCTGCTTTTAAAGAATTAATCTGTGCGTTAGAAGGTTGAAAGGATTGCATTTATTGCCAAACACTGCTACTTCCTAAAGCACAGTGCTCACGAGTGAACGTGGTTAGCCAGGCCTATGAACCTCCAGCAGAACAAATGCACAGCTTTCTGCACTCCTTGTGTACCTCCTGCAGGTCTCTAACTCTCTCTGGAAAGCTCATGGAGGCCTCTGAGAGCTACTTGGCTAACTACTAAATGCAGCCAGGTGGTTTCAGAACTGTGCTGGCCAGCTTAGCACAAAGAAAGAAACTGTAGAAATGGTCTGTATTTCTATTCTTCCATTCCCAGGGCATTAGGAATCCATGTGCTGAAGTGTTGCTGGTTGGACAAACGTGATGCCAAGCCAACTGCTTGTGACCTGTTTAATGACATATGGTATTTTTTTAGAAAGAACATACAGAGGCTCTAGTTCCTGACAGGGCACAACGACAGGAAGAGAAATTTTGTAAAGTCTTATAGGTGACTGCTATTTTCTGTCCTGACTTAATGGATTGTGTAGTTTTTAGTATCTCTGGTAATGGGACAATAGAGTAGGCTTCAACGAAGGCTTTTAAATGTACTCTGAATTTTTTTGCAAATGGCTGTCTGCTGATTGCAAGAGATTGCAACAGTAATTGGTGTGAGTAACTCCGCATGGCTGAGAGCAAGTCGGTATTATGCACGCAGATCTTTTATCTGTCTTGCTGCTTGGGAGTTTCTCCAAAATCTAAAAAGCTTAAATCATGATGGGGAAACAGGTAGCTTTACGGCATGGTCTGCTTTCATTGAAGCATGATGCTCTGAGCTGTTGGCTGCTGTTTGTTAAATCTCTTCCACTGCCTTGTAGGCAGTCAGTGCTACCAACACTGCACTCCTACAGTGAAGTAGTATAATTCTGAAATCAATAATGCATGACTTGGCTTCTAATAATGCAACACAAACAAACTATTAGTTAAACAGCTGGCTTCTGGCTCTAAATGTATAATCAGAGTTAATTGAATCCTTGCTATTTTATTTAATCGTTAGTAACTACCTAATAAACTCAGGAGGTGATTAGCGGCAACAGTAACTGCATTTGTCATCTCTTATGTCTGGGAAGATGAAGGTCTGTTTTCTAAACATTAATCCAGGCTGGTATCAGGCCAACTACATAACAGTGAAGTTCAGGTCAGTGTGTGACAAGTAAATATCTCACCTATGCTAGACCTGCACGCCACTCTGTCGGTTGAGGCTTTTTGACCACTCTGAACTGGGAGAGTTGGCTCTAACGGGACACGTTCAACGTTGTGAACCCATCAGATCTAATACTCGAATGCTTTTCCGAGCTATCAGACTAATCTTTTGAAGAGGTTGTAACAGAGGTATACAGCTTTGTGTCTGATAGATCATCCTGTTCACTAATGGTCATTGAACTAACGTATCCATTTTGGAAGTCTTTGCTATAAAATGCTATTAAATTGAAGCAAGCATACATACTAAATATCTCCTTGAAGGGCACTAACTTAAAAATAATGATAAGTAATACTGATATATCTCAGAATCTAGACTGTTTCGGAATTAAAGCTAAAATATAACAGTTGAGCCTGACCTGGATGTGGCCGCGAAGACATATTTTGTGGCACCTAATAAATAAGGTGTGTTAGATCAGCTGATATGGCTGCTGTCTTAAATGGGCCTCCCTCTTTTCAAAAATACATTGCCTTTCATGAATCCCCTACATAAGAAACAGTTTTAAAGACCATGTTTGAAATATGAAGTATGACAAGCATACTTAATATTATGTCTTAATATTAAGTTTTAAAGGCCATTTCTCTTAACAGTAAACTGGGAAACGGTGTGGAGAGCGAATACCAAAAAGAAATTTCAAGTTCACACCAATATGAATAGGAATGTTGGGCTTCTGCGAATCTTCCCAGGAATCACCACTGCTGCTGTAAGTATTACCACTTCATTTTGGAAGTGGGTGAAGTGATGCTCAAACACTTGATTAGTTAACTGAAGTAGAGAAGCTGCATTGTTTGTAGCAGTGGTTGGAAGTTATGGGGGAAGGGGAAGGATCTGTCTTCTTCTGATAAACATTTTTTGGAATATCAGACCATTCAAAGACTATTTTCATATGCCATGAACTATCGACAAAAGCTTTACAAATATCATTTGTCTAAACCGCCTGGGCCCTGAAACTTAAAATTAATTTATCAGGGTTCATAAATAGGTCAAGGGTGCTTTTCTAGACAGGTGCAGGCTACAGTGACCACAGAAATGCTCTCTTGCTGCATATTGAGACATATTAATAGATATCTTGTCGAAGAATACACAGTATGGTGGGTGAAGGGGAGTGTGACTTTTTCTGCAACTCATGCTTCTTTTTTAAGGTTCATTTTGTCTCGCACTGATGGTTAACATGACCCTCAGCATTCACACAGAGCTGAAAATGAGAAGTGGGATTTTGCTGCTGAAAATCAAGAGTGGGAATTTTTTTGCCTTTAGAAATTACTTTGCAGAACTGTGGTTTTAGGTAGATTTGTCTTTAAATTTTTGTCTAACACTCGTTCAATTAAATTGACAAGTCTTTTGTGGCTGTTGCCATCTTAAATTGAATAGTAGTTTAAGCAGCACTACTCAATTATGTTACTATTCTTTTTAGGTGAATATGAACAGATGGAAAGGCAGAGGGGTGGTATATTTGCAATAAAACTCCAACTGCATAGTTAGCCTCATGGGGGCTTACAGTGTATTGCATTTAGCATATGTGATCAGCAAGGAAACATCTAGGTTGTTTAAAATATATCCTTCTAGGAAGAGGACTTTGCTAGGCATTCTCTTACAGTTGGGCACAATAGCTACCTCATTAACAACCGACCCAGAAGGTGTTTTTGCCTCGTCTTTTTTCTGCCTTGAGTTAAATCAATTGGCTTTTGAGCTAAAAAAACTCCAGGCTTCGTTAGAATGTTCTTTCCTGGAAAGTGAGACACCCTCTCTCTTAGGCAGACATTTAACAAAAGTCTTTGCTAAAGTAACAGATCTGGGCAGGGCTGGATGTTCTAATCTCAATTAATAATTCTACGTTTATTTCATGAGTATAAATCTAAATCTTTGTTCTGCTGTGGTGCACAGGGTATAGCCTGTTAATGGCACTTGAACAATGGCATCCTTTTTCACACGGAGGTCATGACTGTAGAAAATAGTTTATTTTAAGATCTGTCCCACTAGGAATTTTAAATGAAGCTAGAGAGTGAAATTCTCACTTTTCTTAAAGCTTATTCTACAGTCCCAGTTATTGCAAATGAGGAACACAGAAGGGCATGAGAAGACTGTAAGGCACGAGAGCCTGTAAGACTGTAACAGGAATAGACCATTTTTAAAAATGCTATGCCATAAACGAAAATCTTAATGTGACTTAAATACACCTTTTGTCTCTCTTCCCTGTCTTGTTTTTAAACAGGTAAAAGCATTTCTTCAGCCTCCAATTGAGGGCATTGTACTTGAAACTTATGGAAGTGGCAATGCCCCAAACAACAGAGAAGACTTACTGGAAGAATTGAGGAAAGCAGCTGCACGAAATGTAGTGATTCTAAACTGTACCCAGTGCTTACGAGGGTCTGTTAGAATGGTCTATGCGACAGGACAGGTGAGGGTTGTGCTATGATTTCAGACCCTGCTGCTGTCTAAAAGAAACATCCCACTGATACAACTTGATTGTATACTTCTAATAGTCCCAGTGTATAAAACCAGATTTATTAACTGTAAAGATATTGCTCATAAAATAACTATATCTGAAAAATCTTAAGCTGGAAGCATTTAAATATGTTTCTGCAAACAAGATCCTGTTACTCCTAGTGTGAACGGTTGAAACAGTCAACTCAAATCCCAAATGAGAGATTGCTTGCTCCTGTCATATGCAGCACTCCAGGGCACCTTGCATTAGCTTGGTAGCAACTCTCCCAAGGGGATTCCACTGAGCTAGAAGCTGGTGTAGGGTCAGATGATCAAGTAATGTACTATTTGATAGGCTAGCAGTTACCGAGCTACGGTGCAAGAACATCAAGAAAGCCTGCAAATCCAAGCAGTATTCCAAATCCCAGGTTTTAATTTGCCTGGAAGTACAACTGAATTCAGTGAGAGATTGGAGAACCGTATGTAAGGAAACATCTGTCTTGCAGAAAGGAAATCAGCTGTGTTTAACCCATGAAGGCTAACTTAAAGCAGGCTTTGTATAGATACTGTTAATATTCAGGACATTTTATAGTGAGTTTCTCAGTTTTGTATTAAGACGTGACATCACTGGGACTAATAAGAGCTCAAAGTCATATAAGGGTATGTGTTGCATGTGGTAGTATGAAGGAAGCTGGTTTAACTGGCCTTCATAAAAAGGCCAGCCATTAAATAGCCAAGAAGCACTGCCAGAGGGTGACTCATCCCCCTGTTTTAGACACCTGGTTTTGTTGGGAGCAGCCACCCATCTGGCAGAGCCACCCTCTTCATTGACTGTAAGGCAAACCTAGATACTCTAGTCTGGTGCTGAAACCTGCCTCTTTTAACATTGGTTTTGACACAGCTTTAGATTATGTTTGCTTCAAGAACGCATTCTGTTTTGAGGAGAAAGAAAAAGAAATGTAAGAGTTTCTTTCCACCTCTTCAGGATCCAAACTGTATTTTCTGATGTGGGCAGACATTTGGGTGTTGCTAAAACTTTTGCATAACTTAATGGGGATGTTCTGAGAAGTATAAACTTTCGCAAAGATCCCGGCTTTGTAGCAGATAGGATAGGAGTACGTGGATTCTATAGAACAATTCACGTGGAAGGAAGAAAGCAGGTAGGTCAATGAAGACACCAAACATGTTTGGAAAACAACATGAAAACGAAGCCTAGCTTTTATGTGATCTTCTGCTTGAAATGAACTGCTAAAATGTATGGAAGGAATTAAAAAAACCTTTTCTATGCTCTTGTTAAAAGCTTCTCCAAGTAGACATCTCTAAAATGGGTTTTTGCACTGTGATCCAGACTGCTGATATGCTGAATTGAAAGATTCTGCTTAGGTCTTAATGAACAGTGGTTAATTAAGGCTGTGTGGAAATGTGTTCCCTTCTGGTCTCCACTTTTTGTACGGAGCATGTATTATGTTACTTCAGCATCCATTGATGGAGGCTGCCCTGTTGGGCATCTTTTTAGGAGAACACTGGCAGAGCCAAATCCTACAAAATTGCTTCATGCTTGTTCTTTCATCGCCTTCTTCTCTTCATAAGGAACTGCTCAATGGAGGAAGTATCATGGGTGAATTCTGGAAAGTTGCTGGAATGTTAACTTTACTTTGATTTTTCTTTAAATAAAATCTTTCATGGGCTTTTGCATATGGCTAGGCCATGTTTTACTCTTTCGATCTAGCCAGGTGGGTCAACTGAGTCCCTGGTTTCCCTTGAACTGTTTGTTTTCATTAACTGAATGTCTGGCCCGTGATCCATCTGCACAGTAGAAACTTATAATTGAGGGGACTTTAGGTATAGGAAGGAACCTGGGAAATCCCTTCCTCCTTTCTCAAACCTGCTGAAAAAGCCCTGTTCTTTGGCTAGCTCTGCGGTACAGAAAGTATTTCTCACCTTCTCTGTATATGTTTTCTCATGGGACTTCTAAAAATGTTAGTCTGGGGCTCTTGGAGGTGGTTAATGAGCTGATTAAGACTCTGTGTCTTGCTAAAAATATGGTTAAGCCACAAGTTTCAAAGCTGAAGTTTATATATAAGGTATTTAAAAGCAAAATGCAGTGTAAAGACCTACTGCAAGATGCTTAACTGTGAGGCATCACATTATGGCAAAGATGATGGTCTGTGGTTTAGAGAAGCCCAAGTGTTTGCCCAGATACAATTTAGTGATGAGTGAGCTGCAGTCTTTGTCTTTGCTGTCTTGCTCACTGTACTCTTACAGGGCTTGCTGACTATAGCAAAGATTTTTCTGCTTTTTGCTTTGGTTCAGGTAGTAGTGTGGGTTTTTGTGTGTGTGTGTGGTTTTTTTTTTTTTTTTTTAACTACCAGAAAGATAAGTTAAAAAGGTCATCTTTTTCAGTTGTTCTTGTCAGACTGTGTAAATTACATATTTTAGTTGTATGTTCTAAATCATACACTGCTAGCACAGCCTGAAAGGATCTGAAAACACTCCTGCTGTGAGCACGCTGTAGCACTGGAATTCATCCAAAGCAATGCCCCATAAAAGAATGGTAAATATGTCTGTGTGAGAACAGCCTACTTGGCAATGTTCAAAATGCCACTGGGTTAAAACAGAGTAACTGCAGCTTTTCAATAAAGGGAATCTGACAACTCTGCAGATAGCTGATATGGACCTGTAACCTTTCCCTTTTAGCATAGTAAGTGACCGTGGCAAACGTTTGGTTGAATTCTTCAATGTTATTGCATGAAAAGGAATTTAAAGTAAAAGTCATCTTTATTCAGCTGGCTCTAGTATTTGCTTGGTATTTGATAACTAAAATTACAAAAATTACAGTGGCGGTAGGAGGAGCAAGAGAGTGGGAGGCACGGCTGCATACTGTATTCTGTGTAGCTACTCATCATTCATATATATTTTCTGTACATGCAGGTATTTCTGAATGCTATGCTAATTGGAATAATTATTCCTTTTTATTCAGACTCTCGCTGATGTTGGAGTAATTCCTGGAGGTGATATGACACCAGAGGCAGCCCTAACTAAACTGTCATACACGCTCAGCAAGAGTGAGCTTAGCTGGGTGGAGAAGAGGCAGGTAAATATTTGAGTGTGACCTTGAAAGGCTTTAACTTCCTCCTCTGCTGTGCTAACTTCTGCTTAGCTGAATGCCATGAGCTTCTCTCTTGCATTTAAAAGCAATTGGTTCCAGAGCCATGATGTGAACAGCACGTGGTTTATTTTTTTTTTTTTGTGAAGGAAAATACTGTTAGGCAAATGAATGTATGTACATCGGGAGAGAAAAGAGTTCTCTGTGTAAGTCAGGTGGAGACCATGATCGAGCCATAAAAATGCCATCTTTAAATGGTAGTAGTCTACCTTGGACATTTCTGTACTAAAAACCTATAAGAGAAAATTCATACGAGAGACAGAATCCTAACCCTACTGAAGTCAGCAAAGATCTTGTCATTGATCTTGGTGTGGTAAATATTTCACCCCAGACTCATTCACACAAAGCTAATTCTGAAAATAAATATTGCCTACAGCCTCTTCCTTTACAGCATTACTCATGATAGTGTTAGATTTTGTTTCTCTAAGAGGAGATAAACTTTATAAATACATAAAAAATAGAGGATTATTCTAAGAACCAGTTATAAGTGAATTTAAAATCATAACCCCATTAACAATGCTCTTACTGTTCATTGGTGCTTAATCAAGGCTTTTCCCCTCAAATTATGCAGTTGTATGTCATGTTCCTTTTATACAAGGAACCTATAGCTCTGAATCAGAAAGGGGAGCAGCAGTCTGCAGGAACGCATGTGTTTCTATGCTCGTATGCAGTGAGATCATAATCCTGACACTTTGGGAGATGACATCATGACGAGTCACTCTCTAGACTTCAGCACTGCAGGCACATGTGTATCTTATGATGGTGTTTTGTTTTTATTAAAACTGAAACAAACTTGATCGTTATTTCATGCTCAATATCTTCCAGCCAGTAGCAGCTCTTGAGACAAACATATTTGGATACCTATGACTGTAACTGGGCTGGCTGGAAGTACCACTTGCTGTGCTTAGAAACAGTTTCAGACTCTGAGCTTTCTTTTGTTTGCTAAAGCCCTGGCTCTGAAAAACGAGAGGAGGAGGAGCTGTGTGTTTCTTCAGCGAGGATGGCAAGAACACACTTTGTGCAAGAACATGCTTGACAGGCGACATAATGCTGTCTGAAGAGTAGTGGTATTGCATGTGTTTGTGTATATACACTTCAGAAGGCTAGGCTCTTCACTGGTGCCCCTCTGGCACGCTCACTGACCCTGGAACATACATATACTAGCCTGTTTTTTTGATGCAGACGTTAATCTTCTGCACGGAGGATTATTTGACCTGGGACAGGAGAAACTTTCCCAGCTGGCTTCCTGTCTAGGTGTGTAAGTTAAAACTTAATTTGAGATCCAGGTTGCCGAGGTGAGGTAGCTGACTTGTTCAGGTGAGGACTTGGTGACAGGTTTTGGGTGCCACTGGCACAAGGTACTCCTGCATCTTCACGTGCTGTCCTTTGGAATGTGCTACCCAGTTTTTGTTTGGTGGTGTTGGGACCTCCTTTGTATGGTTTGAAAAACAAAATAACTTTTGCAATTTCTTTGAGTTAAGCAGGATTGGTTTCCTCATTTGACTCATTGTACAGACCCACAAACAATTGTGCTGGCACGGCTAAGGGAGCAGCATGCTGTATTGCCTGGGCAGGAATGAGTGGTAGAGACCAGGAGAAGAAGAAAGCCTGGAAATTTGTTGTCTGTGGCAATATCTTCAGCTAAACATATCACCAAACAATAGTCTCCCAAGAGACGGAAGCTGTCCTGAAGCTGGTGTGGTTATTTTAGGATTCTCTTTCAACACGGAGGAGCAAGGAATGCGCCCCCAGACACATGCAAATGGCTGCAGAGCTGGTAGGACCGAGTAAGGCGCGTAGGGCTTTGCACTGGGTGCATTTAGCACAGGTGCCAATTGCTAAGGTTACCTGTGCAAAGCAATGATCTCAACCTGTCAAACTCTAAAAGTGCACCAAAGCAGTTGGTATCCTCTGAGTTAGATGTGTACGGGACTCTTCCAGCAGACAGCTACAGTGTTGTCAGCTCTTGGAGTTGTTTTTTTTTTTAATAAAGGGCATGCCTAGACATAAGTAAACCTGGGGCATTCCTCCTTCCAACATCACATCTGTTTCTTGCAAACTTTCACAATCCTGCTTTTTAAAATTCTAATTGAAATAACTACATGCTTTATAGCTGCATCAGCAACCTTTCATGAAAGACTGCCAGTATGTAAAATTGTCAGAATTGAGGAAACCAGTTGCTTTTTCTTAATGACTGGCTTGTCTCTCTGTTCTCCAGGTTCCCCAGAACCTGTCTTTTGGAGTATTTTCATTTATTTATTGCCATATTCAAGCACTTTCTACACATGAATTGGCTGACCTTTTTTTGGTTGTTTTTTTCCCCCCCCTGGTTACATTGGATGCACCCATCCTGCAAACTGTTACACGCCTGCTTTAATATTGCATGACTAGTACTGCTGCAGACCCTCTGCATTCAAAGCTGGCGATGTGGTCAAATTTTAACAAAATCAGGGCTAATGGAGCCATTTGAAAACCTACTGAAATCCATGACTGGCCACAGGCAGCACTGGGCTTTGCCTTGAGGCCTCCATACGCAGTCTGTGTAGGAGGACTAAGGTTTGGGAATGCTGGCAAAAGGCAGTATTTCAGAATATTCTGGTCTTCAGTCTCGTTCTGCTAATTACTTGCTATCTTTGTGGTTCTAAGTAGGCTGCAGCTTACCCCACTAGGGAACTTTTGTCTGCATCCTCTAAAAATCGGGGTGTTTTGTTATGTGCTTATTTTGGTTTCTTTGCTTTGGAATAAAATTTTATTTGCCTCTCCCCTCCCCCCCCCCCCCTTTGTCTTTTTAAACTTGCAGTCTTCATGGGACAGTAACTATTGCTTTAATCTTTTGTCTGCATTCAATTAGTTTCCTTAATTCTTCCAAACAATTTTCTAACTTTATCCTAAGGTTTTGTATTAGACTACTACCATATTTTTCCTCTGCTAACAAAGGATTTGATTGCTTGCTTTTCAGATGCTGAGTGAGAATCTAAGAGGAGAAATGACTGTTGTACCCACAGGAGCCAAGATCTCTCTGAGAGATAGCAAGTTTATTCAAGTGATTGCCAAATCTCTAAGTATCAGCACCAAGGAGGTATATACTTAAATATTTAAAATTGAACTCATGTAAAGCTGTACACTCTGTTAAATGAACCTAGCTTAAAGATGAACAGCGAAGCTGACAGAAAAATGGAATATTGGAGCTTTTATATTATTTTTTTAGTACGGAGTGTCCCAGCTAACCAGTTGGGTTAGGGAGAAAGGACACAATGACAAACATAACATTAAAATGTTTTTAATTAAAAACATTAACTTTTTTTTCCCCTCTTTGTAGGCCCATCTTGAGTTTATTTTCTTGGCTGGCTGGTTGCAATAACAAGCCTCAGACAGTTGCTGTAATTCGGGGTATCAATGATATGAAAAAGTGCTTTGTATTTTTGTGGTCAAATGTATTGACAGTTTGGAGCAATCCAAATAATAATGGGTAAAACAGCTTAATTGTACATGCAGTCATAGAAGGCTGATACTAAGGAAGCACTACACAAGTGTAATTTGTGATGTTTAGAATTAGTCCCTCCCAACCGGAAAATCAGAAAATATAGTATTGGTTGTAAGATACAACTACTTGCTTTTCTCTTGGCTTGGTTTCAGGGAAGATGGGATTTTTAGTAGCTAATGAATACTGAATGTATGGTTCTTCTTTAGTAAGTGTGAGAAATGGGAGGATATTTAGGAGGATATTAGGAGCAATCACATGAATAAAGTTGATACAGTTTTGAGAAGACTGGACTATAAGGTCTTTTCCAACTCCTGCCAGTGCTGTTTCTCTTACTTTTCTGATGTGTAACTATGGTAGTACAGAGATGGTAATTAGTGTGTGCACCTTGAATGGTGTATATATAGATATCAGGTAATTGTAGTGTTTCCAAGCAGAAATATAAATCTTATGGATGTGAGACTGACAAAATGTAAAATAAACATGAGACTTCTTTCCTTCCAAGAACTAAATGCTACCATTTTTAAATATCCAAATGACTAATTTGGAAGCTCTACCTGAAAGCAAGGGCAGTGTTTTTATGACTTGGACATCAGTCACATTAGAGGTGAGGCTGATATTAAATGTTTCGTTTTATTTGTTTCTTCAGGAGTTAGAAGCCATAAGAGATGCCTTAATTCCACCTTTGGCTTGTGCTGCAGCTAAACTGGGTGACATAGATGCACTAAGATCCATAGCAGAAATGGTAATGTAAAACTAACAATTTGTACAAAACATGAATTTTTAAATAGAGCTGCAAATGACAGGAGGAAGCTGTGCTCACTGGGAAGCAACTACCTAAGTCTTAGAATCAAGGTGCTTTGACTAATACAGTTGGTTTCTAGGCTCCTCAGTCTTTGCCTTTCAAAACTGGTATGTTCTTTCCCCTATCTGGTTCTCAGCTGTTTACATTTTCTTTTGAACTGTGAAAATACAGGTAGATTAAAATGCAAGTTCTTATCTGCTGACTTTGGAACACTTTAAAATGGTTTGTGCTGCTTTCTTTTGCTTAACTTTATGCATATTCACAGTATCCAGCTTTTGGATGTAAATCTGTCATGATTTTTTAAAAAAACAGCTTGAAAATTACATTTAAGCAAAGCAGACTGCAGTGCTAATTCAGGATTTTTTGGCTCTCCCCATAGCTCTAGCTTGGGTTATACCTGAAAAAGAACTCAAGCATCTCCCCATATCATCTTCTACACCTCTTTTTTTTTCTCTTTGCCTTGGTTTACCTTACTCTTGAGACTTTGGTAACTGAGAAAGGATTAAATATTTCCCTGAAAATAACAATAAACTAATACAAGTAAAATTTGCAGACTATAGGTACAAAGCTGCTGTATGGTGTGCTGCAATAAAGAGCATATCTGAAGGGGCTGTAATAAGAATACATGTAGAGGGGGACACATGCAGAAGTTGGAATAAGTATCTTTACCGGTGGTAAAACAACGCTACAAGATAAAATTTAAGTGAGTTTGACAAGCTTAACAGTTTGGTGGCAGAATTAACATGTGATGTATGCTTCTACTGTTGTACCAACACCTTAATGTGCAGCCATTATCTTTTTAGCATGCGAAGGATCTGTCCTTTTGTAGGGTGGAAACTTGAGCTGTGGAGACTACGATGGCCGAACCCCACTTCATATTGCAGCCTCTGAAGGGCATTTACCATTAGTTGAGTATTTGTTAACATCTGGTGCAACTGTTTATGCTAGAGACAGATATGGATCTACCCCACTGCTGAATGCCATTAAGTTCAGGTAACAAAATAATCTATACATCACTCTATATAAAGTTTATAAACCTTTTGTCATTTTGGATTTAAAGTCCATCCCTGTGTTTTGGTCTAATTTTGTCTCAGGAGTCATGTGTGAATGACAGTAGTTAAAATAACTCAAACCAGCTTCATTTCAAAGGTTGTGACTAGCCTAGATGTAAAGATATTTAAAAATAATATTAAATGAAAGCAAATAACTTGATACGCATGCAGAATTTTAGCATAAGGTAACTTATTGTTGCCTTTGTGCCAAGACTTTGACCGTAATTTCAGGACTCCGCTCTTTGTTATGATGCTTCCTTATAAAACAGAGCCAAACTGATTACTCCTTTTGACTGTCAGAAGAGAGGGTGCAGGACCAAGGGCTGGCTGTCTGCTTTCTGCCCTCCCCTTTCTCATCAAGACCAGGCTCTTTCAGTTGGCACAAAATATACTGGTTGGTTGACATGTTTTAATCTTTCCCTTCCACCAGTGCTTTCCTGACTCTCTTGCTGGGTGACTGGGTTTTTGATTTTTCCCTTCCACCCACTCATAATTATATGGGCTGGCTGCACGGCTCTGCCTGCTTTGTGGATTTCCTCTTCCTGTTGTTCTGGATGTCGGAAGTTCTTGAATGGTAGTCATGGACATGCAATTTACTGGTCTCTTCCACGCTGTATAGTCCTAAGGAACGGCCATAGCACAGAATATAAAAGTTATCAGTTATCAAAGTTTAATTTTAAAACACTTGGTTTATATACCCTGGGGATTCATAGAGCCATTGGTCTTCTAACATGTTAGAAGCTGCACGCCCTGATCTCGTTTCTTTGATCCACTTTCAGGTCCTTATCTCATATTCAGTCTGTATGATGGCAGAAGAGAAGTTTTTTTTTTTTCTGAAAAGGCGCTTGGAGTGGTAGGATTTTCATGGTCTTCATGGATGTCTGTCCCCAAATACTCCTACAGCTTTCTAGCGTTGACAAGTTCGCCTGGTCTATCAGGCTGGAGTTAGCTCCCTGGGAGGTCTGACAGTCCTGGTTTTGCATTGATCGCAGGATAAGTTATTCCAGGCTTTTTCTGTCTCAAAGACCAGATGTAGAAAACTCAACAGGCTCTATTAACTTCATCCTTGAAGTCCTGTGTGGCCACACTGTGCTAATGCCATACCTACTGCATGGTCCCCTATGGCTTTGTAGTTGTTGCTTTATTTTATGAATATATAAGCCCTTCAGTGGCAAACCCTTAAAGTCTTAAAGCAAAAACAAGCCCAACAGCAAATCAAACAAATAACCTCACAGCTGAATAGAGATGGCTGTGGTCCAATGTGAGAAAATGCTAAAGCATAAGATACCATTAGATGTTCCTGCAAATCAGGCACCTACTTTTTTTACCGCACCCATCTACCGCCTGAGGAATTTCACATGAGCTTGTTGTTTGGATTCCTTAGCATTGCCACTCCTATATTAGACTCCTACTATGACTCTTAAGCTCTTTAAAACTGCACACCCATTTTGATATACGGAATTGTAAAAGGAAACTGCACCATAACCATTTTCAGTTTCTCTTTTTCTTTCTGCTGTTGGAATGAGAGGAAGAGTTGACTTAGAACTAATCTCATAAATGTGTATTTATGATCTGCTGTGTACTCACCCTGCATTTCACACTGATAAGCACATAAAGGAGAATGGTAAAGATCAGACAGCTGTAGATGTGCATAATTAGATACCCACTAAAAAGATTTCTGCTACAGAAATATTTAAATTCTATTTATTAAACAGTTGTCTGCTGAAAGTAGAGGGTTTATCCTGATGCAGTGTACAAAGTGGCAGAGAAGGAAGGGAGAAAACTGATCTTAATGAGCAGTGAATGCTTTAAACTGTTTAATATTGTAACTTTCTCAATTCTACTGAATATTGCATCAGCTTAATCCCACATTCTGAGAATTAGTATTTGTTTAATTGGCATTTAACTGCAGTTTAGTATCCACTCATCTTAAAAATAGCTTTCTTCCAGTTTTTTATGTCACATTTCTCAGTGGCTTGCCTTTTAACCTAGCATGCAAATGTATATAATGATGACTGATTTCTCTTTTCCATTTAATAATTTGTAAAGATGATCCATTTAATAATTTGTAAAGATGTCTCTTCTTAAAAGCTTCTGAACATAGCACTGTCAGCTGGTAGACCAGCAACTTGATCTATATCAATGGTAGTCTCTTAAATTTTTTGACTTTAAGTGACTCTTTCTTTGTTTCTTTAGATGGTAAAATGTGGAATCCCTTTCTCAATAAGAAATAAACTGCCGCATTTCCGCTTTTTCATTTGTAACTCTGCAATTTGCGTGTAGTCTCATTCACTTTATGCATGAAGCTAAACAGACCACTGTTAATTTAGGCCAGTTGCTTGACATATCAAAATTAGTAGCATTCCTTTAATTTCTTAGAGTACCCTCAAGGGATAATTCATTTTCAAAACAATAGAATAATATTTTTTTAATAACAGAAACTCTCTAAGCAGGAAAATGTCTTGAATAAAAATTGTGTATGGTTTATGTAGTAAAAGCACTTCCATTTACTTGTAGAGCAGTGGTAAAAGGTTGAAAATGGGGAGTTGCTCATACAGTGCTGTGAGAACATCAGATTAGAGACAGTAAAATTACCTCCCACGTAAATATGAATTTAAATACTTGATATTTTGCAAGGTTACATTTACATTACTTCAGGAAATCTAAGGCAGAGTGAAAATCTAACCACCACTGACTCCAGAAGTGCACCGAAGCCTGTCCTTACAGTATTTCAGCATTAAATTCCCACTGATACCGTGCAGAAAACCAAACAAGTGAAACTAAGCTGATCCTGCCATAACCATTCCAGTTGCTAGGGGAGCAAGCATTAAAAAGAATGAAGCCAGTCAAGTTCGGATATACATTACACCTGCATTTCTTTAAAGAGAGTTGGTGGAAGGTGTGCACCCTAAGGCCCCAATCCTGCAGACTCTTACATGCATGTTAATTTCACATGTGTGATTCATCCCTTTTGAAGTTGATTCACTTCTACGAAGTGTCTGCCAAGGCAAGGCCTGCGATGATACGTACTGCACGGCACCCTGATTGCTGTGAATCCAGAGCCCTCGCGAGCTGGTGAGGGTTCAGATGTCTTTATCCGGAACTCAGACTTCGCTCATAGAAATGAATGTTGAAGACCACACTGAATCATTTATTTTGCTATTAATCCATTAAAATATTAGTACACATTGGGGTTTTCATCTCCAGTGTTATCAATAAGAGAATCTAGCGGGCAGCAGACACTAGAAACAATTTCTGTCTATTTTTTTCCCTTCAGAGAGTGGATGAATGACAGTGGTAGTATCAAAAGGCTAACTTAAGTAACATACGCAAAGTAGCATTGGTTCTATAGCCTATGTCTGACCGAGAGCCACGATTTTGTAACAGAGTGCGCTAAAAAAAGGAAGAGTCAGGAACAATTCACGGGTGACAATCGCTCCTCGTGATTTTGCTTATCAGATGGGGATAGACTGGACAAGCAGCTGTGCACCCCAGGCTAACACGGTGACATTGGCCTTCCCTCTACACCTTGAACTTTCATTGTCCAGCAGTTGCTCTGCTCTTGGTTTTGTGCTGTCACCTTAGAAAGGGAATTGTGTTTGAACCATTCCCAAGAAGTTCATGGCTCATGACATCAGCTGAACTTCAGAAACTGTGACCCTTGTGAGACTTCTGTAAAGCGACAGGAGAGCAGCACTTAGAGAAGCAGCTTGTAAAGACAAATACCTCTCATGTGCCCAAGACACAACAGTATCAGAAAATTCACAGCCAGTCTCTTGAAATATGAATCATGTGCTTGTGGTAGGTACAAGGCAGCAAAAGTGGTACTCTGGAGAGGGCTTAAGTTTCTGCAGAATGTAGATACTGTTTGGATGCAAGTAGAAACAAGCTGTAGTGCAACTTACCTCCCGCATAGTTTTCATGTTGAATGACGAGAATGTGAGAGGTAGTCCGTTTGCTTTCTTGGACACATCTGCTTTTCATAATCACAGTACTAAATTTAACACTTTTAAGTTGTGCGTCACTATTTGTCCCTATTCTTCCTCTCCCTTACCCTTCCCTTATCAAGCAGTGGTATACAACTCAACTCTTCCTCTTCTTCCCACCATCCCAAGAAACATGAGTTTGAATGATTCCCCGTCATTGGGACAATGTACTTCTATTTAGAAATGGTTTATTGTAAGTATTTATTGTAAACACTGTTAGTTTCAACGTTTAAAGATTTATTTTGTTTCAAACCACTTTTTTCCTCATTTAAATTTGCTGTATTACATGTGTGGGGTAAATGCTCCCAAATCTGTCCATGTCAAAAATTTAGAGTCCCACCCAGAGTAGTAATGGCTGTGTGGCGTAGGTGGGACACAAAGTGCTTTCTGGAGGGAATCTCACTACTAGTGAGGAGTAAACAGTTACAACAGGGGAAAAGAAAAGCCTGGCTCTTTGCTGGAATCCAGAGATACAGACTTCATAGGAGGAGCACATTGAGGGAAGATACCACACAGCATTACATGTTTTGCTGCCTGTTATCTTTTAGTGCTGTCCCATAGCATGGCTTTTACTTTAAAAAGTGCTGGTTTCATGCTGTGATATTGAGTATAAGATGGGAAAGGAGGAATACTCCAGGGCAGTTGTTGGATAGTGAGCAGACACACCCCATGTTCAGTTCTGTACCCAGTGTGAGCTTGACTGAACAGACACGTTCTACTTTAATCTATTTTAGGTCAAATTTCTCTTCAGCTAATCACTGTTCTGCTTAAGACAGAACTAAAAATTTCACACATGTAGAATTAATTCTTCACCACAGATTGAAAAATAGGAAGCTGTGCCATTATTTGCTGGTTCGAGGAGATACTTGTGGATGACTAGCTGTGTGTAAGGGACCCACCTGAGAAAATATTTTAGATAACTGAACAAACTTGTGGCATGTGGTGTTCCAACAATGCTTTGTCATGAAACAAAAAAAGATTGTTTTAGAAAAAATATTTTTTTTGGCTGTCAATTGAAACAGTACAATTTAAAAAATATCTCTGTTAAGTTAAAAAACCTGTGTTTGGAACAGCAAAATTATTCCTGTAGCATCTGTACAGTTTTTTGTTTAGTTTATAGGTTAAGATCTTATATGAAACATATGAGCTTACATAGGCTTAATATGGAGAACTGTAAAGTAACTTCTCATTCAAGACAGTTTCCTAATAAGAGGCAGAGGGATTAGATAAGGAGTTTAATTCAGTTCTAAAATGGAAAAGCCCATGGCTACCTCCAAGAAAATGCAAGTGATTTAAGCAGAAAGTGTATGTGAGTTTATTTTTTAATTTTAATTAATACAGATGAGGTTTTAGGTAATGGGTTGGGAAAATGGGTTGGGAAAGCCTATATATTTCCTATTACAATGATATGCCTAACTCTGTATTTTGAAGTGTTATGGTGTAGCAACTTAAAAGAGGAACTATTCCTGATCTACTGGCGTCATCATGGTCTTTCTGGAGAAAAAAATCCCTGTGTTTGGGTTTGTAAACTAGATCATTTGTTTAGTGGAGGAGCACACTGTCACCTCCTTTTCGAACCTAGTTCTAAACCTTTCACTAGGTCACTTGTGAAAAATTTATTTTGCACATTTTTCATTTGTCATATTATTTTCTACCCACAACAGTACCTTTAAAGGCTGGCCTTTTCCATAGACTTCCTCAAGCATCTGACTAAGGTATAGGAGTTGGCTGGTAGTGCTTAAATAACTATTTGTCCCTTTATCTCAAAGGAAAGGACAAGAAAGACCTCCTAAAGACTCCAGGTAGCAATGCATAATAAAGGTATTGGGAGGAGGAGGTTAGGAAAAGATGTGCTTTTGTGGGAATTGCGTAAGAATACTTACCATAATTTTAAAGCCCTAAAAACCTGATTAGCTTCTACATTAACCTGAAAATTCCTTGCTTATCTGCAAGACATACATTTTAAGACTGATATATATGGGCATTGTAGTCTGTAAAATACAGGAATGATGCTATGTAATAAATGTCCTCACTGTTTGCATGTATTTCAATCACTAATATTTCAAGTGTTAAAGTAAGCTAGCACTAAGGTGAAGAAAATAAAAATTCTTTGAAGAGAAGAGGATGCATCCCCTTCATTTTCAGAGCTGAACTTAACACTTCCATGCACTTAGTATGTGAATGATTTTTTGATAGGGAGGGCAGTGACAGTCCTGTTTACTACTTCTGTCACCTTGGAGAAGATTCCTTTGTTCTGTGACCACGGTGAATATAAGAATCTTCACTGACTGTGTATATCAGTAATGCTGGATTTCAGGGGAAAAAAATATACCTACCTACTGGTCAAGACACTTTCTCTGTTTTTTCTGTTCCTTTCGTAAAGGCACATACAAGTGATTCGTTTGTTACAAGATACGGGAGCGCACCTTTCAAGCCCTGACCTGGAGAACATTGGGACAATACTTTGCAGGTAAATGTGATATAAGGTGAGGTGGCCCTAAAACTGAGATGGAGTGGGATGGTTTTTCAGAAGAGACTCTCAGAATGGAGAACAGTGTGTAGACAACTTCCAAGAAACAGTTGGGTCCCTGGTACATGATGTGGCTATTTCTGTGCTAGACTAATAATGAGGAAACACGTGAATTGATGACATTAAGAATCAGCTCTGTGTTGGAGCACCACTAACTCAAGAGAGCTCCAAAGTAGAGAGCATCATGGGGATAAGTGAACTGGAAGGAAATATGCCCCATTTTTTCAAGCACTGTCACTGAGGAAGGGTGAGGAGGAAGCTGTGTAAGGTGTGATTTAATAGCATCTCTATTTGAGAATAAAGCTGCACATAGCACATCATTTTTCTTATAATCCACTTTTCACTTATATGGGAATATCTTCTACTCTAACTAGCACAGAGCATTGTTCTTAAAAATAATGAAAAAAAAATAACAATAGACAAACAGCTTTAACCCCAAAACTTTTGCACAACCGCTCACCATCTCTATATTTAATTTTAAGAGGATATAACCCTCTGTTAAAACTGGTTTGCCATACAGTTGCTTTTAATATATAAGGTGGTCTGATGATGTGGATATATATTATGAGAAGAAATAGATGCTTGGTTTTATTTTTTCTAGTATTGGTCCTGAATTACAAATTACTCTGCAAATTGTGAAAAGGTTTCATGTATTTTCTAAGATCACTTATAGTTTTCACTTAATTTCTTCTTCTCTTCTTCTTAAAAACAAACAAAAAACCCCTGAGTACCAGCCTTTGTATCAGGACTTGGCAGGAAGCCATGAGGCTTGCAAGGACCAGCCAGTGCTCTATATTGTCTGCAAAACAAGGTCAAGGTTAAGTTTATGTGTTTTCTATATAGTGACTGGACTCTGTCCTTAGAGTAATTCCAGAATCAAGAAATACTAGCTGGAGTGTTTCCATTGTCATAACACGCTCAGAGGAGACTGGGTAATAAGACTTTTACCATGAACTTAAAATACGGGCTTCCCAGGGCACTGCAAGTGATAGGACAGAACTAAAACCTTGGTTTGCGTAGTTCCCATCCGCCAAGAAGGCGAGAGGAGTGGCTTAGGGAATGACATTCCTCTGCAAATAAATTGGCCCCTTCCTTAGCCCTGGTGCCACACGCAGAACCAGTTTGGCTAGCTGACCTGGGAATAATATGTCCAGAAAAATAAAGAAGAGAACAAGGGTCCTTTAAACAAAACACGGTTCTGATGCAGTTTGTTCCAGCATTTTAGGGGCTATCATACACGCTGCATCTGTATTGCATGATCTCCTGTTGTTCAAAGCTGATATTTTGATAATAAATATTTAAGATAATTTGAACTTGCATTGATGGTCGTAAGTTTAGCGTAAAACCAATGTAAATCTTCCAAACAGAGGGCAGGAGTGCGCGTGTGTGCGGAGGCTGCACGAGGACTCAGCACAGCGGCGTACTCGGGGTGAGAGGGGAGGAGGCTCTCCTGCCTTGGTGGGCGTTAGGAGCCAGGGCCATGGCTCTCTCCTGGCTGGCAGCTGGAGTAGCATCCGCGGCCAGAGCCATGCCCACTGGCAGATGTCACTGCCTGGCCTGTTCCAGGAGCGCAGCCAGCCTGAGGCAGCAGCCAGGCTTCCAGGCAGCACTGAAGTGTCTGTGGACGGTGGCTCTTCCCTGCACTGCTCTGGCAAAGCTGAAGGGCTTTCGTTCCTCTTAGAGGGCCTGGCAGAGTCTTTTGCACCAAAGTGGACTGTTTCCACAGAGCGTTATCCAGATGCTTAAAAGGTATTAAATCCAAGGTATTGGTGTTTGTCCTCCTGCCAGAATGTCTCAGATATGTCTTCTGGAGTATCCTTAGATGACTTTACTGATACAATCGTTTTCCCAGCATGCTGAGACTCACTTCTCTGTCCTACCTCTTTACTTCCCCCTTTTAAGTCTTCTCACTGCAGGCACCGGCACCTTCAGGCAGTCAATGTGTTCACATGGTCAGGCTGCTTATAGAACAAGCTGTTTATAATATCTTCCCTCTGTCTAATTTGAATTATTTTCCTACATCTTTTTTATCTTGTAATATGCTTTAAGCTGCAATTTGTACTCGTCTGAATTTGTCACCAAGCAGTATGTCAACTTCTTGGAGTTTTCTGCTTGTTTTCTGATGAGCTCTGGGTTGCTGCACTTAGCTAACTTTTTTCTCCCACACAGTTCTTTCTGAATCAGAAGCTATAATCATGTTTTCCCCCTTGCTACTTACCTACCCTCAAACTGGTTTTCATAAAAGATTATGAGCAGTGATTTGTGTGTTCTGTCTCCTCAGCTTCCTTCTGTTTAGACTCATGGTTTTAGAATACAATAGAATAGTTCAGTTGTAAGGTTTTGGAAACAAAATAAAAATAAATGTGCTCCTTTGGCATTGGTGACGTTTGAGAAGGAAAGGAGTATCAACCAGAACTGGGAGTTGGACAGTATCAGTGGAATCTCTTGTATAGGAAGTGGAGATACATATAGGTGCAGCCACAATGATCTAGTTATCAGTTCTTTCGTGGTTTCATTTGCTGGTGTTAGTCTGATTTTTAGAATCGCTTTGCTGATGTTTGGTATCTGGTTCATGGCTTCGTTTTGAAATGAGAAAGAGATCTGAATGTTAGTAATCCGTTAAAAATGTCAGAATCTCTTCTCACATTGTGGTAGTATTGTCATCTGTCTGCAAAACCAAACCATGACGAGATAAATTGGGACACAGAGACTTATTCTGAAGGCTTGTCAAGTTCTGGCGTTGGTGAACAGTTGCTTTGTGCTTGTTTTTTAAAGGAAAAAAAAAAACTTGCATAGAATTGAGATACTCTGTTCAAGTCTGTACTTCACAAAATTAAATAGGGGCATGAAGCCAAACCAGCTTTCTCTTTCATATTCTTAGATTTCATAAAATGATATGATCTGATATACAAGGATGCAGCCTTTCAAAATCACCAACGTTCAGAATAAGATGCCTCTTCGATTTAACATACACTTGGGGGGTAAGGCTGGGGGAGGAAGGATAAATGTGCCTGCAGGAATTAGGACCGAGCAGGTTTTAAACATCCTGATAAGTGTGTATTGAAGGTATTTTTATTCTATTTCATGATATAAAAATGATGGACTTGCTGCTTAGAGGATGCATTTGTAGTTGGAATTGATTGGCATAAATATCTTCGAGAAAAATGGAGAGCAAAGGTCCCTGTGGTGTAGGTTGAGAAGTCCTGTGTATGTATTTGACTGGATGAAATACACTTACACTGTGTAAAGGAAATACAGATGCATATGGCTTGGCTATGGAGATCTGGAGTTGGAGAAAATGTTTTCTGGTGTTCTTGATGATAATCAATTTAGTGAATAGTAGGTATCTTCCATTTAGAGTGGTATCTAAATTTCCTCACAAGCTACATCACTTTTTGTTCTCTGGGTCACAGTCCCCTCGGAATACATTTCTCACTTGATCAGTAAATGGCTGCTGCAAAATTGAAGATACTTCTGTGTATTTGGATTGCTCTAATGTCACGGAAGGAAACCACTTCACAGTTTTGACCTCTAGCAGTGTGGGTCAAAGTACTTTTTCTGAACAGGTGCTCTTCGGCAGTTAATTTTCAAGTGTGGTAGTCCTTGTTTGTTGCTAGCAGTGATGCTGGCTGAGTTGCCCTGGGTATGTCAGTCGGTTATATTTCTAAATGTGCTGGTCTTTGCCCAAAGTGGTTTCCGCTTTGCACATGGCTGAATGATGAGATTCAGTTTGGCAAATACAATGCCTTCCTGTCCAGTGTTGGAGATGCTTGTAACTCTCACTTGCTAGGTAGGCTTTTTCCTTAATTCTGGGATGTTCCAGTGTCAATGGCAAGAGACTAGTCTTTGTAAATAAAGATAATTCTTGTGTCCCAGAAGTGGCAGCTAAGCAATTTCTTCTCTGCTTTAATGTTTACTTTTTCCTGCAGTTTCCTTAAGGACTTCCCACTGAGCTTCCTGTCAGATCTCCTTTGCCTTCCTCTGTTTCCTTTTTGCTTCTGAGGGGCCTTTTTTTGCCATGGCATTCTTCATTAGTGATTTATTGATCCTTTTCTTCATGATGTCAGACTGAAGCAATGTTAAACCTTATAGCACCCTACTGCCATTTCCCTGTCCCCCAAAGGCCGCAGCTGTAGGTGGTCTGCCCTGCCTCAGAGTTGGTGGGGTTGCATGGAAGAGCACAGACAGAGACCATTTGCTTTCCCTTTTCATGACCAACCTCTGGGACTGCTGGAAGCAAAAGCTTCTCTCTGACTTTCTCCTCAGGCTGCTGCAATTAGAGGCTTCCACTCCCCTGAAAACATTTTTTCAGGTACTTAAGAGGTTTAATCAACAACAGAAGTGATTTCAGCCTAGCAGAGAAGTGAATGTTGCAGCCCTGCTTTCACTGTTTCTTCCATACTCTTACCTGACTGTCTGCCCCTTGCCTCTTCCAGCCTTCTCCGCTCTCCACCAGGTCTGTGTGGCTTGGTTGTCATACCCAGGCGCCCGTCAGCATCCTCCATCCCTGCTGCCAGCAGTATGCCTTTTCCCCACAGCAAGCACTGCTTAAGGCAGCAAACTCTGAGCTTCATAAGTTTGGGGAGGGTTCCCCCTCTCTTAATGAGATTCAGCCTCACTGGATGATTATCGGCATGGTTCTGCTGAAGCAATCTGGGAGCACACAGCAAGCGCAGGTCTGAAGCCTGACAGATGTTGGTATCTTGGGAAAACCAAAGGTAGTTCTCCCAGCCTTGCTGTCAGATCAGCCCGTCTACAGGCTTGGTACAGGCGGCCATGCTTTTGCATATGTGCAGGCTGTTAGCTCTTCTTTTACCACAAAAAAAGTTTAAAATGAACCTTACGTATTATGGATGAGACTACCAGCAGATGTGTGAAGAAACAGTGTGATATACGTTCCTCTGAAATCTTTAATTCACTGATTGGTATATGATTCATTTTGATCCTTTCTATTGCTCGTTGTACATGTCAGATAGAGGTCAACTTTAAAAAGCTTTTTTTTTTTTGCTTGCTACCCATTTAAATCTTACAAATTATCTTACAAAACTCAAAAAAAATCTAGCTGTTACTGTCCAAATGATATCACATAAATGTGCTGTCACAACTTCTGATAGCAAACATAGTTATGCAAACTTGTGAAGGGGGTTTCTTAGCGGTTTTAAATAAGGCATGCTGATTGCTAGCACATCTGCTGGTGCTCTCACTCCGTTGCATCTTGATTTAGCCATTGCCCTCCCCCCAGCTTATTTCATGAGATAAATATTGTGTTGTGAAATATGAAACTGCATGACTTTTTTTTCCCCTTTGGTCATAGTCACACCCACTATGTGAAACTAGCCTGTTGTAAGTACTATATAGCAAAGCCTTATTAATTTAAGGAACTGATTCATCAAGTTGTGTTGCTTGCTCAGCTATTCAAAGCTGTTGTAATAGTGTTCCTTTACTTACCTCTCTACCCTGGCAGCCATGTTGAGCCCGTTCTGGTTCAGCGTTTGCCTGCTGAGCTAATTGACAGGACCCAGGAGCACACTGCAATGGACTGGAAGATTTAGAATCAATATTAATTATTATTTTTTTCAGCCTTATAGCTAAAGGCGATGTGGATGGGCTGTATGCCTGGTACCTAGCTGGTGCAGACCTGAAGCAAACTGGTTATGATGGCAGGAATGCCCTACAAGTAGTAAGTGTGCATATGACTGTACTCCGTATGGCATGCTAGCTGTGTGAGTAATAACGCACGCTGTAGGATGATATTAGTTTGGGAAAAGTAAATGCTACTTTGGGGACTATAAACCAGATTAGAATTTGTTACAAACTCAAATCTGGTGCTGTTCTGAAGTAATAAATTGTTGGAGCCAGAATTTTCTCATCTGTGTCAGAGGAATTAAAATTTAAATTGGATTTTAATTATTTTGTGGTAACATAGTCTTACTTCCCACAAGTAAATATTTGCATGTCCCGGTGCACAGGATGGCAGGATTTATTCATGTTTCTACTTACAGGCAGAGGCTACAGGGCATAAGAACATTCTTGAACTCTTTAGACAAAGGCAGTAAAGAAGGTAAGATCTAGTTTTCAGGTGCTAGATTTCTGAAACGTATGGATCGGCATATAGTGTGTGAAGGGGGATTTTGTATTTAAGCCCTACTTCACCCTAGGGCATCTGGGTTCGGCTGCTGTCCCTGCCTCAGTTTCTGATACAACTCTGAGTACTTTAATCTTTCTTTGTAGAGTGGGACTAATGTTTATTCCTCTTTCTGCCCGAGCCTGGAAGTGCTTTTTTATGGTTACCGTTTTATGGTTACAGATTCCACAGTGTGGTTCTGAACTTGGTTGGGAATGTAAAAGCTACAAAATAATACCAGTGAGGGCAACAATGTCTTGTTCCGTTGGCCTGTTGCAATAAATCGCTCTTCTGGCTTGCCTGCCTTAGAAAGGGAATGCCTTTTACTGGGCACTGTGCCGTGCCCACCGCACAGGAGCGTACCTTCCCCAGCAGAGCTGCGAGGCCATCACAGCCTTTCAGCTGCACATCACCCCGCTCAGGAGGTGCTGCTATGGTACCTACAGCACTTCCACCTACGCTCTCCCTCTAGCTTTTAATGGAGCACCGTATACCAGCCTATCTTCTAGTGTAACGTAGTCAACCACCGTGGGAAATGTGGGGCAGATTCTCACTAGACAGGAGTTAGTTGTGTTACACGCATAGACAGCAGGAGGCTGTATTTCAGCAGAGAGCTCTGCCGAGGGGTTGCTCCCCCGCCGGGTGAAGGACAAGGCAGTGCCATGGCCTTTCTCTTACTCAGGCCTTAGATGTAGCTGTCTGGTTGTCTCCAGCACGGACCTGCAGCATGAATCTCTCTTGTGCGGCTGACACGCAAGGTGTGTTTCCCTGGCTGTGTGTGTACGAGGCGGGTGTGCGCCTCGTGTGTAAAGCATCCCATCTGACAAGTCTCTCCATAGGAAACTTGTCTGGGCGTTTGACCTTCGCCAGTGCTGTGCTGTAGCTGGAGACATTTAAAACACTTGCCTTTTTATTTCTCAGAACTCCTTTCTGATGCAATATGTTGTTGATTTAGATCTCTCTTCTCCCATATATTGGCAACTCTAATCCCCGTTTAAATATTGGGGGCAGACGGTTGCCTTTAATAAAACTAACACAAAATTTGGTTAAAGGTTTTGGTGCATCCATGGCTACCTTGCCAGTTGTGTGTCCCATTTGATCGACGTGAGTGAATTTGTGTGTATATAAGTGGGGAACTGCAACTGGAACAATAGGATTTTTGAATCGCTGTGTACTGGTCTAAATGAACATAGGACACAATATGGCGGGTTTTGCTTTCCTGTAAAGTTTTGGGTGTTTCTTTGTTTTTTCACTGGTAGAGAAGGATTAGATATAATCCCAGTCTCAAGCATTTAAATGGAAGTTTTCCAGTGTCCAGTATGAAGATGCTAAAAATACCTTCAGAATGTGAGTGGGGTTGCAAAGGGATTTCCATTTTCAGTGAAATAGGTCTGCAAAAGTCACTTTTCTTTTGTAAGAAATGTGGGGAGGGAATGTGTTTAAATCCTCAGCTCCTTCACGGATCATCTCTTGGTCCCTTTGGACTGAGCCACCGGTAGTGTAGGCAGTCTGAAGGCAGTCTTCAGTACCCCGTGAGAACTTGCTTGGCAGGCTACAAATTAATCTTTCCCCAGGAAGGTTTTGGATACTGCCTAGTTCTAAACACCCATTTTCTCTTTCTCCAGAGGCTGTAGAAGATGGTCACTCCTCTTCAGAAATGCCAGCTTTGAACATTAATGGTGTGTTAAGCAGTTGTGGGAGGAAAAGAGCAAAGGAACAATGGTAGCTGTGCTTGGAGCATACAGGAAAGCTAGAGCTTAGAAATATTCTTTATTTAGGATCATATCACATTAAATCCTTACTGATTTTTCTAAACATGATTTGCTGCTTTATCTTTTAATCACTTTTTTTGAAAAGAAATCTTTTTAAACAAGCGAATGTATTGGAATGTATTGCCTTCACTGTACAAGTTCTGTTTTTAAAGAGGCCTTTTGAATCTTCTTGTTTTAAATCAGTGAGGACAGTACTGCAGGCATAGCGAATGGAAATGCTGTGGTGAATTTATACCAAGAAAAAACAGCGGATTGTGCATTTCTGGGTTTCAACTAATAAAATCTCTGAGGAACAATGTTGGTTTCACTTCGTCTGTTTTTTGCAATGGCTTGTATCACTTCAGTTGCAATTACAGCAATTGTGAGTGTCAGTGCAAACAATTGAATCAGTCATGGGCATCTGCCTGCAGTTGTGTACTAATCTTCACCAATGTGTCACTATAAAACCTCACTTAAAATGAGTAGGAGGCAGATGCCATAAAGCATGTTTGTGGGACTGTCTAAGTGAATTGATTGTTTTGTTTCTAATAGCATCTTTCCCACATCCTGACCGGAACGTAATCAAGATTGCTACATGCTGGACACATAATTCTTTGGACTGTAAATGTGATCTCAGTATTAACAGACCCCAAGTTTAAAGTCCCAACACTTTCAGACTAAAGCAAAAAAAGCAATATGTATCTTTACAGCTGTGTCCGCCCTAGAATATGTAAACATAGAGAATACTTCAGGCAAATGCATATATTGCAGATGGCAACTTGTAATTTCACCTACAGCTTCTGCAGTAATCTATGTGGATTTTCTATCTGCTTCATCTGAAGGGAATCTTTGAAGTGCAGGTAGTTTTTTCTTTTTCCTCTTTATACTCTTCAACCTTCCCACAGCTATTCTTATCATGGAGAAAACTGCATGGACTACTTGCTGAGCCTGCTAGTATTAAAAGATTCCCAAGGTACGTTGCATATCAGATCCCCCTAAAACAAGGTAACTGTGCATGTAGTCAGAGGAGATGCTGTACATGCTCCAGTTAAAAAACAAACAAAAACATAAAAATGTCTGATTTTTTAATGTGAAGAGTAGTGTGCCTCTTCACTATGATCACAAAAATTAAAACTATGCTGTCTCATTATTAAATAATTGATGTTACATAGCAATAAACATGCTTTAGATTGAATAGAATTAAGGAAATGAGATCTCACATCAACAATCGGGCTTTAAATTCATCACCTTTTTGATGTCTTACCTGTAAATACATAAAGGTGATGTATGTAACAAAGCAATGTTCGTGGAAATTTTTATGATCAGGAGAAAAAACATTCTTCCTACATTATTTAGACCCTATTATCTTAATTCTTACCTAGTCAGTAGTCTAAAAGTTGATGCAGTGAATTAGGACATCCCTTGATAAACTTCTCTGCAAGCGACTTTCTTGGGATTGGAATATTTTCTTTTTTTAAAAAATGATTCTCAGGTGCAGTAATTTTTCCATAGCAGTATCTATTCTTTATTTCTGTACCAGGATGACTGACTGCAACGATATGGAAGCATTTTCCTTATACTTTTCAATAAAGGCTTATCTGATCTACAGAAAACTTTATAAGCAATAACATTCTAATATTCTAAAATACAATATCCATCTAAAGTACAAAACATACTGCCTTTTTCTTTTGAACAAAGAACAGTATTCTGGTGTGAATTACTGAAATAATAGGTCTCAACAGTAAAACTGAAGGAGAGGGGAGAAAACGGACAACTGTTTTCTTCCTGCATAGGAGCCAGGTAAAGACACGAAGGACAGTATTTAGAAATGTGATCCAGTTAGAAGACTTTTAGTTAGAAGCTTGTAAAGCTGAAATGAAATGGTGTGGGTCATGTTTACAGTAAGAATAAAGCAGTATTGGCTTCTTTCTGACAAACCTTTACAGAAATATATATTCTATTAATATGTTATCCTGCATAAGATAATGTTCCTGCAACTTTCTAGAAAATTTGCAGTTTGCCTTATAAATAGACCAATAGCTAACAAATGTTTTAGTGGCAAATGCACGAATGCAGGTTCAACATTTATCTGAGAAAGAACTGGATCTCTTGCATATATATATATACACACACACACACACACATATATATATGTGTAAAATTTTCAGTCAAGAACTGCTGCCTACAAGCGTTAAGAGAAACTGTGTATAGGGTGCTGTGATTTAAAAAGTGTCAAGAATCACCCAGTCAAGGCCAGAAACTTCAGCTCTTGATTCAGTGTCGGGGGTGAACTTCAATAATGCTTTTGAAATCCTGTGTTTGTCTTGTTTGCCTATTACACCCTTTGCTCCATGCAGTGGATTTAATAATCATAATTATACTCTCTGTGATAACTCCCAGGCTTATGATGAATTTATCTGTGTGTAGTAACCCTTAAGCTTTACATAGTTACTCGTCAAAAGCAAAATCTTAATATTGGTAAGGAATGAAAATTGTTCCTATTTGTTTCTACCTATATGTTTCAGTTACTGTAAGCAGCTGAGTGTCTTTCATTAGTTAAATTATGCTAGACGTTCTAGAGGCAGCTTAATTTTTTTAAACATCCTTATTTTTCTCCTTCAGATCATTCCTGAAAAGATCAAATACACTCTTCTTTTTATTCAGCAATCTTTTGCTTGGTAAAGGTTTGCAGATTAAGCAGCCATACATTGCATTACTAATGCAAACACGCTCGCTCTATTGCTGGGACTAGCTGCGGGTCCATTTCATAACTTCTGTAACAGCTTTAGCTCCAGTCACCTGTGATGTCCATGTACCCTTTCATATCTACAATTACGGTTTGTTACATCAAGCACATACATGAAGATCATCTGCTGATCAGTGCTTGATATTTTATACACAGTACACATTTGGATAGCATGGTAGAAGTGGGATAAAGTTAGTTCTGCACTTTTTGGTCCAGAAAAGCTTATGGTATTTTTTAGTATCAGTTTTTAATGCTTATTGGAACATAAAGATGACCTTTCTGTTAGAAAATGGCAGTGGCTGCCGTTCTTTTCCAGCCTGTCTAATAATGCGTTTGGGCTGTCCTTGCCCTGCAAAATCACCGACAGGTGAGATGCCATGCCAGGGAAGTGCACAGGCTTCTGAGACAGCCTGCTAGCGTGTGAGCATCAGAGGCTGCTGCATGTCTGTGACCATCCTGTTGTACGCAATTTCAGCAGTGGCTACAGAACAGCATAAAGGCATCATCAATAATGTGAGACTCAGAGCTGCTGCACAAATGTTGGATTTGTTTCCAGTGTTGAATCTTTTAAGTTGCAGTGATGTTCTGGGAATGAATGCTGGTGCTGGAACCTCTGCTGCCTCTCCACGGAGGAGACGCTATGAATGCCTCCTGTAAAAGCCAAATATTGCATCAATTCTACAGCTTTCTTCACTTGAAAGACAACACCCAGCTTCCACTTTGTGTCTTCTTCCTAACGATCCAGCTAATACTGCCAAGGGATAGGAACTACTTGGCCTATGTCAGCACTTCTCTAACACTGCAGAAAGTGGAGATTTGCACAACTAACGTGCCCAAGTTCCTGTCTGATTTGAGTTACAGCCTTCCTTTCCTGAATGCAACCACTTTCTTTTTTTACTGATGTCTGAAAACATTGTTTCTGTTTGCAGATTCTCTTATAAAACTTTTGTAATGGAAGGGCATGCTTAATTATTTGAAAAATCAGCATGTGCTTGCTGTCTTATTGCATGTCATCTTGATAAACTGTTAACATCTGTCAAGGCTGGCTGACCCACTGACAGACTGACTATGTCCGATCAGTACTTGCTGAATTGAGCTGTTCATCAAGGCTTCAGTATCTGCTTGTTCTTCTCAAATTGCTATTATCTCCAGTTCTGCACATCTTAACTTAGAATTACTATACTATAGCATGTCTCAGTTGTCTCACACCGGGACTTTGGTGTTCAGCAATGAGTGATAATGAAACTTCTCACCTGGAACTAAACCCCTCCTTGAATCAGAGTTTCTTCATCTGCAGTCTTCTGAATGGCGTGATCTACTGGGATTCTTCCAAAAAGATTGTAATCTAGTTGGAAGATTCCTCCATTTTTAAGGCAGGTTCAAGTAGTGAAATGACTAAGGAGAGTAATGTATCCTTTGTACACAGAAGACAAAATGCACTTGGTTCCACTTACACACAAAACATGAATGGATCCATGAATTCAGCCTTAGGTGTAGTCCCCTTCTTCAGGTACCTACACTGATCCCTGCATAGGACCTACCACAGACGTGTAACAAGTAAAATGCTTTTAGTTTCCAGCATCTGAATTTGTTAGATCACCGAGATAAACCTGAAGTAATTGTTTGATGGGTGAAAACAAGAAATTATAAAGGACCGATCAAATGTGCACGGCATATGTCATCACAAGCATTGCTGAATGTTTATGTCTCTTCCAAGTGGACTCTATCAGCAGTATAATCATCTTCTAGACTAGTAAGACTAGTCTTTCCATGATTCTTTAACAATATTTTATGAGACTGTGGTGCTTGATTGCATGGTTGTAACAACACTTGATTTTATTGACTCTTTTAGAAAAGCTACTGATGTAGAAAGCTTGTAAGGTATGTAAAATACTCTAGTGAACCATACAAATGAATCTGTGGGACTCAAATGTTGCCATCTTAGATAGTCCATGAGTCAGAATAAAATCTAGTACTACCAGATTTATTATTTGTGCAAAGTGTCTACCTGAAAGTTACTTTAGAAAGTTCATTATACATACATTTGTTTACCTGTGATCAGCTGAATGGTTAGAGGCAGAAGCCTGCATCTCAGAAGCGTAGCTGAGGCAAGTATCCCGAATCATAGCAACAAAATCAAATGTCTAGCGTAAACCACACAAAATAGCACTACTTAATGTGGCTCTATTTGGAAGAGTTGATACAAATCACATGGTCAAAGGATTTGGTCCTTGATATCCAAATCCATGTTGACATCTGACCAAAATTGCCGCTGACATAACAGGAGGATGTAACAAACGGGGACGCCGGCTCCTCGCAGGCTGTGTTGGCAGGGAGGAGGCAGTGCCCCTTTCCCCCTCGGCCAGCCCTGCCAAGGCTCGCCTGTTCGGGCACGCTCAGTGGGTGCATATCTTGCGCACTCCCACTGGCGTTTTGAGCTCCACACCGGCACCTCCCTCCCACCCTGGGATGCTGCACATTAGAGGGAGACGTCAGCCAAGTCCATGGGAAGGTGCCAACCAACAACATCTCGCAGCTTTGCTCTGCAGCCTTCTCCATACACAGGCACCGCCAGACTTCAGCAATGCGCGACCTGATGTGTGGCACGTTGCAGGACAAGACAGGAAAAGGCTGAGAGATCATTCTCTGTCTTGCAGCAGCACCAAGCATCACAAAAACAAGTAACCACTCTCTCAAACCATGGTATTCCTTCACATCTTCTCAGCTTCAGAAGGGGACCAGAAGAATGGTGGCCAGGGCAGATGTTACCTGGCCAGAACTGCTTGCTCAGTAGCATACGCAGCATTTCCAAATACAGATAAGCCCCATTAATTACATGTTTACATGCACAATAGATGTGTTTCTTCTCTGGTGCCACTGTCGTAGATCCTATTAGGCTCTTGTGCTTGGTGTTCAACAGTCACAGACCCTGGTTTTAGGAGCTTACAAGTGAAATTAGATGAGCCTCCACACTTTGAAAAGTGATAAGAAAGGGCCAAAAGAATTACAATAATGTTTATTTACATCAGTTGGTTATTTCTACACCTTGATTTCCAATTATTTAACATTAAATGATTAATTATTAGCATAGAAAGGGGATTACAATCCTGGCAATTCAGTAGCAGTGGTCACGTATAGCAAAGAAAAGAATTTCAGGGTAAAGAAAAAGGAGGAACCTTAATGTCAATCTTTTGCTGAGAGATAAGGAGTTATCACAATTAGAACAGAGTTGTAAATTAATCCTGTCATATGCAAGAAGCTGCTGCGCTGGGGAGATTCTCTGATGGTGGTGTCTGTGCACGAATAATTACACTTGGATCTTTCAGGGTGTGTGGTTTCTATCCTGGATATGTTTTCCTGTGGATTTTTGTGACCAGGGTCCATAAAAGTGGGATTTTGATGCATCGAATCCTTTCTGTGGCACATCTGAATTTCTGATTCTTGCTGAAGAGTCAGTTTTGGGCAACATGATTCCCAGCACCCTTGAGGCAAGACATCCAGCAGAGATCTCTGCTGAATCCCATAGAGCTCCAGGGCTTCAGGACAAAGATGACTGCATGTTATCTCTCCTGACTGACGAGAGTGTGATGTGAAATAAGTCAGTTCATTTACTTGGACCACTTTGACCGAGCTCTCTGCCCACAACTATATCACCATTCACCACTGTTGTTTCGAAAGTTTTATATTCAAGGACATAAAACCAGAAATATGAGATGTTGCTAAAAATTACCATGCTACTTCAGCGCAAAGTCAGACTCTTCAATGGCTTGAACCAGCAACTCCTTGGGACTTCTCAATAGATGGTCAAATCATTAGTAATTGCTTCCTTTCTGATGGCTTTATGGGACAGGACATGTAATTGGGCTAAGTCTGAAAAACCGGCTGGTTGGTGAACTTGAAAAATAAAGTTGGTACCAGGTTTGTAAGGGCTATGGCAATTAAGCATTGCAATCAATTACAAAGTTATTAAACCACACTTAGTGCACAGCAGCCAATCTTAAATATGAATTGCTTGGCTGAAATGTTCTGAAAAAGCTAGTGATTTCAAGTGTCATCTTCCAGGGTCTAACCTGAAACATAATGCTAGAATAAAAGGTGGCTGGCATTTTGTGAAAGTCAGCTCTTATCCTAGTCTATAGAATCAGGCACCTGGGGATTCAGGCATTCAAAATTACTGGTCATGTCAAAATCGTGTTCACTGGCTATTTAATTTGTGGTTTTATTCAAATTAAAATCAAAACAAAGAATGGAGAAAGGAGAACTGATTGTGAGGAGATAAAAAAAAAGTAACCACAAGGCCAAACTTTTGTGAAATTTGGTAAAAATACTACAGAGATCGTTCATCCAGAGTTGACTGCAAAACAGGACTCAGTGGATTCCATTTCTCATACACACATCTCCAACCGTCATCTCAACAGCACTGCTGTGGCTCCTAAGCTTCCAGTGGAAAGTCACAGCAAAGTATAATCTACACCAGGACTGCAGAAGTACCTCCACATTGTTTGCAAGATGCTTTTCCTAATGTTTTCTAGAGCTCCAGTGGCTGGAGTTGAAGTTTCTCCTTAACATCGAGCTCTCGATGCAAAGGCTGATGGATCTCCCAAGACACATCCACTTGACAGCTCACACGTCATCTCTGCAGCACAAAGATTGTTTTTCACACTTTTAAATTTTTTTACAACTGCTGATGCACAGGTAATTGTACCCACTGATCCAGCCTGCAAGTATGCAAAGCCCTGAGGTCTGCTTATTCTAGACTCATTATTAACTGATATGTTTAACAACTAAATAGCAAATTTGAAGTAGAAAACAGAAAATTTGTACTGTTATTTACGGCTAGCTACTGTGCTACTGTATAGAGACACAGCTTGACTTGAAAAATTCTCCCCAAAAGAAAAGAAAGACCTTAATTTGTGTAATGTATAATTTACACAGTTAATTTCTGGAATGAACAAGATGTTAAATCACAACAGGGAAAATGGTGAAGAGCAGTATTGCACATGAAATTGCTATGTAACCTCTGTAGTGCTCAGGGACGATGCTCTAATCATGTTTAGATAGAGCACGTGAGATACAAATCCCTCTCCTGCTAAACTGATAATTTTGGACTTAATCAAAATATTGTGCATAAAATGGTGACATTTTCCATTAAAATGAGAATTCTTAGCTTCATATGAAACTGTTATCCATATTTTAATTTCTAGCATGTCTTAACTACTGAATGGCAGCCCCCCAATCTCTCTAAAAGTTATTGGATGGAAAAACATCCCACCGCATCTTATTTCTCTATAAATCACTTGATGTTATTTGGGCAATAATCTCAAAAGGCATCCTATTTATGGGGAAGCATTAGGCCATCTTTCAAGGTGTTTATTACTGCAAAACATATTACTATGAAGCTGTTATTATGCTCACATGTGACATGTAGTGGGCTGCTATATTGACAAATGAGTTTGAACCAACTAAAGTAAACAAGAAGTTGCCCCATCAGTGTTTGCTATGAACATATGGAATGCTCATTTCCCAGGGCGGGAGAAAATCCACTTGCGCAGGGTTTTTTCTGTTTACCAGGTCCAAGAATATGACAGGTACTTCACAGGACATGGCAGGCTCTGGATTTTTGCTTAAGAAACTTCCAACTTAATTTTAGGTGAGCAATAATGAGCAAGAACAGCAAATCAGTAGGGAAATTATGAGGAAGGTAAAAACGATGAGCAGAGAAATGGTAAGCTCCATGTCCAGGCTTAGTTTGCGTGCCAGTTTAACTTTAGAATTGTTGGATAAAACATGTTGCAGTACAAGGAGCAGTACTTTGGGTTGTCCCATGCCCTTCCACGATATTACCTGTGGAATAAGATATTGGCAGGAAAATATTGGGACCTTTTGCCAAAGGAGTGTGGGGATATTGATGGATAATAATGACAGCACCTCCCAGTCATTTTTCAGAACGTCATTTTTTCAGAGTAGAACCTCCTTGAAATATAATCTTCCTCTTGTTAGCAGAGCATCCATGATCTTCCATATTCTGCTATGCAAACAGCACACCCTTTTATGTCCTCCCACAAGCTTACCCTTCATCTTTACTTCCTTGCAGGTCGTTGTTTGTCTCTTACAATCACCCCTGGCATTATGTCTCCTTTTGTGCTGCCCTCTTTATTTGACGCTATCAGCTGATGAGTATTTGCTTCCCCCTTCAAGAAAACTCTGCCTGCTGTAGAAGTTGCTCAAGCCACCTTGTTCCATGTTAGCATGCTGCTCCTCCAGGACTGTCAGTGCACTCAGAGAGCTCTCAGTATCTAGTGCGATGAGTCCACACCGGTGGGTAGGACAGTCCTTTTCACTGGGTTTGTGCCCCTGGACTGCAAACACATGGCAGACATACCTGCTGCTTGCTTAACAAGGCCATTTATTGCGCTGTGATCCCTTAAAAACCAAGCACAGAACTACTATAGTCACATACATGCAGCTGCAAAGAGTAGGGTATAAACAATACCTAGTTTAACCATCAATAGAAATTAAGGACTAATTACTCTTCCTTCTCATAGGACTAAATTTTTCGCTCTATACAATTTCAGAACCAGTTCTATTATTTTAAAGCTTTAATCACCTTCTGTGCACCTTCACAGAGGAAGAACAATTCATACATGGCTTATCCCTTGTGTAGTGCTATCGGTACATTTCTGCTGTTAGACACCCCTACTCTTCCACCTTGTAAAGCCTCCAGCATGTTCTTTGAGATGCTACCTAGCTAAGGGAGGTAGCAGGATGTTAGCTTTCTTGCTTTTATGATTGGGGGTATATGGGTGAGAAACACAACTTATGAAATAATTACATAAATAGATTAAATGCATGTTTGCCCACTGCTTTTTAATATGTAAGTTACCAAAAAAAAAGAACATTTTTCATACTAGTGATCTAAAGGAATTTATACATTGACAAAGTGGATCCCTTTAAGCCAATAAAGTTCACTCTAGCCACCCCTTATGAAGAGACACAAGAGACATGTACGCTCTTTTATTATATTCTTCCCTGAAAAAAAACCCCAAAACTTAAACATTCAATAGGTAAAACCACCAACACTTGTTAAAAAAAGAAGTCTGAAGCAGAAGATGATTCATCCTGCCTAAACCCCATACATGTTCTTGTACCTCAGCTCCCGTGGCTGCCACAGGCAATTCCCCACAAATTTTTTAGGGGCCATCAGCCATGTGTGTCTGAACCTGAAACAGAACAGCAATGGGATGCCTGGGGATCATATATCTCAGCAGTGCAGTGGTGGGTTCTGACTGGTTTGGCTGGAAAGGGCTTTTGTACCTTATTAGTTAGTATGGACAGTCAGGTTATTATTCAGCTGAGTGGTATTGTGGAGCCATGGGTGTGTGTGGATGTGGGTTCGTGTTTGTCAGGGGCAGGCGAGAGCTGGCAGTATAGTTAGTGAGGGATTATATATAAAATACAGCTTGTGTTATTGTGCTGTGCATGCTGTGTACATCAGTGGCAGGAGTGGGAGACCTAGGACACTGTGTTGTGAAAAAAATGACTCTTCTTACAGGGAGTAAAGAGAAGCCTTGCTTCCACTGATGCCAAGGACAGAAGTCCCCTTAGAGTTAACTTGCGCATAGTGCCACCCTCCTCTATCCGAGGCAAGCAAATATCCTTTTTGATATGAGAACGAGAAGGTCCAGAAATCCCCCTATGCATTGGGTTACCTGGAAGAAGACGCAAAATTTACTTCTGGGTTTGAGTCTGAGAACGCGAAGCAGAAGAGCAGGAGCTGGTTTTACCAAAGTGGACTGAAACGCCTCCAGCCTAGACCCAGGGAGCTTCCTCAGCATGAGGTTTGCATAGGCTCCTGGAGCAACCTCTCTGCTCCTGCTTCTGGTGCAAGCACTACGTTCACCCGAGCCATGCTGGAACAGCTCCTGGAGGGCTTCTCCTTCCCCTGCTGCTCTGTGACACCTGTATGGGCATTTCCTCTGGGACTGGCTTGAGTCTCCTGTATATTTTTAAAGAGTGAAAGATCATAGGATCTGGAGCACCGAAATTCATACGCAGCACTTAGTTCTTTAAACCTTCAAAGCACTATATAAACATTAGTGAAGCCTCATAAGATGAGGTAGGTAAGCATTATCTCTCCCTCTCAAGGTGTGGTGAAGTGACTTGGCTGAGGCCGCAGGCTGAGTCACTGGCAGAGCAGGGTTTACAATCCACATCTTTTTGAAACGGTGTCTCCTGGGCTGGCTGGCTAGAGCAGCGTGCGGTCAGGCAGTGCAGGCAGCCCGGCACCACCAGTGACCAGCCTCCCCACTGCCACCAGGGGAAGCCTGCTGTTAGGTTACCATACCCACCACCCCGGGGGTGGCAGGGCATGAAGGCCTTTCAGCGCACCCCAACAACATGGCCCAGAAGCCTTGGTGAATTAGGTTTCATTGCTATTCTGTCGATGAAGAGAGTAAAATTGAGAGGAATTAATTGAAGAAGCCCAAGCTTAGCGATAGTTGCTCCCTGAGTCACAGCTAAGGGCGTGACAACGAGCAAGCGGCCTGGTTTTTGGAAGTTCAGGGCATCCTCCCCGTCGGCTGCCTGACACCGGGCCCTTCTTCACGTTTCTCAGTCCTGGTTTCTTAGCCCTGCCCTTCTGAAACCAGGTGGTGTGATTTTCTCAAAGTCGGGAACATTCAGCAGCAAAAGGCGAGCTCTGAAAAGGCGCGGTGCTCCCCAGCAGTGACTCCTTGGGTGCCTCACCTGGGGAAACACCTGCAGGGCTGCGGGGAGAGGGGGGGTAAGATGGGGCAAACCCAGCCCCCTGCACACAGCGGGTGGTTTCTCACGCCATTTCTGAGCAAAAAAAGACAAAAAAAAGCCCCGCACTCAGGAAAGTAAATCCAGCAGTGAACGCTTCCAGGCTGGGGAGGGCTACGCTGCGCCACCCTCCCGGCGAGCAGGGCAGCAAGGCCGCCAGCCAGCGCGGGGAGGCCGGGGGGCTCTTGCAGCTTGGCTCCTGCAGGCAGCCGCCCTCCGCTCAGAGAATGGTGCTGGGTGGGCTAGGAGGAGGCAGCCGGCTC
>JAVJGI010000063.1:27581741-27748312 GCA_035590275.1 Ibycter americanus
CCCCGCCCGGGCCGGCCCCAGCGCTTCGGGGGTGCGGGCTCGGTGCTGCCGCGGGGCTTTGCCGTCCCCCTTCCTGCGGGAAGCTGCCGACGGCGGCGGTTCGGCTCCTCCTTCCGAGCAGCCCGTAAAACGCCGCGGAGCGGCAGCCGCTGCCGGTGGCGGCGCGGGGGGAGGCCGAGCGGGGTGGCGGTGCCGGGCTGCTGCCGCCCGGCTGCCCGCATTTTCCTCCAGCTGGGGCTTCGCGGTGGCCCTTGGCCTCTGGGAGCGAACGGAGGAAGAGCTTGGGGACGCCGGGGGGTTTCTTTAACACGTGTGCAGCTTGATTTGCATGTATGGTAGTTGCCCGCACAGTTTTTCCTTCCCGTGTTTGTCTTCCGTATCTTAGATGTCTTTATTACTCTTGTCCCTTTTCTTTTAGTCAGAGCACATGAAACAAAACTTTTGCAAGGTGGTGCAGGTGGAAGAATACAGTCTTGACACGGAGGCTTGCCTAGACACCTGAAGAGATCCCAAGGATTAGCTGACAGGGCAAAACGTAACAGAAGACCCTGAGATTGTGTTTCAGGGCACACAAAACGTGTGTTGGGTCTTTGATAACATTTGGAAGTAACATATTGTTTTCTAAACAATGCTTATCTGGATGTTTGCAAGAATGGGGGGGAGGGTCTGAAGAGGAAGCCAAACCCTACTGACCTTCATTTTCATTCAAAGAGTTCCTGTATGATCTACAGAATTCCCATTGAATCTAAATATAGTTTTGTTTGGAAGTGCATTGTGGAGCAGTGTCCGAATGCGCGGCGAGGTTTGCATTTTCAGGCCAGATCCAAAGCCCTTTGAAATCAACAGGAGTCTCTCTGTTGACTTGCTAGGTTTGGAGTGGGCTCTTATTTCTGCGGTGTAAAAGGTCACGTATCTTATCTCATTGAATTCAGGACTGCTGGACCTTTTGTTTTCTGGATTGCTGCAAACGGTGGGAAGAAGTTTGATTTCCCCTTGTGAGGCGCATGCGCTAGGCTGCTGGAGCGAGGAGCACATGAACCCCTGTTCCCATGGTTGGGGTGGGCCTCTGCCCTAAAGAATAGTGTCCGATCTGGGAACGGATCTCTGTCATGGGAAAAGCAAGCTGCCAGCGCAGGAGACGCGGGGGCCTTGGCCAGGTGTTCAGGTGAGGAGACCTGTGAGCAAAGGCCTGTTTGTGTGGTCTCCTTCCTGCAGGTCTCAGGGGACTTCCTTGATAAGCACTCGATGATGGGTAAATTAATCCCCCTTTTCTGCAGGGTTTCAAAGCATGCCTAGGAACGTAATAAAATAGTAGTCATCACAGTGTCAGAACCTCGACAGACCTGATTGCAGAGTAACAGATACCTGGAGTTTACTTATTGAGTAGCATACAGTAGTGTTAGATGTTTAATATTTTTAAAAAAACACATTTGCTCATGCTTACGAGAAGTCTAGCCTAATTGCAAGCTCAGACCCCCGCTAATCCTGGTGTAGTGAGCAGCTCCTCAGGAAGGAAGATGCAATGAACAGTCCTACTTACTGACTTCTGAGCGTGAAGTAGGTTAGCGGGAGATAACAGTCAGGGGTTCGGCTACTCAGCTGCTGTGAATTGGCCTTGCAGTGGGAATCTGATGCAATAAGCTGGCAGGTTGAGCACTGTGTAATGTTAAGTTTGTGCCAGAAAGGCAGCTTGCTGCTTCCCCCCCCCACCCCCCTTTCTTGTTTAATTATATAACAAGACATCTGGAAAAGCAGCTCCTCTCCATAAGAGTTTCATGCCCATGCGATAAAAGTCCAAAGAGTTTCTTACAAGCTTTTCTAATGCACTGTCAAACTAAGCAAGTACTGGGTGAGTAAACACCAGAAGGCTACTGCTTGGAGCATGCTGCTCTCAAAGGATTTACCTCCTTTGCCGTAATAATTAAGGGATCTTTCAGCACAGATTCAGAAAGATTTCCACACCTGGTTGAAAACCCTTTGGAAAGGTGGGTGGGTGCCTCAGAGATGAAAGAAGGGCTAGTTTCCTGCTGTTGATATCTTTCCTGATGAAAGAGAGGAGGTGTGTTCTCATGCGTGGGACAGCTGACAAGGGATTGAATTCACATTAGAATAAAAAGCCAACGTACTGTTTGCAGTCTGCAGGGATAACAAATCTAATTGCTTGAGAGGGCTATGATTCATACAGTTTATGTGTTGCTGTCCTTTCAATTAGACATATTTAAAATATATAAATAATTTAAAGTTTCGGTGCTCAGATGAAGTGCATTGATTACAGAATCCTGTTAGTTGTTTGTGTCTCTTTAAAGCCCTCCAAATCTCTGTGGACAGCCGATAAAAAGATACACCTCTTTGCTTATGTTAAAACTCTTTAATAGTTCTCCCAAGTACAAGATTTACTGCACCCTACACTTGTCAATTCCCTTCTTTTTACTGCTGCTGCCTTTACAGCTTGCCACCACAGTGAGGCCTGTGTGTGAATCAAAATGCAGTTTTCATCAAGCATGGATGGAAACGAGCAAAGCTTAATCTGAAATTATTCCAGATTAGTGTTTTGGTATTGCAGTATCAGCATCAGTGGCTGGGTCACGTGCTGAACTAGTGCAGGAAGGAAGAAAAGAAAGGTGCCTTGGTTTATCCCTAATTAAAAGTTTTGTATGTGCCTTGCAGGCTGTGTCCCTGGGGAGCCTGTAATGGGATACAGGATCTCCAGCCACCGGGGTTCTGGCTGGAGTGGAGAGCAGGCTGTTGTGCCTGGAAGTTGTTGCTGTTGGCAGCTGTGGGGCAATCCACGGGAAATGAGTTGGTGGTCTGTGTCTCGCTCCCAGTTGGCAAATAGCCTTGTCACAAAACCACCACAACAATTACCGCTAATTGGCATCACTGTTGGCAGTTTCACAGGAGAGGCTGAAGACTGAATGGGGATGTAGATTAAATTAGTAATAATAATACTTAGCACCTAAAATCTTCACAGTGCTTCACAAATGCTAATTAATTAATTTGCGTGATGCCCCTGTTTGGTAAACCCCAAGTGCTGTCATTTTAAAGAGGTGCATGTCAGAGCGCGGTGTGTGTCTCCAAAAGGAAGGAAGAGGACAGGCAGGGACTGTCCAACGTGAGAGATGTGCTCCTGCAGCTGCATCGCTGCAAGTAAACTCTGCGCTCCCTCTAGTGCAGGCAATAGCCCTAAGGATGTACTGCTACTGTAAAATGGTTTTAGCTAATCCCTTGTGAGCAGAGGAAGAAAGCTGTCTTGGTATGAGAAACGTGCTCACTGACACAGCTACATCCAAAGAAGGGGTTTATACTGGTATAAATATTTTGGTTATAGAAAAGTAATAATTGTACCCAGTTACACTGGGATAAAAGGATTTTTTTATCAGTACTGAACGGAGGCCGAGACCAGAGGAAGTTCACTTTAGAAGTGGTTGGTTTTGAGGATTTCTCCCAGCCCAGTGATTCAGACACCCCATTTCACTTGTCCCCATCACCCTCATCCCTGACCACCCCCAGTCTGAGCAGTTTGTATTGTACCTACTGCCAGCGTGGGCGGCTGTCAGAGGCAGCATTAAGCGGGGCAGAAACACGCATATTGTATTGTAGCTTGAGTTCAGCCAAGTTCTTGCTGTCCTAGGTTTTAAGAGCTTCTTTTCATCCCCGTTGTCCCCCCCCCCCCCCCCCCCTTGTTGCATTACCTGCACTGTGTGTTACATGAGGCACACTGCTGAACAGCTCCCAGGGAGTCTGAAGGACAAAGGAGCGAGCGCCTGTGGGCTCTTTATTGCTGGTGGGGTGGATGATGCTTTTTCTCTGGTACCTAAAAAAACTGTATTCCTAGTTGAGTGGGTAAGCTGTGGTTGGGTGTAAAGAGACACGCTGCCAGCCCTGGTCTGCAGGGAGTCTTGGTGACCAGGACAGGCCATGCCTTTGGTTGCTAACGAACCGTGAATCATTTGAGGGAGCTAAACAAGTCCGAGCCCGCCGTGTCCTTGGCAGGGCTCTGTGTTACACCAGCTAGAGTTGGAGGAAGCCCAGCTTCTCCGGAAAAAAGGGGAGGATAGCAGTGGCTTTAGACACAGTTTGCACTGACATGTCTCAGCTGTGCAGTGCTGCTGGATCGACCTCCCACCACACCCACTTCTGATCAAAGCGATGGTCTCTTGGTACACCTGTACGTGCTGCTGATTGCATCACCTGAAGGGGAGGTGAAGAACAAAGTTTTGGGGAGGGCATGCTCTTTCCTGTGGGTTTGTCCTGTGTGCTAAATAACCCCCGCATGTTTCCATGAGGAGCAGAACTAAGGAAGATGGTTTGGTAGCGTGGATGCTTTGATCACCTCCTTTGCGTCTCCATCCCTCTGCATTAGTCCCAGCTGTTCCCTGCCTGTTGCTGATGACTCAGTAAGAGGCAGCACCTCTGCAGCTGCACACACACTGTCTGGTTGACAGTAAGCTGGTGCTTTAGATATCTGGCTGCTGCTGAACAGTAACAGGTGGCTCCTGGCCAGCTTCTCTCACAGCCAGTTTGTGGAAGTTGCAGGAACTTGCTCGGAGCTTTCCACCTCAGCTTCAGGTCATTTGACAGGTTCAAAAGCTGATCAGGAGGGCTGGCAGCAAGGAGGATGGAAAGAAGGGCAGTGCAGCAGTTCTTACTGCTTTGGAAAACCATGCCGACAGGACAAGCATGGGATTGAGGACCGTGGTCTGGTTGCATGAGGGCCAGGTACGCTTTGTTATTCCCACCTTGGCTACTCTGATGGCATGGTATCAGCAGGACTATCAGCAAGGCGAGCGTGCGTGATCCCTGGCTGCCAGTACCTGTCTCCGCGCTGCTGGGTGCCTCAGGAGCCTGCGCTGCACACGGAGGAGCCTGGGAGCGGGCTCTGTGTCCCTCCTGTTTGCCTGCAGGCTCACGCTTCCCTGGAAGAGCCAGGGTTCAGAGCACAGGGGGACTTCTTGCAGCATTTGGGATGCGTGTGGAATAGGTCTAAGCTTCTGGAAGCAACCCCTGACTTCTTGTGGAATTTTTCTTCCCCTTCCCATGCCCATCGTTTTCGATTCATGTGTCAGCCTGTTCTACTGAAGTGGCATGCTCACTTTGAGAGTCCTGGTGATAAGGCTGCTGTGTCTTGGATAAGTTTGGGATCCTCTGTTACTGAGGGGCTGTTTTTCTTTTCATGGGAGGCCTTTCTGCAACTGGGTTGATGTGGATAAGGCGAATGGAGTGGGAGAACTGTGTCTTTTACAGATTGTTCTCTAGAGGAATCCAGTTTTCAGGGCTCTTCACAAGCACTTAATGCACCTTAAAACGTTCTGTATTTCACATTTCAAAAACGCCTAAGTGGAAAAGTCATGTCTTAGTTAATAAATACAAAACTACGGGGCATTTTTTTGAGATGCACATTTAATATTTAATTTTGTGAGAGAGACTCTTGCAGAGACTTGGCTGTGGAGTGCTCCAGGCTATGAGCTCAGATGTGGATTTCAGGTACGTGTGCAGGCTAATAACGGGGTTAGTGACAACACCGTGTCAAATGTGTTGACATGAGCAGTTCCCTTGTTTCAGTCAGCGCGGTAGTCCCCATGCTATATGATACGCCACAGAAACTAATTGTAATGAGTTTGCTTTAGAAATTTAGGATTTTCAAGCATGCCCTTTTAAAGCACAGGTGAGTGGGATTATCTTGCAGTTCAGACGCCGGAGGCAAGAGACCGTCTAACTGGGGGATCTGAAGTGGGGGGAGCAGGGATTGCACAATTAGCTGAAGGTACTGCGGTCTCCTGGGTAGCCGAGGATAATTAGTATTGCTCTGGCTCTTTCTCCAGCTAATTCCTTCAGCACCCTGCCCTATTAGGGAAAAGGGAGGAAACACATAAACCATTTCAAAGTCCCAGGGGGTGGAAAAGAGCATCTGCTCCTAACATCTGAGGTTACTTTGAACCTGTTGAAATATGTAGTAGCTGCTTTATTGTTTTTGCCAAGAGTTTCCACCTACAGTGATCCCAACCTCTGACTTCTTAACAGTGAGGTTGTAGGAGGCAGTAGTCATCCTCCTCTTCCCCAGCCCACAGTGGCTGATAGTGGCTGCTGCTCTGGACCTGGCACTGCAGGGTATTGGAGCAGGGGTGGCTGAAACCACCAAGAGATTTTTCTTTCCCAGGAGCAGGATCACCCACCATGTACACGGTTGCTGCATGGGTCTCCTGCTGCTTGGGTACCCCACTGTAACTGTACTCGGTGCGTTTGAATCCTTCCCACAGTGAGGATGCCAAAGCAGAGAACAGCCAGTTAGACGCTGGATTTTCAGCTGACAGATGAAGCATTTTGTCGTGAAAAGTGAGCGGAGATTTTGCTTCGCCCTGGCTAGAGGAGGAGACTCTATCTGGAAATATGTGCTCATCTGATAGAAGATTTTTCCATGACAGTGTTGTTGCCTTTATCAGAATGGAATTACCTTCGGGAACTAGATCTATTTGGGTGTTGTTCACACTGGGTATGGCAGGCAGCTCCCATTTGGGAGTATTATATTCTCTTTTTTTTTTTTTAAACTTTTTTTTTTATTATTTACTGGAAATTTATGGACTGTAATATGCCTGGATTTGTCTGTCTATTCTCTGACTTCAGACCTGCAGCACTGGATTAAATTTTGTAGTTATGTGTCCAGTATATCCCCAAATGGAAGACATCTTTAGGAAGGAGGAAGTCTTGTCTGTTGGTGGTTGTGTTTGTGATCAGGAGCGGGCTGACTTCTTTTGCAAATGTCTACTAATTCTGTATAATCTTTCAGATGAGTGTTTTATGGGGGGAAACTTGTGCCTTCCTTTCAGGAGAACCATGACTCCTGCTGCCTTTGTTAACAGGAGGAATTGCATCCCACTGCAGGGATGCGAGACGTGAATTTAATTCCTAGATCTGTCGCTGACTGTGTGAATTTGGGCAAACTGCATCATATCAGTGTGTTTCATTTCTCCTTTGCCCAGCAGAGAGAAAATGCTTCCATCTTCTGTCCGTTTCTAGTGAAAACTACTTTTTTTTTTTTTTTTTTTTATTTTTTGTGGTGGGGACCATCTCTTGCTTGTATGGCATAGAGCATCATTGATTCTTCTTAGTAGACCTGTCTGCTCATGTAACATGCATAATAAGGAAGAATAGATAACACAGGGACACAGAAAACAACGGACTCTGTGACCTGCAACTGAACTTTCAGGCTGGGTGTCCGGGAGGAGGTTCTGCCACTGGGGTCTCTGCAACAGCAGAAACAGCAAGCAAAGCCAGGGACTTAGATAAACGGTGAAGATAGTAACAGATAGTCCTGAAAATCTGCCAGTTCACCAGGAGGGGAGTGGCGAGGCTGTGGAAGGGAACTGAAAGCGCTGTGGTGTGTGTCCAGGTGAAGTGGAGCTTGATTAAGTAGCAGGTATCAGATCAGCTCAGGGAGCATGGATTAGCGCTGTGCCGATGCTATCTGAAAGGGGTTTATCTGCACCATGTCTCCCTGTGATAAAACTCGAAAGCTGCCTTGTGGAAATGTGGTGTGGCCTTGTAAATCGGGAACTCTTCAGTCCCTCATACTGCTGTAGAAGTTTATGCCAAAGTGTGTTACTTATTAGTTTTTCCTGTTTTATTCTTAAATGGAAAAAAGGAAAATTCTGTAGAGGAACCCAAGAGTAAAGCTTCAAACGGCTACTCCAAGCAAGAGGCGTGGTGGGGATGTGTCGCTTTGCAGGAGTAACTTATTCTTCTCTAGGATAAGTTAAAGTGAATGTAAACTTCTGGTATATAGTTCTTCGGACTGATTTCTTTGCCTTGAAGTTGCGTGAGCTTTTAAAGTGTAGCTGGCAGATGTTAGTTTTTGTATTGGAGAAAGATTCATACCAGTTAAACATTCTATCTCCCTATTTCAAGCAGCGTAATGCCACTGTTGCATGTTTGTTTTATCACCAGGAGGCTGACTGCTGTATGCATCACCCTAAGGTACAGTGAATCAGCGAAATCTTGGCACTTGCTCACAAAAAAAGGCTTACGTGCGTACAATTATCCTTCTTTTGAGTCAAGCTTTAAAATCAGTCTTTGATCAGCGTTCCTGGAGTTTGGCAGGCGGCTCTGAGTTTCGGCTGGGGCTGGGCTGGCGTTACCATATGTCAATACCTGTGCAGAATTGATTGGAATGCCAGACGGCTGTGGAAAAATGATCAATTTTCATTTAGCTCTTAGCAAATCTTCCCCTAATGTTGCTGAGGGATTTTACACTGCTCGGTGAATGCTCGGGTGGGAAGCATTCTGTATGAAGCTGAAATGTGATACTTCTGGCTAGGCTGGGCATTGACAGGCTTTCAGATTTAATTGTGAAAGTGAAGCATTAGTCCTAGTTCTCACAGCATTCAAAAGATTATGTGAAAATGTGTTTCCTGTTTTACCACAACACACAATTTGTTACAGCATGGTTTGTGTCGCTGTCTGTGTGTATGTATTGATCAGTGCTGGTTATGCTGTAAATGGGCAGCGTTTGGTTTTGTGTTTTAAGCCATTTGGGAAGTTAGATGTACTCAGTTCGTTCTGTACTCTTTCTATTGCCTTGTGTTGTTCTACTGTATTGTATGTTGTAGCATGTATTTACTCCTTTTGGCATTGCCGCTGTTCTCGTGGATCTGAGTACAGCGGTTTCCTACAGCTTGCATGTAGCTTTATCAAGTAAAATTTTCTTGCAGTGCTTGCCTGCTGCCTTTGCATCTCATGTGGCTCCTGGGTAGTTCAGAGGTGGCTCTGTGTCCAGGGTCTGTCACGTGGCCGTCGGCAGAGCGACGCTGCTGAGTGTTTTGGAGGAGTTGAGCCTGCTGAGGTGGCTGAGATCAGTGGCACTAAGCCGGGCTGGTGGCACACGTCAAATCCCCATCCCGAATTAGGGCAGCAGGAACTGTTGCTGTCCTCGGACTGCAGGCTGTCTCCAGGAACTCTCTGGGATGTGGCAGTCTTAACAGCTGTCAGAAATATGATGACGAGCAAGTGGCTTGTACAAATCTGGCCATCCCCGTTTCAGTTGCTTTACTACTTTTTGGGTCATCTGTAGAGGATCTCCATACTGTTTGGTGTGGAGTGGTGAGCGCGTTCAGCTCTTCCCTTGGTAGCTGTTGGGTCCTCTTTGAGTGCCTCTGGACAAAACATGCCGGTGTTGTGACAGACCCTCTCTTTAACGCCAAATTGTCTGCTATGGAGTGTAAAAGCAACTGCTTGTATCTGCTGCCCGACTGCAGCCTGGCTGAGGTGACCAAGGGCACAGTTCCCAGGAGGGTCGAGTGGCCAGGAGGCAAACCTTATAAATGTGCCCTGTGCTTCTTCAGTGGAGTGCTTGGTAAATGTTGGTGTGGAAGTGGCTCCAGGAGCCAAGATTTCTGCCAGGCCTGGGTGACCAGTCACCAGCCCAGACTGGGAGTATCCCACATAGCCTATTTCATACAAGTAAAGGATTTTCAGCTGCAGTAAATAGCAAAAGTTGGACAGATCTGGCCTCTGTTCAGCGGCTGAAGCTTGATGTCCAAATGATCGAAGAAAGGGTGGGGAGAGAGCTGAATGAGCCAGTGCCTGGCAGCTCCACTTGTGAGAACGAGTGCTCCAGCAGCCGAGGGGAAACGGAGTGGGATCTCGCGTAATCCCCCCGCGCGTGCCCCAGCGCTGGGTGCGTGGCGAGGAGGAGAGGTGTTCCCCTACCGCTGCCTGGCACTGGGCCAGCTGGCCCCAGGGAAACGGTCATTAGTGATGAGAAACGAATTTGCTCTACAAAATTTGGCCTTTGAAGGTTGGAGGCGAGGTGCAAGTGCCTTTGCCACTGTCAGTTCTGGGCGATGCCAGTGCCGTTCTTCTGGCTGGCGAGCGCAAGGTGGAAGGGATGGTTTGCCTCAGAGATACCCCTTTTAGAAGAGGTGCCTTAGCCTTGGTATGAACCACAGGTGCTGCAGAGCCTTTGTAAGCTATCTTGAAAACTATGCTGTGGGTGAAACACGGGCCAGGATTTGGCCTGTAACTATTTTGCCTGTAGCTTGTAATTAAATATAAAGTTAAACCCAGAATATCCAGTTAAAATGTTCAGGTGTTAGTGTAGCTTGTGTAACTGTGAACACAGAAGTGAGATATTTTGCTGTCTCCTTCTGAAGATTTTGTTGCAAAGAAAGGCAAATACATTTGACATTCCTCCAACAAGCTCTCACAAGGGTAATTTTGTGTGGATGATTGAGTGGCATGGAATCACTGTACGGTATTATCCTTTTGTGGGTTTTGTAAAGAGGAGGTACAGTTGAAGTAATTTATAATATGCACAGAGTCTCAGCAGTCTGCTGAGAGAGCTTCTTCAGCAATTACCTCTAAGAATAAAGTAAAAATAATTTATTATTGATATTCGCATTCCACATATTAAGAAATATTTCTTCTGATATTGTTAATTTTTTATTTGTAGGCTCCGAAGGAGTGTAGAGTAAGACAAATGTGGTCGAGGAAGAGAAATATATGAGTTAATGTATTAAGTTTACATTTTTTTCGTTTGATGGATTTATGGTTTTTAATTACACGTTCATGTCTTGCATTGGGATCCCTGGGGGCTCTTTCTGAATTTCATACTTTTATAAATATGAGATGCTTTAACCTGCCACCTTGTGCAGTCTTACTGCTGCTTGGCTGACCTCTGGTGATGTTACTTTTAATTCAAGTTTAAAATCTGAGACCTCCACAAAGAGCTAAATGATTAAAAAATACTTGTGCGATGGAGTTTCTCAGCCTGTCATGTTGTACTTGTGAAACACAGACTGTGAATGAGTTTCTCTGATGTTTGCTGGAAGGGTGGACTTTGTGGTCAGCATTTGCCTGTTGATCACAAGTAGCAACGCTCTGGCCTCAGCTCATGGCCTTACTGACTCCCTGTGAGCTTTTTGGCAGCAGAAAGTAGTGATGTCTTTGGTAACAGCCTTTTGGGGAGCCGTGGCTGGGTTTGGGGGAGAGTGTTTGCATTCATCCTGAACCCGGCTGTACGTGTCTCTGCCGCTGTCTTCAGTTACATATGGCACTGGATTTTCACTTTGTAACAGTTTGCGTCGTGGTTCTTTTATTGACAGTGGAATTGAAAACCTGTGTTAACAGGTGGAAAATGAAGCCTGTTGGCGCTGTGTAGTTTTGGTTGATTTACACTGGTGAAATGAAGAGGAAGCCAGACTGCACAACTGAGTCCGTGTCTGTATTCCAAATCTGTCTCTCTGTGTAGGTATCAATACTTCTGTCTGCTTTTTTCTAGCACATCCTCTTCATTTTTCTGTTCAGTGGGAACGTAATTACCTGTGTGTGTGTGTAAACAGTGCCAGGATCTGTTTGGTATAACTAAGACATAGCTTATCCAAGAGGCAAACAACCCAGGCTGATAATATTCAGGCTTTCCAAAAGAAATTTGCCTTGGGACTGAAACTGAGCACAGATATTCAGCCGCCACTTGAGCCCCTTTTCTCACATTTGTGCTGTATATCCTTTTATTATTCTGGTCACGGCTGCCCCTAAGCGCACACAGCTCAAGAGCAAAATAACTCTGATCTGCGCTGCAAGAATTTGGTTGGGTTTCAGCTTCTTATTGCCAAGTTGTTTGATGACATGAAAGATATGTTATACGCAGGGCTGGCTTTTCTGACCCACCCCGAGTTCTTCACTGAGCGTTATATTGCTGTGGGAGGGCTTGACTCCGGTAGGATTGGGTGCAATGAAGAGTGTGGAGCAGGTAGTTAAAGAGCTGCAATGCGGAGTAAACACTTGACCCTGGGAAGTGAACGCAAGGGAGAATGCAAAGGCGTTGTTCTCTGACAGCAATGCATTGGAAGGTCTCTACTTTTCTGTGTTTTCTCTTTGTAGTTTCCATTCTAATTCCTCTTGCTAGTCCGGGTTCGCTCTGATTTTTCTTTCTTCTTGCCACTGGAGCAACAACCCCATTTGACAGTGTTGGAAAGTAGTCCAGGGCATCCCCTCCTTTCTAAAGGCTGTACTTCTGCTTTCTTTGGAAGCAGTGGAAGGTCTGGCACAGAAGGTTGTCTCGCTAAGCATAATAGTACAGAAGCGGTTCACCTGCTTATAAATGAGTGAGATGAAAAATGTCTATGATTGTTCAACAAGAAAAAAAATGTAGATCCAGTGCATCAATAATCTGCTTCTTTCTGTACCTCAACAGGATTCCTTAGGTCTGTGCAAGAGTAGAGTAAAGGTAATCCTGATCTTGCAGAGGAGCGAGTTAACCGAGGAGTCTTCTAGCTCAGCGAGTACAATACAAGAGTGACATCAGCAAGAGATTAGAATAAGCTTCGTTATCTTCAAAGACTGTTTATTTAATGGCTGGGGAATCGCTCTGTTTGTAGGTAGAGAGGTAGGAAATGCCCTCAGGCAGGCAGGCAGGAGCTGATAGCATTAAACAGAGCAGTAGTGTTTCTCCTCAAGCATCCTTACATTGCTTGTGTGCTTCTCCCAGCCTGCTGGCTGCCTGTGTTTTTGTGTACACCACCGGTAGGGAGGTCTGTAAGAGATTGCCAAGGTAATTTTGGATGCTAAGCAGTGAACCCAAGCAATATCCTTGTAGCTTTTGGGTTATTTCTTCCATGTCTTACCGACTTTGGCCCTGTATAGGGTAATTGTACAGACAGTCCATAGTCTCTGGCTTGTTTTTTATTTTCATTGTTTGCCTATATTTTTTCCCCCTTAATTCCAGTTAATTTTCAGGGAAGATGCACTTACAGGGTAGCTTCTGAAAGCATACCCAGAGTTAGCGTGTCTGTCTGTGGATGGTGGGGAGGGAAGGGAGCAGGGAGCAGGGTGTGTGGCTTTTCAGTGCTGGGCTATCAGTGGCCTGCCCTGTGGCGCGATGCGGTGGGTATGGGGCACGTGTTGCCGTGCTGTGTTGGCTCTGCTGGGAAGTACAGGCTGTCAGGAGAACAAGTCCTTCTGATAAATGTCCCCATTCAACACCCAAACGGTGTAATAACCTGAAGAATCAACTTCTACAAATCCTGGGGCAGTATTGCTTATATTTTTCTTATATATATACATCCATAAGCTTTCTTTAAAATATTGGTTGGATGTATTTTAAAAATCTCAGAGCTGAGCAGTGTTATCTACCCTTGGATATTTCAGCTATCAGTTGTAATCACGTGAAAGACAATATGTAGTTGGTTTGGGTTTTCAGAGGGTTCTTGCGCAGGACTTGGATCTTTTCTGCAGAGTTTCTTTTGATAGCAGTGAAGTTACTTCTAATCCCCAGTAAAAAAGACAATTTAATTTGCAGATTGCTGTGTAGAAGCTGCTATAAACTTAGTTTGGAACCCACTGGGATACACGTCCCACATGCAGGTGTTCAGCTCTTCCATTTTTCTTATGAAAACGTTCCTGTAAAAGTGGTCTTTAAAGCCAGTTTGTGCCTCATTGGCACAATTTTTTTTTTTAAATACAAAGCGGAGATGCAGTGTTCCAGGCAGATATATTTTTGCTCCCAGCTGTTTTGAATGCTTATTTGATGTTAAGTCTTTGTTCAATCCAGTCCTATGTCATTAATGACTCTGGAGTAAGTAGGTATGCAGAGCTGGAGGAAATCCTGCTTTATACTTTCCTATTCTAAGAGAGCCTCAGCAAGACTAACAATAATGTCGCTTGGTGAGGTAATGGGTAAACATAGTAAGAAATAAAAATGTGCTTAGTCCTTACTGAAGCAGAAAAATAGCTTATGAAGCATAATGTTGTCTTTGATACGTGTAGATAATGTGACCTGCTTCAGTCTGTGTATTAAGGCATTAACTGGGGCAGCCAAAACAGTTTCTCATAAAGAACCTGTCCCTCTGGTTGTAAAGGAGTTGTCAGCAAATGCTAACGAGAGTTAAAAAGAAGTAGGAGGCCAGTCATAACCCAGTGAAGTCACTTGAAAGGCTTGCCTTGACTTCAGCGGTCAGTTAATTCCCACCTGAGGTGGAGGGTTGCGTTATGCAGCTTAACGTTATCTCGAGTCTGATGTGGGTGCTGGTTCCAGTCAAGGGGGTGGGTGGTGCACAGCAAAGCTCCGGTGAAGCCTTGGGCTTGTACCTGTCCTCTTCACGGCCCTTTCTAGACATTGTGGGAAAGAGAAAACAAGGTCATCCCCCTGCTTTTCCTTACCTGTGTTGAATTAGTGAAGTTGAGTAGAAGAGAAGTATTTGTTTTCAAGAAGAACCAGTGTTCTTGTAGGAGGTCAAACTTCTTCATCAAGTTCTTGAGGAAGTCAAGGCTAGATTTAAAGGTTTTCATCTTGGTCAATCGATGGACAGCAGGCAGAAAACCAGGATGAAGTGTTGGTAGCAGTTTTAGGTACCTGTTGACTGCTTTTTTGAGAAGAAAATGTGAAAGTGTATAATTTTTCCATCAGCCAGCTTCCCTAGCAGCACGTGTGAGTACAGTGCAACATCTCAGCTCCAGCCTGCTCACGCTGTCTGTGCTACAGGCTTCCCTAGGGAGCTAGGGCAAGTCAGCTAGCATTATGGTTTTAGATATACTTACCCCATTTAGCATATGCATTTTGCTCAGCATGCAATTACAGACTAGTGAGCTGCATGGATATATACCAGAGCCCTCCTGCTGGTGTTCCTTATATATGCACCAGTTTTTATGTGTGTTAATCTGGTGCGTGTGCTTCAACTATATATTCTGATTTCTCTCTACCTTCATGTTTTTGACTGTGAAACAGCAGTGGTTCCTTTGAGTAAGCAGGCAGTCATACTTGTGACGTATTTTAAGACCATATTTTAGAAATTATAGACTAAAATGCTTGTGATTTGTCTTGTCTTGCTTTGAGTCCTTAAATGTCAGCCACTCTGAACAGTTCCTAGGATTTTCCTCTCTTATTTGGGCAGTATCAGCTGATGAGAAGGCAGCTGGTGTGCTGAAACCATCATTCCCTTAAGAATTTGGTGTGTGACACGTTTAGCTCGGGAGAAAGCCCAGTGACAGTTGCCTTTGTGTGTGTGGTTTGTTTTTTTTTTTCCTCTCCTAAAAGTTGCTATCTTGCCGTGTTGGTTTAATGGCGAAAGAATGCTGCAGCATGTTTAGCTGTGCAACGCCTTTCAGGTAGTGAGAGATGCCTGAGGAATGAGGGAGATCCCAGGTACATAACCGGCTGGCACTTGGGTGACCCGAACTGACGGGTCTATACGCAGCCCTGGTTCCTGCCCGCCCAAAGAGCATCTGATACAGCCAGCCGCCGGGTGCGTGACCCCTCCGGTGCGGGGGCCCGTGCCCTCCTGCCCGTTCGTGGGTGTGCCTGCCGGCAGTGCTTTCTGCTCTCCTTCCGTGCTTTTGGAGACAACAGCTCCACCAGGAGACCTTGTCCTAGGTTCAGGGAGCTGCTGGACCCCCGATAGCAGGAGGGAGCTGGGATACCTGTGTGTCTTCTGTAGAGGAGCAGATGATCGTGGCTCCCTGATGGAAATGGTGCTGCCTGGGGGAATGTTTAGGGTAGGGGAGCGAAGGGGTGGATATGCATTGGGCATCACAAGCTTGTAACTGCCTGGTGGAAGGTGCAAGGGGGAGGTTGCCTGAAGCATCTCCTTCTTCCAGACCCCAATAACTGTGTTATTGGCTCCAGGATATAGGAGGGAGGGAAACTATCCATTAACAGCTGCTTTCCAGAAACACTTGAGATCAGAGTCTAATGAGTATGTATCACCTCTAGTGTATCTTGCTTGTTTCAGGTTATGTTATGATGGCAATCCTGATCATTATCTCGTATTAATTTTCTAGACCGTGATGTATGTGGATACACCTACTGTGCTCTGAGATTTCACTGCAAGATTAGAGACATGTTTAGGAAATTAGTAATGAGAGAAAAACGCGTAATTAAAAATGATATCAGTTTGGAAGCTCATCCATCTTCAGCCAGGTTGCTGGAAGAGAAAGGAGTCTTACACAATGCTTAGTGGTGGGAAAAACGCATTTGGCTTTCTAAATTTTAAACAGGAAGGAACTATTTAAATGACAGACTTACAATAGTAATCAGGGCATTTACTTGGGAATGTTGGATCACATATTGTAGCTGCATAATATCAAGGTAACTCAGACTGTATAAAGTTAAGGCAGATCTCAATGTATTTATTTAATCATACCTTCAGAGAAATACTTGGTTTTTTTAACTTATTTGGACCCTTTATAAAGCAATTGGGTCCTTGTACTGAAAATAGCATTTGTATTTTGAGGTAGTCAGATTTACATATGCTGAATATTGGCTGTAACATTATGAGGTTGCACACTTAACAATTTATTTGTTTCCTGAGATGTGTAATTTTATGTGAAATGTCTTAAATTCAGAGTCTGCCACAGAATTTTAGCTCTTCATCCCCAATGACCATTATAAAATTGCCATATGCCTAAAAAGTGCTCAGCACAACTGTGATTGTTCGGACTGTGAATTTCCGTTCATTTTATGATGGGATCCTTAGTTCAGAATAAAATTATTCTTCAGCAATAGGAGAAACACCATTTGGTTGTATATGGTTCACTATAAAATGCAATAACTTTTAAGCATTTCAAACAGTACACATGCTTTATTTGAGTTTTTGTGCCATTTTTCATGAACAGTTAGCAGTACCTTGTCATTTTTTTCATGATATGTCCATAAACTCAATTATCTTCCTCTTTGGTCCAACTTACAGACACTTAGAAAACCTAAGCAGATGTCAGAGCAATAACCAGGTGTACATTGTAGTACTTTGCAAAGTTTTAATTGCTGCAGGGATGTTTTCTAGTTAATGGATCTGTTTATTAAGCGCTTCTATCTGTTGTGTCTGGTTCAGGAGCGTACGTTACACATGGTATTTTCAGTCTGAGTCTGGCTATTTTATTTAGTGACAGCGTCAGAGTAACCTTGCAGAGGGATGTCCTTTTTCAATTATGGCATCTATAGTGTAGTTAGAAGAACTGCTGAATTGCTTGTTGTATAGACTACTGTGTAATTTGTGATTTTGGGTAAATTCATTAAATGCTTTAGAGTTGCAGGTTTGAAACAGGGGGGCCTAGACCCAGCTGGGCATATGGGTGTGACCAGTCTGTAAATATTTACCCTTGTTGCCTCTGTAAGCACGCTGGGGTAAGACTTGAATTGGCTGTGGAAAATGGTTGGAGGGCTGGAGCACCTTTCCAATACAGGCTGGGAGAGTCGGGGTGGTTTGGCCTGGAGAGGAGAAGGCTCTGGGGTGACCTTACCGTGGCCTTTCAATACTTAAAGGAAGCTTATGAGCAAGATCGAGAGACACTTTTTACCAAGGCTGTAGTGACAGGACAAGGGGTAATGGTTTTAAACTAAAAGAGGATAGATTTAGATTGGATACAAAGAAGAAATTTTTTATTTTGAGGGTAGTGAGGCACTGGCACAGGTTGCCCAAGGCAGCTGTGGGTGCCCCATCCCTGGAAGTGCTCAAGGCCAGGCTGGATGGGGCTTGGAGCAACCTGGTCCTAGTGGAAGGTGTCCCTGCCCGTGGCAGTAGGGGTGGAACCAGGTGATCTTTAAAGGTCCCTTCCAACCCAAACCATTCTATGGTCTTTGGGTGGCTGCTGCTGGTGGTTGTTGGGTGTCCACCTCCGAGAGATGGCTGTTGTCATTAGGGAAGAGGGACGATGGGTGAGAAGGGTATGGCCAAAATGACTCACCAAAGACCAGCAGTTCTCAGCGGTGCTTGGAGTGGGGAGTTACTAGGTTGGTAGCCAAGGGACTGCTTGTGTCTGGGAGCTAGAGGTTAGCAGCTGTAATGGAGAGCATGGGCAGCTCACCCATGCAGAACCAGCCTTCCTAGAGAGGTGTGATGGGAGGCACAGTCACTCTTGGCAGCCGCTTCAGGGTCTGTGCTGTTGTGTGTGGAACAGGGAGACGTGGATACTGTCTGAGAATGTCTCCAGTTGCCCCGTGCTTACTGCCCAGAAGCAACTGCATGGTGGGAAAAGGAGACCCTTGGTTCATGGCCCTGTGCAGTGCTGCAGATATGTACCCAGACCAGGCCACGGAGCCAGGACTGGGTCTTTTATGAGCAATGTGTTGTGTATTGATGGTACGATGAGAGAAAAAGTCTTTTCCCAGGAATTAAATAATTGCTTCCTTGATGAAAGGACCAAACATCTGGCTCTTGTGTTTCATGCATTTTGTCATGTAGATGTAACTGTTTGCTTTGTTCCTGGCAGTAATGTTAACTTATTAGTGTATGAAGCTGTTTCCAGGTCAGTGGAAAACTGCATATAAATCTTTATTACATGTACTTGATTGTCTTTAACTCTTTATAAGATATAATTATTGTCCAGTAATCATATTGTGGTGCTGTTTCTGTGATTATGCTGGTAGTTAGTGTGCAGTGCAATTCTGGTTTTATAGACTGGAGCTAATGTTAGCTTGATTAAAATAAAGGATAAACATTGTCCTGCGTTGTTGGCCGGTTAATTTTCTCACCTTTCTGCTGCCCAGTTTCATTGCCTCCTGCAGTTCTGAGATGTGACCGCCTGCCACCAAGTGACTTCTGATTAAAAAGCTGTGATTTTTAATGTCTGATGCTTCAAGTTGAAGTGGAGCCACTTTCAGTAATGGTGTCTGCAGTGGGCGGGAAGAAGTGGATTGCAGCAAGGTCTTCAAGGACAGTGACTTGGCGAGGCACTAGTGCCTAGAAATGTTTTGATCCTATTGTAATGAATAGCTGCTAGTTCCTGTTGTTGTTTCTGTTTTGATTGAGTGCCCAGCTGGTGTGTGGTGGAGATAGGATGTTGGGGCAGGGAAAGGAAGTAACTGTCAAAAGTGCATCTCCCTTAGGAAAGCAAGAATGTGGAGGCACGGTAGAATTTTTGTTTAAATAGCACTTATTTTTCCTTGGTTTTCATAGCGCACTGACTGTATGCAATTTTCCACATGCTGGGTAATGGAAAGTTGGCCCCAGAGGAAGTCACTTTGTAAGTCAAGTTTGGGATTATAAAATCAGTCACTGTTGGGTCACTAATTGGTGTGGAAGATAGGAATTTCCTATACAGTATGGTAAATTCCCTGGTTTTCTGGCAGTGGGTGCACAGTGAGCTGTTTAGCCAACGATATTCTTTCCTGGTTCTGTTGTTAACTCAGGAAAGGCATCAGGTCATTTATCGCTACACCCAAATCGCTGGTTTGTTTCTGAGTAGTAAGGGGAGGGCGGGGAGAGTTTGATGTCAAGTAGAATCTACATGTGTTTTATGAAGTTTGTTTTCATCTCTTTATGGCACAATAGTGAAGCTTGGCAGCCACAGGGGAATCATGAAGATTGATTGCTCTTGGTGTTAAGCATCTCACATCTGAGTTTATATCAACACAAGCCTTCTTCCAGCAGCAGCATCTGGCTCATTGGCAAGATCTGTGGACAGTTGTTCTGATGGCTCTGGAGATGCCTCTGGCTGTCATGTGGCTGCTGCTTGGCTGTGCTGCTTTGTTATTCTAGCTGGTCCCATTTTCATTTATTTCTTTTTTGGCTTACCTTTGATTCTGATGAATTGCTCCTGAGATTGTGGTCTTGAATAAATCTTGCCTAACTTCCTTGTGCAGGGATTTCCATGAGATGCTGATGTTAATTTATTTCAGTGACTATTTGCTGATTGGAGCTGGAGCAATAACATTGTAGTCTGTGCCTTCTGTGTGGGTTTTCCCTGTGAATCACAGCATCAGTCTGGTGAAGTAAAACACGCATCTTTGAGCATATCCTGCCTAATGGGTTTCTCTGAGACTAGAGCTGCAAGCGTAAATCAAATATTACCAGCACACAGTGTCCTGAGAGTCCCGGAATCAACCACTTGGATTTCTCAAGTTGACCATTGGGAGTGGAGTTTCTGGCCCAGATGATATAAACTGGCACAGGAGCAAAGAATAGTGTGTGTCAGCTCTGGATTTACATCACAGGTGCTGTCCCTGTCTGTTTGATTGTGTGTTTTTTATTCATACACCTTGTACTTTACAAACATGATTCTTTCAGAAGTACTATGGCTTTGGAAGACATGTGGGCTCAAATAAAATTGAGTGTTTCTTAAAATACTAAAGCATCTATATTCATTGAATAAGCCTGTCGGGGTCAGTACTTCTTCTGGATGAAATTAGCAGAGCTGTGATGTGCAGGAGGCCAGACAAGAGGGTTATCTTCGCTGGCCTTTAATTGTAATGATCTGTAGAACTGCTTTGCCACTGTCCACAATGGGAGCTGTTTGACGAGCTGTCAGACTTTATGAGGATGTTAGCAAGTCATGATTACACCGAGTTTTCCGGGTTTAAATGTGTAATTACATCTGTAATAATAATACTAAGGCAACTTGGGTGGCATGTGTAGTTTTTTGGTGATTGACTGCAAATTTGACACATTGTCTACTGCTACAAAACTTTGTTTTAAAATGAAGGGGGCAATTTGCACACTAAGATGTAACGTAACTCGTCACCCAGCAACTACAAACATGCGTTTCTTGGGCATTTTATGAAATGGGGAGGCAGGTTAGTGAAAGTTCATTGCTGATTTGAAGTTAGGAACGGGGATGGGGGAAAGGGAGGGGAGATACTTAGAGGGGGAAATACCAACTTTGCATTCAGAGTGAATGTTGCCATGGATTTCTTCAGGGCCCAGGTCTCACTCTGGGGCTGTAACTTCTCTTCTTAAAATAACTCTTTCCTCCTCTGTACTTGGCCTTTTCCAGCAGGTGATGAGGCAGCCTCTTTTCCAAGGTCCCAGAACACAAATTAAAATAAAAACATCCTTTTATGTAGTACCTTCAATTGAATGGAAACGTAAATGTATCCTGTGATGTTGGGCATTGTCTACTTTTGTGGAATTTCTATAGAAGCAATGTTAGATACTGTAAATGTTTAAAAGCCCTGTAAGTGTGACTGGTAGGACGAGCTAGAGCCTTTCATCTCTTAGTTGCTGGTTTTAATAGGATCTGGCTTGAAGGGTTTTGACAGTTGTTGCCAGGTATTTGATTGCTTCTGTGTCTCAGGAGATAAGGTTGGGTTTTTTGAGTGTGTGTGTGAGGAGCCTGGAAGAGTTTACAGAGGTATTTCACCAGCCATCTGTGGGCATGTCTACATGTATGTGTGTTATAAGCAGATATAAGCTCGCTTTGCCCATGCGTTTAATATGTTTATATCCTGTGTTGTAGCAGAGTTTAGAAACCCTATTAACATGGCTTTCAAGATGCTCTGAGCATGGGTGGTGTGGGTTTTTGTCTGCTTGTGGGCATAGCCACGTTGATTTATGTTTGTAGAAGGGAGACCTTAGGCAAAGGGAGTTGCTCCTCTTTGATTACACCAGCCCTATGGATGGGGAGAGGTTGCACGGCTTGCAGGTTTCACAACATCACTGCAGGGCTTCCCACTGTAAGGATTGCAGGTGGATATTAATCACAGGACTGTTGTCCCACTCACAAGAGTGTGATTTGCTGGGCTGACAAAGGCAATTCCTGTTATTTAGGTTGTGTAGAAAATATACAATGCCTTTTGGTGCCCACTCAGGTATCTTAAGGGTTCAAGGCTGCATACAGACTTTGTTGTTCACAATGTAATATAGTCATTGAAAGGCTTGTTACAAGACCGTATGACCAAAGGATAGCAGCCAACTTGCAAAAAGTGGTGTTCTTACGGGAAGCCAAAGTACTCTCATGCGAAGGAATTGATTGGTGTGACACAGGACTATTAGAAATAAGTTGTTTTGTAGGTAAGGATTATCTAATACGGTTCAGGTAGTGGCTGTTGAAGACCAACAGGATCAAGAAAAACAGCAACAAGAGTATCTTACTACTAATAATAATCTTCTTGCTATGTTTCTATGTAGTGTCTTAGTACGACACTGCTACTAGTTTGTGGTCCATGATGATGTGGTGCTAGGTGCTGAACGTCTCATCTAAAGAAACTGTTGAAATAGGAGCAGTCTGTAACTAAACTATAGCCATAGAATGCACTGTGGCACTTAGGGACATAGTTTAGTGGTGGACTTGGCAGTGTTAGGTTAATGGTTAGACTTGATCTCTTCCAACCGAAATGATTCTATGATTTTAAGTTTTCAGGAGCTCTTTAATTAAATAGTCCTTATCATTCTGTGTTCAGTGTGTATATTTAGGTTTTTGATATCTCTGTCCATCTGTCATTTGTGTGGCTATCTGGGGGAAACCTTACCTTTTTTTTGTGATTATTTGTTACTCCTGAAGACCCTGATAGAAATGTCTCAGGGTCAGGAGAGCAACAGGTTTACTGAGAAAATTTTCTTGAATATGCTGTGAAATGTGTTGATGACAGAGTCTCTAGAAATATCTGGACAGATAAGCCTGCCAATGGCTATGGATTAATCTCTCATGCCATTCTCTTACAGATATTTCTGGTGTACCATCAGCGGCCCTGAGATGTCTTCCATTTGTAATTTGGAGTGGCTAGTTTGCATTCCTTCACAGCTGCTCTTAGTGGGCTTTGCAATGAGGTTTTTTGAACCTTTGCAAGGAGATAGTCTAGTTACTGTAATGCAGCTAGTACTCTCTGGTGTTGGTGTGTTTTGTTGTTTGGGTTTTTTTTTTTTTTTTTGAGGATGTGTGTGCTTCTTTTTTCAATTCTCATTTCTGAGGTTTTAATCAATCTTGATTATTATGTTTATTTCCAGAATGTTATGTACAGATAGGAGTGGTTGGACTTACACCATCTATTCAGGCATCTCATTTGGATTTCTAAAATTATCCCCTGAACCTGTAGGGAATGAAATGTAACAATTCCGTAATTCTTACCTGTAAGGGTAGGTTGGAAGTGGAACACACACACATGTATATAGTATAGTTAATGATAAAGAATGTTGTGGGTGTCATGGTGATGGGCTGTGACTAACTGGCAAAAGAAGAATTATTCAAGATGATACAGAGGGTCACAACTAGGACAAGAGTCCTGGAATTAACAGAATGATGCAAGTTGGAAAACTTGCTGTGAGCAAGATAGCGTAGGTTACTGAATAGTCATCTAAGGAGAATAGTATTGTGAAGCCTATATTCATTGTGTGTGGCACTTGAACCCAAACAAGAAATCTGTCTACATATGCATTACTCATCTTTCCAAAACTAGGTTCATAAGAACACAGGGCTGGAAAAGTATCTTCAGATCTTTAAAAAGTAGTTCAGCTTCCTCCACTGAAATGGCATCACCTGTCTCTGGATCACCTCCCATGGATGTTTCTTAATTGCTCTTCAGAACCTGTCATGAAGGAATGAGATTTCTCAACATCATTCTGTAGCATTTTCCAGTATTCATTCACCTTTGACAGTTTTTCTTAAGGTGTCTTTGCTAAAAAGTAGCATAATTTACTTTCCTTTCCTGGATGGATATGGAAAGTAATTGGTCACCAGTCTCTTTGTAATTACTTTTTGTGTACTGGAGGACTCTGTTCAGTTTTCTCTCTTGTAAACTAAATAAACCACACTTTGAAATTCCTACAACATTCTTGTTTTCTAATCTGCTTTTTGTCCTATAGACACTCCTCAAATGGTCAGTCTCCATCTGCTGTTTATATGGCTGAGATCATACTTCACCCTAAAGAGATTCCATAAGAGGATCATTTGATTCTTTGGGCAGTGTCCCCCACCTGCAGATGCCCCTTAGGACCTGCATGTTTATCTTTTGTTTCTAATGCAAGATGGGGCCAGCACAATGAGGTCAATTACTTCTGTGCACCAGCATCTGAACTGAATCCAAGGGACAACCACAGGCCTTACTTCCATCCAAGTCCATAGATACTGGAGGCACCAGGACCCCACTTTCCAACAGGTAGCTGACAGCAAATTTGTGAATATACTTGCTGAAGTTCGTCTGCTGGAGAGTGGTATTTAAAAAAGCCACCCAAGAATCCGTTTTAAAGAGCTGCTATGGGATGAACAGATTGGAGAGGGAGGTAGAGTCACAGACGTGCCACCTAGTAAGCAAAGGAACTAGAGCAGAGTCTGTAGGCAGTGTGTGGCCTGGTTGTGGTCGAGGAGTTAGAAATACACTTCATCATACCTGTTCTATTCATCCCTGTTTAGAAGGGTGGTTTTCTTCCTTTTTTTTTTTTTTTTCTTAAGTCCAAGCAAGGAGAAAAAGAAGCAACTCTAACCCTCTGCAGTACTGTTTAAATTCAGATGTAACCCCAAAATTTTTCAGCCAAGCTGGTTTTTGGTGAAGCAGTTAAACTGAGACATTATTAAGATGACGAATAAGGGTAATCCACTTTGTGTCTGGAGACAAGCTGCCTGGTGTGCTAGCGGTGTGCTGTATGCAGCAATTTGCAGCTTGCAGGAGGAGTGCACAATGGGCAGCCCTTCGGCTGTGAAAGCTAAATTGTTGCTGTACCTCCTCAAGTATTCATTTACCAAACAAATAATTGATAAAATGAGCAAGTGAAAGAGACACTAAGAGGGTGTGATCCAATGCCAAGCACTGGTTTTCACAGTTGATTTTAAATCTACATTATGCTAATGATGTTCATTTGGAAAATGTGTCCACTCCCTAACTTCTGCCGCTGAGCGTTCTTTTAATTGGATTCAGATGGTTGGACTGAAACAGTTGTAGGGTTTGTATACAGATGTCCTGAGTGCGCCAAGCACTTTATTTCCTATCCAGTTTTTCAAAGCCAGAGTCGCTTTTGCTGCGGCTGGTGTCCAGACGTTCTTGAACTCGCTCGTTAGAGGTCTGTCTGATACAAATGGGCACAGTTCTGCTGGGACATACGCGGTTACGATCACTTAAACACGCTGAAGATCTCATCTGGGGCATCACTCCTAGTCCATCGGGCTGTCTGGGCTGGGTTGCTGGTCTCCTGCCAGAGTTCGTCCGCGAAGGAGTCCATCTCACAAGGCTTACTGTTGCAATTTGTCATTCTGAAAACATGGGCTGTTGCCTAAATAATTGTAGTAGTGGAAACAGCCTTTTGTTTCCACTAAAATGGTATTAAGATTTGATGTTTCTGAGGCATTTTGACAAGGCAGCATGTTTTCTGTGTAGTGATGCTGCGCTCTGATTTTTCGTCCCTATGATGAAATTCAGAGCTACCTTATTATCTAAGCAGCCTGACTGAAGTCACATTGTATGTGGAGTAGGTAGCATTCAGTGTGATGAGGGTATTGGAGAGCACCGGTCTCCCGAGTAGTTGTTCTGGCACTTTTCATAAGCACTCATAAGCTTTTAAGAGGAAAGAGTTGTGACTTTTTATGCAGCCTAATAGGGAGAGTTTTTATAATCTGATTTCCTGTGCTCATAGGCTAAGCAAAATTTACTTTCTGGTTTCAAGGAAGAAATAATTAAGGATGGAAAGCTATTTATCTTTTAAATAGAAGTGTCTAATTTCTATCAAAAGTTTTTGTCTGAATTTCTGAAAGACAACTTCGTCTAAGTGGCTGTTTCTGAAAGTAATAGTCAAACAAAGGCTTCTCAGACATTAAAGTATTGTGTGATGATGTGTATGCAGCTATTTCCCCAAACGCTTGCTGCTGTTCAAAATGATAATACTTTGATGAAGGTTTAAAAAAAAAAAAAAAAAGAGAAAGAATTAAAAGGCACAATGGGTGTTGGAGGACGGTGCTTTCATATGAACAAAATCAGTACTGAATTTGCATTGTGAAGTAAGCCACAGACCCAAGAGGGAAAATTAAAGGATTACTTAAAACCAACAATAAACATGCAAATTAAAAGTAATCATTTTTAAATGAAGTCATACACTATTAAAAATAAGCACAAAATTACATACTAGTTTGGATGTGTAGTTTATAGAATACACCAAATGTTAAAATTGAATGAAATTAAGAAAAACATTTTCCAAATGCAAGTAAAATATCTGTTTAATTAGGTCGTATAGAAAGGAGATTAAAAGTAATATTTTGCGATACAGTAATTACTGTTTTTCAGAAGTAGTCAGGTTCCTGTGCGTTGATCTAAATATAACTGTGATAGCAGATCTCTTTGGGGTCTTTTGTTTTGTTTGTGTCTTTAATTATATTAAATCGCAGCCACTACCTTTATTTTGTTTTCTTTGCACTGAACACGCTGCACGGCTGTTTGCTCCGGTACCCAGCCAGCTCACGAACGCCAGGCTGGGAGAGCAGCTCATACCCTCTGGTTCAGCGAGGTTAAAAGCCAAGTCATTGCAGGGGATATACAGCAAGATAACAGGAAAGGCGGCTGAAACCACTGGGAGGTGGGCTGAGGTGCTGATGGGAGCCTGAGATGTAAATAAACCAGATTGCTCTCATTTCCTCTTTCCACTGTATTATGCATTCCAATGGCACTATTCATCTTTATGACAGACACCTATTGCTTTAACTTTACTGCGGGCCACTGAAGTACATTAAAGTGGGCAGGAAATGGAAATAAATAGAGTTCGGTGGAGGCTGCAGAATAACTAAACATGCTGCTGTCATTTTTAGTGTGGGGTCATGCGTTTTTTAGCAGATTTATTGTAGGGTTTGACTTTTGTTAGAAAGATGGGCGCCGTTTAAAAGAGATGGGGTATACTTATAAAATAAGTAAGAAAAAGTATTCTGATATTTTTTCTCAAACTCTTTGGGATGCCAAAGATGAAAAGAAATCGGGTTGAGTCTCAGCTGGGTAGAGTCAGTGGGATGTGTCTGTGTGCACTACCTCAGGTTGTGGTTAGAAAGAGAATAATGGGATTGGAGATTTGAAGAAACCCTGCTAGTGGACAGCATGGGAGGAGGACCATAGCCCCTTGGCTTAGATTAATCTTCCGCCTAAAGGTAGTGAGACATTCACGTAGAGAGGCTGGATGGAATTTAGCCTTAAAAATGTATCTGTTTGTTTTCTAACGCATGCACATCTTGCTCGCTTTGGAAATGCGGATTGCTGTCCTGCTTATTCAGAGGGCTGTTTTCAAGGACAGCAAAGTTGCACTGCAAGTTCCAGAGGAGATGGGACTTCTGGTGAATCCTGTTTTTGTGAAAGCTTTGTGTGTTTGTTTTTCCTTGATTGTTTATATTCTGATAAGATTAGGTCAGTAACTGAATGAATTCACAACATGAGTTACTTGAAGACTTACAGCTCATATTTTCACTCCCTTGAGATAGCTACTTGGAAACTTCTCTTAAAAAAAAAAAAAATTAACCATTAGCACTGTTTTTTCCCTTGATTACTTTGAGCAGTTTCTGGTGTTGCTGAGTTATAATATGTTGTTTTTCTTCTCTTTTTCTGACAATGCTGCTATGTAGTTGAAAGCAAGCATCAGCCTTCAAAGTATTTGTCAATATAGAAGATATTAGTGGATATTTCACAATGTCATGTAAGATAAAAACTAATTTGTAAGCAGCACGGCAGAAATCTGGAAAGACAATTAAGACAAAAAATCATTAGCATTGATTCTTTTGCACTGGGGAAGTATGTTCCTTTCTCCCAAAGCATCCTTTAAAAATGTTGTTTACATAGGTCTATATTTAAGTATATATTTCAGTGTGACATTCAGGGATTCTTCTTCTTTCTTTTAAATTATCGTTGTATCAGGAAATTAATTTAATTCAGATACTGCTCCAGATACACTCACGTTTCAGAAACTATTGCCAGGCAGAACTGCAGGTAATTACTGAGGATGCTTGTTGGCAATTTGACTTTTCATCATTTGTTCGTCATCGTTTGTTCGCACTCTGTGGATAGTTCCTCGCTGAAAGGATTAGGTTACAGATGGGTGGGTATTACTTTGGGGACTTAAGTGAGAATCCAGATGCTTTTCTGCATCCTCTCCTCTTGCTTAGTTTGGGACTTAGAAGTCAGTAGCTGCAGGTAAGATTTAATGCTTGTGTCTTCGTTTCTCTTTTGCAATGGAAAAACTCTCTATGACTCCCTGCTAATTAAACAAAAGCTCTAACTGCAAGCGTGAAATACTTGGGAAATCACAGACTGAGCTAAAATTTCAGAAGAATCTGATTTTTTAAGTGCAATATTGCTGACAATCTGCTTCAGGTTCTCAAAGGGGTTCAGCTCCAGCAAGGTAATCTGGTGTTGTACACTTTGAAAACCTGGCTGTGGTTTTGGTGCCTAAGCTGTAGCAGGGCTTTTCAGAGATGTTTGCCTTTGGCCACATCCCAGTTGCTTTCAGTACGTCTGTAGTTTCAAGGGCAACAGTCTCAGGCCGTAGTATTTTGCAGTTGTGAGATGTGGGGGGTTTTTGTGTGCCCCACACGCAGTACATCGGCGTTACCTGAATAGCTGATACTCAGCTTGGTCCTCGCTTGATTTCACAGGGAGGCAGCAGCAGCTGGGGTTTACATCAGAGAGGGAAGCGTGAATTCATGACTCTTTCTTTCATTCTGTTATATATTGCTGGATGTGTTTTCAAATCTGAGCTTGCTTTCCCTACTCCTGGTTTTAGAGATAAAGCCTGAAGGCAAACTCCAGGCTAAATGCAGCTGGTGTTGAACTAAATGGGTGTTTTGCTGTGTGTTCTAGTGGGAGCACAAAATCCTGCTTTTCCAAGGTTAGCATCCTGCTCGGTTCAGCTTGGAAGGACTTGCACACCATGTCCGTGTGCTCTGCTGCCTCTGAGCGGTTTGCACGCATGTGTTTAACATCGCAGCAGCAGTTTGCAAGCTTGCTTGTGTCTGTAAGAGCCGCTTGCTGAAAAACAGCGGTAAATTCAGGCGTTTCAGAAAATTCTTCCTCATTTAAGTACAAATAATTATCCAGTGCCTTGACCTCTCTGGGGGAGGCTGGGCTCTTTAGTGCAGTTGTCCCTAGTGGGACTGTTTATTTTACCTTTCTAACAGTCTGTGATGTTTGAATACTTAAAATTTGTATGCAAAAGTTAACAAGCTGAGACTGAAATCAGGATTTTGGTTTCTGTAGTGGGAGGGGAAGCTGTGACTGTTACAGCATCACAGTGTTTTATCCTGCTTGCTCAGAAGGTAAGGACAGCGTTTGGAAAGTAGGTGTGACAAAGACAGCATAGTTTATTTATGCTGTGGAGGAATAAAGGAGTCATCTTTGTAGCACAGCAGACTAAAGCGGTTTTGGAGCATTGTTTGGAATAGAGGCTTGTATGTTGTACGTTTAATTTTTGTGCCAGTCCCCCTGGCGACTTGCACACCCCCTTCATCTGGCTTGCCTCTCTGCCAGTGGAGCTGTAACAAGGACGGCTTTAACTGCTTCCCCCACTCCCATGTGTGTGTCTAACACATTTGGTCACTCAAGTTTTATTTCTTCCCTCTGTAAAACATGAGAGTGTAACTTCCACCTTAGCCTTGTTAGGGCGCAAGCTGCTGAAGCGGGGGCTCCCTGGGAGCAGGCATTGTCACTGGGTAGTAAAACCTCTTTAATGGGGCTGGCTTAACTTTTAAGTTATGGTTAACATTTTTAACAGTAACTTGTGTTTCCTCTGCCCTTCACGCCCAACCATTAGCCAGGTGTTTTGGTTGCACAGAGTGGAAAAATAAAAGGAATCTAACTGTACAGCTGGGCCTTCAGTGAGGTGCTGGAGGAGGGTGGCCACAGATGCAGTCTGGGGATCACAGAGGCTGGATGAGTAGGTTAAGAGGCTCCTTGTAAATGCCTGGCAAGATACAAGCACTGGAAATGAGATGGCTTCCCCCCCCCCCTTTTTTTTTTCCTATAAATATATTAAAAGGTTTAAATTTGGCATACCATCTGCTTATATGGTTTGCTCTCTGTAATTTTCTAAATAAATCAAAAATTACATTTTTTTTTGTTCCCACCCCTTTAATATGGCATCCACTTGATTTCCTTGCAACTGCAAGATGGGCCTGACTCTGATCTGCCTTACACTGTAAACTGTGTTTATGGAGCTAGAATTGGGGTCATTAATTTTCTTTACATCAAAAGAAGTCATCTCTCTTAAATGAGAAGCCTGTTTCACCTAGTAATTCGCTTTAATTGCTTATTTGAAACTTTTGACATTTGATAGCAATTTAAATGCTGCCAGATGAGGCTCGTGCAGTTGGGACCTGCAGGTGCTTCCTTGTGTGCCCAACTTGGATCAAAGGAATGAGCCCAGGGATGTGCCTGGCTGCGGACGGGGCACCGGGTGCTGGAAGGTGCTGTTTTCTGGGGTTGTTTGAATAGATGCTGTGTGTCAGCCTCGGCAAGAATTTGCTCAGAGGGCTCTCACCCTTGGAAAGGTTTCTGCAGAGCATGGTGCTGTTTGTTTTTCTTGGGAGACAGACTGCGTGACCTTTGTTTTGCCTCAAGCTTAATAGTGCTTGCAGTACTCAGAGTTTATGTTTTTTAAGTCTAACCAATAGTATTTTCTGCTGAAGGGTTAGAAAAAAGTTTCTAAAATATTAATTACTTTTTTTCCCCTGACTAATATCTGTTAATTTAGTATTATCGTCTTCTGGGAGGTTTAGAGGGAAAGAATTTTCTTGCCTGTGAGGGTAAGCAAATGGTGCAACTTCAAAGGCGTTTTTACCAGATTCTAAACCTCAATAAAGAGAAGAGACAAAAATGAAACAGTGTCTTTCACTTGATTTTGTAAGCTGGTTCACTTATGTGAATGCGATTTATTGTTTAGTCAGCAGCAGGGGTAGCTTAGCATAAAAAGTTGTGTTGCCTTTTTTTTTTTTAAGTCAGTAAATAAACAGTAATTTAGATTATTGTGGAAAGAGCAACTTTTGTTAATGGCCTTTGGCTGCGGAATGATGTGATGCTAGATACACTCACAATGGTTTCTATCAACACTGTCCTGTGTCTTGTGAGATAGATTAAAAACTGTTGCAGTAGTCCAGCAGCTGAAAATGAGATAAATTCCATGCTGCTGCTGCAGAAGTTAGGCAGTGTGTTAGGACTTTCTGAATTCAGAGCAAAGGGAAATACCGGCGTTGAAAGAGAATGAGCAAAGCCAAAGTACCAGTGTCAAGACTTCTTAAAAGAGTTTTATTGATGTGTGTTGTAATTAAAACCAGAATTAGTTAGTTTTCTAATAGGACATTCATCTCTGAGAGAGCAATTGCAGCTTGGCACAAAGTAATACATTTTTAAATATGAGTACTACCCCCAGCATATGCTGGATGGCTGACTTACTGGCTTTGTGTGCCCTCATTATTAACAAGCAAATTAAATATTTTCACTTAAAATAATTATACAAATAAACCTTTGGCTGCAGTGTGATTTCATTAAAACCTTAATTGTTTAGAGAGCTGAGAGTGTGTGAAGTTGGGTCAGTTTTACTGCGTGGCATTAGTCTTGATAGCAGATTTACAACAGGGCTGGATTTAATCTCTTGACTGATCTTTACAGTAGCAGGTTTGGGATGGGAAGGCGTTTGTGTGTTTCAGGAGATAGGTAACTCTATCTCTGACCTGGAAACACATAGCTGGGTTTTAAAATGTCTGAGCAGCCTTAAAATGAACTAGCAGTGGGGAGGGGTAGGGGTAGGGAAATTACTCTGTGGAAACAAAATAGGTGTTGCTTTTAAATCAGCTTCTTAGCCTGCACATTGTCACACCTTTGTACATGCCTGTAGGCTCAAATCTATTTCTCATCAAAGCAACTGTAGCGTAAGGGAATACTGTGACCATCTGGGTTGCAAAGATCAGAAGTAACGGTCCCTGCTAGCAGAGGAGCCAGCTGTGGGCAGCACCATGTGAACTGTTTTTTATGCCACTTGATTAATCATTTCAGCGGGTGACGACAACAAAACGTTTACCGGGTCACGCACTAATTTTCTTGGGTTTAAGGTGGTGGTATGCCTTTGAAACACATTACGGTATTTGCAGGTTCAGCATCTCAACTAACATTGTTTCCGAGCATGGGAAACACAGGCATGTTAGATGTCTCCAAAGGAGAGTTAATTAGAAGAACGAGTAGTTATCAAGTACACCACAGCTCCACTGTTTAATTCTGATGATAATTTTCATGCTGGGTCTAGTACAAATGAATTCACTTATGGTTTATTAGTCTGCTGTGACCTGCGAGTCTCTTAGGGTATTTGGAGGGAAAAAGGCTGAGGAGAGTTGTCAGAATAGGTTTGAAGTATTTCCATGGGTAGAGAGCAAATCACAAAGAACTTCTGTCTTTTCCTTTCTAATTTTTTTGCATTTTTTTAACTCAGTATGGTTTTTCTTTCTTTCCCCACTTCTTTAGGACCCACGATTATCAGCTTTAATTTTTGACAAGCTTCAAGTGCCTGACTACTTACAGAAAAACAGGAATGAAGGAGAGAGCAGATGCGAAACTTGTGCCACTCACTTGAATCAGCTGAAGCAGGAAGCCATTCAGATGATGCACACCCTCAATCAAACCAGCTACCCAGAAATGCCCGACCTCCCGGCCGGCGCCGGGGCAGTGACCAGCATGGTACCCAGGATGGTCACCGTCTCTTCCCAGAGAGAACTGCCGCTCATTGCTGGGCAGGTGGGCAGGCAGCCTGGAAAGTCACCGAATCTCTTCTCTGGGGCAGAGAGAAAGAAGGGACTTGGATGGTCCCAAGGCACGGGCAGCTTTCCGAACTCCAGCGTTCAAGTTACGGTGGCCCCCAGCGGTCTCAGCGGTGCTCTGAGCTCGGTCACCATCCAAGCTCAGCAGTACCTTGAGGGCATGTGGAGTATCTCCAGGGTGAACAGCTTCCTGCCTCAGGCTTGTCTAGTAAGTAGTGATAATTCAGATGCTTGAGTTTTGTTTACGTGTGTGTGGATATACAGACAGATAAAGATAAAATTTGAGATGTATACATATTTATCTCAGAGGGGATCAGCTAATGGTATTCTGAACCGTGTTTCAAGACCTGAAGAGCTGAAAAAGAGCTTTGAACGATGTTCTGTCAGGTATCACAAGGAATTTGCTTTATCTCAGATGGCGAGAGCCTTTCCTCAGATGTTTTCGCACTTATTTTAGCTTCACGTATGCAGGTGATGTTGTTTGGCTGTCACATACCTGGTGACCCCTTTAGAAAAACATAAAAGGCCAAGTTTGTCACATGTGAAACTGGGAGCTTCATGGGATTATATCAAAGATGAACTTGACCCTCAAGTCTAGCGCTGAACTTCTAAGGCTGTGTTCAGCTGAGCAGATGCTGTTGATAGACTGTGATGGAGAGCATTAATCTGCAGGTTAGATGTGCTGCAAAACTGTTTGCTGTAAAGGAGGGTGTTCAAAAGGTTGCTTCGTAGCCACATGCCTGTAAATGTCATTGCACTTGGAGTTTAAGCATTGATGTTGATTTCCTGTGTTCTGTGTGTAGTTGAAGAACTCTTGTGGGAAATGAAAAAGCTTTATAGAGGTGTATCCTACCTTTAAAAGCAAGTTCATTACAGATTTGTGGCTATCTATGGAACTCTGTTAAGAAGAAGGATATAGTGACTGGTTTTGACTAAGATTTATTCCTAAACTGTTTTCACATGGTAGTGAACAGGGAAGTGTAAGTGATGATGAAATCTGTACAGATAGAAGTCATGGTTTTCACTTACAGACATTGTAGCAGATCTTGCAAGAGCAGGTATATTGGTGTTAGACAGCTTTAAACTTAACATCATGCCTTATGTGCTGTTGTATGTCAGCACTACCTAATACTGCTTGGTAGCATCAGCTGGTTCAGCTGCAAGATCATCAGAAATAATTTAAGAGTGCTGCTGTGTAACGTTACTTTTGCAGGGTGGCTGTTGTGTTTCCTTCCAGAAGAGGCTTGGACACTTGATTCCTCTCTCCCATGGGGAAATTTGTGAAGGCACATACATCCCACCTTTGAGGTGTCCCAGTTTATATCCAGTGAAACTCCACTGATGATTTTACATTGAGAAAAGAGAAAAAAAACCTCTTTCATTTCAGCCCTTTGTGGTTTATGAGGAACTACTGCTATGGATGCTCTTCTCTGAGATGCAGCTCCATGCGTTAGGGATCAATTTGGCCAATGTAAGGCATATGACATTACCTTTTAAGTATCTTTTCAACCCTGTGTATATCACAGAAATGTAAAAAAAAATGGGAAAGCTATTGGGTTAAGAAGCCTGCACTCTCAGAAAGCAAAAGTATTTCCATTTCTCTGTTCGTTCCTTGTCTGCCTTTATTCTTGTCCTAAATAATTCACTAACAGGCAGCTCCAGATTTCTTCCTGCTTAACCATGCTGACTGATAGATGCGGTCTTCCCTAACCACTGCGTTATTCTAAGATAAAACTGAGTTGCCTCATTTAACCCCTGTGAAGGAAAAATGTGTATAATGCAACAGAGCTTAAGTGTGATCTAGAAATGTGCAAAGAAATTCAGTAGCCTGGAAAACAGTGACCTTTAATGAAAGGACAAACAGTGTTAGACTGCGAGTGTTGGAGGCTGCTGGGATGTGATCCAGTCATTTGCAAGGACAGTTTAGATTTAAAAGCAGTTCTTGGAGAGAAGCTAGGCTTCAGTTGTGGGTTTTGTTCTTTTGTTTGTGGTGTGGGTTTTTTTTTTTTTTTTTTTTTTTTAATTCATTTAAGCCCAAATGTAGTTAGTGAAGACTCTGTTGTGCATCTCTTCCTAAATTGTGCTTTCTGTGTCTGTCTCAATCCTCCTACCGCCTTCTGTATTAAGAGCTTTGTGTCTGATGAAGCTGTTTGGGTGGGTGAGGCAGAAAGTGCTTCCCCTACACTTTTTCCCCCGAGGAACCACAGGTGTCGAAGGAAATAGGATTGAAGGGATTTCAGGAATCAACTAGTATAGCCCTTGTCTAGGATAGCATCTACTGCAGGACATTCTTGTCCAATACTCATCTCACCTCATCTTTCAATTTTGAAAAGACTGGGATTCCCTGACTACTATTGATTGTCAAGTGTGAATTTCCTTTCCTATTAGAAAAGTTTACTTTATTTTTTAAAACCCTGGTTAGGGAGATGATTTTGGCTATTCTTTACTGAATTTGGAGGCAGGGTTTAGGTTTAAGTTTAACCCAGGAGAGAGCTGGGGATATACGTACTTTTAGAGATGTCTGTCTTTAGTAACCTTTCCCGTCTTCTTGTGGGGCAAAGCTGGTCCGGCTAAGAGGAATTCTGGAGTAAGAATTGCAACAGAAAGGACAGCACTGAATGTACTATTATGTGTACTGTCACCGCATCTTGGAGTCTTCAGCCTCCACCTAGGCAAGATAGTGCACAAATGCAGAAGAAAAAGATGGCCCCTTTCCTGGGGAGTTTACAATCTCGGTTGTGATCTGAGTTATTTTGTCCACTCTGTAAATACCCCTGTTTCACTGGGAATCCGTACTTCTGCCTTGTTTCCTTACCAAAGGAGGGTTCTTGAAACAAGTGCTGAACTCCCTGGCAGGAAACTGTTACCCCAGCACCTTACCTGAGTGGTTTAACTCATGCTGCAGACGAAGTGAGTATGGTTAATTTTCTAAAGATGGACACAGATAAAGGCTGGGGTTCATCTCAACTATTTTTAGCTGCCAAAAAGACAGGTCTTTATTCTAAGCTAATTACTGCGGCTTCCTTTGTAGTTGTGGGAGAGCAGCAGGTACCTCCGAGAGGTGCTTTGTCCTTCTCGTCTTGGATGTCTGTCTTGGCTCGCCTTCGTCCACTGACGGTGCCTGTGGTTTTTCTGCTGGTGCTGACAGAGCCCAGATGGGTGATGTGGAGCAAACGCTTGCATGGGCGGCCAGTGTGGAGTGCTGTGTGCCCAGTGCTTTGTGGGCATGAAAATACACCCCAGCGTATGCCTGCCAAACCTCAGGAGACCTCACAGCTCCAAACATTTCTCCAGGATCCGTGTTTTTTATTTATGGTTAGTTTTAATAGTGGCAGTAGTAGAATTATCTGTGAAGGAAAAAAAAATAATTACTTGAATTCTGCTCTTCTCATCTCCCTCCTCAAACTTGCCTATATTACCTTGTAATGTCACTTACGGTTGCGAAAACACTTCTGGGCTGAATGTCGGGGGTCAGAAGTGCAGGACGTTGTAAATCTTTAATATATCTTGGAGTTCAAGTGTGAAAATCCATTATATAGATTATAAATTTTTTGAACAGGAATGTGTCTTCGAAGCATAGTGTGGGTGCTGCTCAAACCAAAATAATAACCCTGGGCTTCGGGAGCCATGAAGAGGAACAGTAATTAAGAATCTGGAGGAAGGTCCAGGGAGGGGAAGACTAGGATTGCAACCAAGGTGCAAAAGGTGAAGATGTAATCAGCTGCTTTACCCAAGTGGCCTGTTGTGAAAAATTACAAAAAATAATCACCAGCAGCAGCAGTGATAAGTAGTCTGACCAGACAGCGAGTATTGTGGAGGGGAGGGGGCTGGTATAACTCTGGGTAAGACAGCTGGTTTGTAGTGGACAACTGACAACTTTAATTAATAAATAGTTTTATATCGATGTTTTTAATTCATGACCTGACAAGTGAATATAAGGTTACTACTCAAATGAAAAAACATGTTAGCAGTGCTCAGCATTGCTGCTCAGTTTAATGCAGAAACAAAGGAGTGAGGGGAGTTTAGGCTTCATAGATGTCTTGGAATCTGGCTGAAAGGTAGAACATTAAAACCACTGAAAATACCTTGTACACTAATTAGAAGTATCTGTATGTATTGTGGAAAAAGAGGTCTTACTGTATGCTTTCAATTGACTGTGTTATTAATATGCAGTGTTATGTACTGCATAAAAGTGGTAAAAGTAGCCATGCCATGTGCTATAAAGACATCACAGTGAAATAGAGCTTGTTTTGCAAATTGCTTTTTCTTTCATCTTATGCAAAATGAAATCCTTGCCACACTGTATTTATAATTTGAATATATACAATTGGTACTGGTTAGAAGGCAAGATATTGTGGCTCCTTGAATCTCTACCAGTTTCTAAGTTGCTTTAAAAATATGTTTAAAAATACACCATTAGGAAATTGGAAAAGTTGGAACACTGGAAAATTGAAAGTGACTTAAGTGAAACTTTTAAAACATACGTATATAAAATTGTAGATTTATCAAAAGTGCAATGTATGTCCCTGAGAGTATTCACACATTTAAAGTTAGGTAGAAGTTTATGGCCTGGTTCAGGGAGGTTCAAAGAGGGAGGGTTCACCCACGGCATGTGTAAATGGGTTCATATACGCTAAAGTTAAAGGAGCTGTGTGTGTTTTGTGTGAAAATTCTCTTGAGTTGTTCTAGTCACAATTCAAGCTTTCCTGTAGTTCCTAGGAATAAGCCTTCTGCTTGCCGTAATCTAATCCAGATGGATCCGAGGGTAGTTCCGCCTCTGTTGACTTTCCTTAAATCCTCTTTGTTTATAGCAAGGATGACTTATATTTTGCTTGGAAGATGCAATGAAAAGCTGATTGTGGAAAACAGAATGACAAGATGTACTTTCCAGCATTTACTTTGATAAATGTAATACCAAATGCATTTAAAAAATTTTTTAAAAAAAATCCTTCTTGATAGTTTTCTCAGTGACCTTTTATTAATAAAATGTGTGCAACAAAACAATTAAAGTATAGTGCTTTGACCGTAAATCTTGTCTGTGAGACATCTGGATGACTTTGAGCTTTGGGACATTTCTCGGACTCCATGTATAACATCTTGATTCTGCAGAACTCCATAGCAAACCCCAGGCAGGTGGTGGGGCCAGGGCTGCATGGTGGCTTTTCTGTTTTCCCTTTAGCTTTAGCAGTGTTGGTGTTACTGACCTTGTAGAGGAAGTATGTAAAGGAAAGAGGGTGGCAAAAAAACCCCCAAACCTTCAAAGTTAGCGTTGGTCACTCTCCATAACCAGTCTGAACAGCAGAAGGAAACCTTTTGATCCAAGTTACTAAATGCTTTCTCATATTAACCCATGGAAAAGACGTTTCCTGAGACTGTTACATCTCGGCTGGGCAGTAATGCCTTGCATTGCCCTAGCAAATGCAGAGGGAGAGCTGTGATGTGGGAGGACGACGCTGCTGCCAGTGCCATGCGTTCAGAGTCAGCGAGACCCTGCCCCAGCAGCAAGGTAGCAGACCGGCTTAGAAAGTGTGAGCTGGAAATTCAGCCTTAGGCATGCAGGTAAAAAGGTAGCCCTCCATTTGGTGTAGTTGCAAAGGGCTTTGTGCTCTCTTTTTCTAGATTGCCCCCAATGTAGGATGCTGAAGGTGAAAATGAGGTTGCTTTTTAATGTATTCCCAGGTATCAGAGTGACTTAGGAAAAAATGTTAAGAGTTGACAGAAAGGGTATTGGCTACAAGACAGAAATGAACCTTTTCTTAGGTGAGGGCGTGGATTGCATCTCTTTATATTGTGCACTTGACACTTCTGCCATAGTATTGGTTTCACAGTTGTGGGACAGGGTAACTATTTGCAGGACTCAGACCCTCTTGTGGCTCGAATTACCACCTGAAAACAGTTCTTTTGATCCTTCACCCCTCTAGGCTAAGCAGTAGTTATTACAGCTCTCACAGGGAAACAAGTCCATACTCGCCTTTGTTGACAATTGAAGTCAACAAGGAATAACAAAGAATGTTGGCCCAGACTTCACCTGTACTCATCAGTGGTAGATTTAAGACAAGCAGACTTTAGAGATTATGTGCAAATGATAATCCACTGGATTTACCTTTGGCCCACAGGTTATTCTGTCATGCAGCAAGTGTTTCATAAGCTACTCTAAGATAAAAAATCCCCATCCTTTTTTTACCCCAAATATTTAAATTTTCTACTCTTGCCTTTGAACTAGTTTCTTAGGGATGGCATTTTCTGTTCACTTAGATCCCTTCAGCTTCTTTTGCTTGTCACTGGTCCATTTATACACTGCATAGGCTCCACGCTGAATTCTCCAGTGAACTGGTTGTTAATCAGTGCATCCCACGCCACCCCAACATTAGAAGTCACCTTACAAGGAAGGCTCATCCTTTGTAGCTGGAGCTCAGAAGTGTCATCCAGCGTTTGAGAGAGACTATATATCTGGTGCAGAAGTGCTTTTATGAGGCTACTATTGCTCTGCACTGGCTGTGTGGTTGTGAAGGGTGGGCTGCAGCTGAGTAACGCCCTTTGGTTTCAGAGGTTAATGCAGGAGGGAAACCAGGCAAATCCAGGCTGAGCTCAGACCTCAGTCATGTGTAGGCTGGTGGAAAGAAAGTCTTCTGCAGTGGTCTCTGTATACCATACCACACGGAAGGAACTGATTTGCGCAGCTGGACGCAGGTGTGGATTGCCCAGTCGTCCTGCTTGTGAAAAATAGGATTGAACATTGTACATTTTTTGGAAAGCACTTTGAATTTAACATTTGCTCCATAGGCTGTATACTAGAATGATGGCATGTTGAGGTCACGGGCCTCCAGGTAGTCAAGCTGTGCACAGTGTATTGCTGAAAGCATCTCCTGTTGTTTTGTGACTTGAGCGGATGAGCGTGTGGCAAATATGGATGCAGTTTGTTACTTGCAACTAGAATTGCTGAAATGCCCTGGGTGGTAGCTTCTGAAAGGAGGTTTAAAAATCATTGATGGAAAATGGATCTACTTTTCTGTTTCAGCACTTGGGAGAGAATTTATGATGTATATATAGAGTTCATAGATGTCTCAAGCATTTCATATGTGTGTATTTAATGGAATGGATTGCCACTTTACCGAACATAGCATCAAATCAGCTCTGTTAATTGAAAAAGATTTTTCACATTATTGCTAATGATGTGACACAGTTTTGTTAGAGATGGTGCATAAAATAGCGCTACTTGAAGTGACGTTAATGTATGCATTTAAATTCCTTTTTTCCCATTTACGTGTATTATTGATTTTATTTCATTGTTGAGGAGATAATGGATTTATAATTAGAATACAGTCACCGTAATCAATGATGAGATTATTAGACTTATAAATAGAACTTTAAAACTACGATGAGGTAATTTCCCAATGTAACAAAGGATCAATAATTAGAGGTTTGCTTTGAATCTGAAAGTGGTACTTCTAAGATTCAAGCATGAAACACTTCTAGGGGAGTGAGTCCATATAAATTATTATACAACCTAATGTCGTGGTTAGACATTTTCCAAAGCTGACCTATTATTATAATTTTGTTTCATGCCCAAATGCTTCTGAGTTAATTCCTCTGGATTTGCATAGCTGCCACTATCTCAAAACTGGGTGAGTTTGTTCTTTTCTGATAATTTAGGTGAAGGAAGCATTTTACAGGTGCTGCAGGCAGGAATCCATTGCTGTGTTTTTGGTGTTGTTGGGCAAAGATAATGGATCTGCCATTCAGAAACACCCCTTTCTGCGTCTGAAAAGTGACAGTGGTAAAGCTGGGCAAGGCAGTCAGCTGTTGTAGTGGGGGAGATGGCAGTGGAAGGAAGAAGAAGGGGAGAGTGGCCCTTGTGGTGCCTGGCTTAGGAGGAAGGGTCTGACTTTAGCTGGTTGATGCGGAGTAGCTGTGTAGACATCCCCTTTAGTCTCACCAACCTCTTCTGATGACTCTGAAGTACTCATGGGGGCCTATGGGAATAGTGCAACCTCCTGTTACTAGTTAAGCTAAGAAAGACTCTAGTGAAAAGATTTTATGGCAACGATAAGAACTTTAGAAATATCCTACTGGGGCTCAACTGCAGTCCATCTAGCGCAGGGGCATCTCCAGCAGCAGAGCTGGAAATGGTGGTTTGGGAGAGCTGTGGAGCCTGACTGCTTTCTGCAGTCTGCTCATACTCCCCAGCATGCACAGTTGGGGACAGGGACACATCCCTGTCTGTTCCCTTTAGTATCTCTGCATGGACCTGCTGTCCAGGGATTTATCTTATCCCTCTCTGACCCTGCTGACACTGTCTGCCTTCACAGCCTTCTATGTCAGCAGGTTCCACAAATTCACTATCCCAGTGCAAAGAACTACTCACTCTCTTTCAGCTTATCCACCACCTCCACGACTTTGTAAACCTCAGCCAGGCCCTCCTCATCCTTCCCCTCTTCAAACAAGAGTCCCAGCCTCTTTCATCTCTGCTTCTGAGGCAGCTGCTCTATCTTCTTGACCATTTACTTGCTTGTCTCTGTCATTTCCCTTACTCCATTACCCCTGTCTTAGGATGCAGGACTAGGGCTGCACCAGGCAGTCAGTCTGTGGACACTCTCCTTGTTCTTTGTGCCCTGCCTTGTGATGTCCAAAACTTGGTAACTTTTTTGGCTGCTGCTACATCTTGATTTCAGAGGAACTGTCACACTGACCTTTAGATCTTCCAAGCTGTAAATGTAAGTTTTGAGTTCAGCTTTGTTTAGGAATCATTTAGGTTATTTTCTCCTAAATATGTGGTCTTATCTATGCCAAATCTCACCTGACACTTCTTCGCCCACTCACATTTGGGAAGTTCTTGAGTTCCTCATTACTGTCATGGCATTTGGCTTCTTGAAAGAGCTTTGGGACATCTGCAGGCTTTCAGATTTCACTCTAGATGTGGTGAATCATGACTGACTGTGCATCTGGCTTGCATGGTTCCCATACGGGGAGTAAACATCAGGTCAGCAGGGAGCAATCGCAAGAAAAAGGTAGCAGCATCTACACAGCTCCACCCCTAATTTGGGACCTCTGTCCTTCAGCAATGCTTACATAGAGCTGTCCCTGTGTTGGTGAACTTAATGCTGTTTCACAAGCTTGCCTGTAATTGAATCTTGTTCTCTAGATTTGGGTGTACTAAAGACCCAGTTTTCCCTTCAGATAACGAGGGCTTGTACCTCTTCAAGCAAGATGCTAGTCAATGGGTGCCTTGCATGTGGTAGCTGTCAGGCAAATTGATCCCAAGGGATGTTCTCTTTAGAGTAGTTACATCTAATATATAAGCAGTTCAGGCATGATTAAAATAGCAATTAGGTATGACAGTCTCTGTCCACCTTTGCCTTTATTTGCTGACATTTTATGTCAATCATTATAACAATATAATGATTATACTAAAATTATAAGGCCTGTAATTCTTGGGAATATGGTTATTCCATTTTGCTGAATAGGGAGTAATCAAGGCATTGTGAGATTTTGGCTGAGTTGTCTGAAGTCATTAAGAAATTTTGTGGCGGAGTCAGGAAGGTGACACAGGTTCTCCCGATTCAAAGCTCTGTATGTGTCCTGTGTTTCATTGCTGTTGGAGAGACATCTGGCCTGTGGAAGTCAGTCCTAATGGAAAAGCATTTGTCTTCTTGTAGGAAACCCAATCCTAAGCCGACAGAAATTTGCATTATTATGAGCTTGTTAATGAAATCCTTTGCTTGCTCATATCAGCCTCTGACAAAAAGCAGGGATTCAACTGTATATTTGTCCACTTGAATAAACACCCGGAGCAGTACACAGCTATATATTTTGGCTTCGGAGGCTGTAACTATTGTAATACATGTCAGTAGGGAGGGCTCTGGGCAACACTTTCTGATGTTTGCCTGGAGGCATTGGAAGAAACAGTTCCTCTAGCCTGGCTGTTTTAAATCCACTGCATGTGAAAAGTCCCAGTTTGAGAGTGTTTATGTGCAGCATGATCTACATCCTCCTTGACAGCCCTTTTTCATGTCCTCCTGACTTTCCAGGTGGTAGGTTTACATGTGCAGATAAGAGGGTGAAGTCTGTGTGACGGTCAGATAGCCGTGAAGAAGGAAGAAAAGAGCATGCCTTGCTGTCTCTTGATACCGGTGTCCTGAGTGGCTGAAATGTGAAGTAACTGGTCCATCGCTAGCTGGTGGAAGATTTGTGCTACCAGAGCCCTGGCTGCGGAGACCTTCCAGCCTGAGAACATGGGCAGGCTGAAGATAGGAATGGGCATTTTGCAGATGAAGGAAGCCTACCCGAGACCTGTCTAGAACCTTAATAAATTTCTCAGAGACCAAGGAGTGTGGTTTAGGAGAGATCTGGGTCAGATTGAGATCAAGAGCCTCTGGGCAGAGGGGAACAAGCTGCTGCTTCTCCATCCTTGTACTGCCAAAGACACCAGAACTGGATGTGGCTGGATGCGTGTGTCCTACAGATGAAGGATGAGGTCCTTTCTGTGGTTGAAGCACAGACTGCTAGTCATTTTTGGTGGTGAAGATCCGAACCCTTAACCTGTATTTGTAGTTTAGATATTAAACTAAAAAGCAAGGGCCCCAAGGTAGTCTTTGGATCTCCTATATTACTTTCCAGTCTATGACAGCAGACGGGCTCTCCTATTCCTATTTAATTCTACTGCTCTGTGATTTTTCTCCTGCTGCTTCATCTTCAGAGATCAGTGATAAGCCAGGCATTAGCAACTCTTGTAGCCCCAAACCTATTTTGGGGGAAGGGATATTATGCTCTGCATTTGGTTTACGTAGAACAAGAGATGCACGTAAAAGTCTGAAACTATAGGTTTCTGCATTCTTGTTACCACATCGCAGCTGCAGGTTATAAAATGACTACAGTAGTGTATTGTAGTTATAAAATGCCCTAGTTATTTTATAATGAGCCCTGGCAGAAACATTGTCAAATGGCTGTAAAAAGTTTATCCAGAACACGTTTCGCTTCAACCTGGCGTATACTGTCCTGTTAACTTTATGTAATGCTAGACAGTCAGGAGGAGACATTTTGCATAGAAGACGTATATGGGACTTGTCCACGCCTATGGGAAAGAAGGGTTTACAGTACCAGCATCATCCAGGTAGAGATTTATGTCACATTTGTTCCAGTTAGTGGTAGCAGGTCATAAGAGTTTTAGCATGAATCATTTAGGAGGAAAATTACTGTTTTATCATATATAAACAGTAGATCTAATATATCGCAACGTCATTAGATCAAGCAGTTTTTACAATTTAATTGAGTGTGATGTACTAGTCTGAAAGGAGAAAATAGTTAAAGCAAATCCTCAAAATTCTGTGTGTCTGCCTGCTAGTCAGAAAGGGGTAAAAACAACTTAGGAAAGGCGGCGGGGGGGGAAGCCCCATTACAGCCTCAGGCTTGATCTTGCTAGAGCTTCACCTGCAATTCATTGTTGAAGGCCTGTTGAATGCTTTCATTATGGGACCAATTTTTTTAAATAAAATAAATTGTATTGAGTCCTGTCTCTGATTACACAGATGTGTGTCAGACTCGGTGATGCTTGTGTAATTTTCTCTGTTCCCTCTTCTGTGAATCTGTTCTTGATACTTACATTTAGATACCCTATCTGATTACTTTCTTCTGCAGCTCTATCTAACCTTCTGATTTTCTTTTACCATGACAGTGCTATCCTGGGATTGATCTGTTTTCCTCTAGACTTTTATATTCCCATGTTTTTCTTGCCTGTCATCAGTCATGTATTTTGCACGCGTTACAGAGACAAAGTGGCAGCACCTAGCTTGGCTTTTTTTGATCCCTGTACAAAGGTCGATGTCCAGAGAATGGAAATATTCAGGAAACTGGAAACATTATGGCTTAGTTTTTGGCTTTGCACTTCAGACTTGTAAAGAGCTTATTAGGGATGTAATTGTCCTTCAGATGGTAATGGCCTGACACAGTGTACTGTGTACCTGGAAATTTGGTACACTGGCAGTCTATGGCCAGCTTCTCTACAGTGTAATTTTGGACTACTCTTGACTTGTTTAAACCTGGGCAGATGTTTCCTGCCATCTGGTCATGGCAGAGAACCTCTGTGCTGGGAATTGAGGATGGGGCAGGGGGTACCCCTGCTCTGCCCGGCACACCTCCAGAGCCTGAGGATGCCAGGTCACCTCTGTCTCTTCCTGCCCTCTCCCCCAGCCTTTGGCCATCTTAACTGGGAACAACTCATGCTGCTGTTGCTTATTGTGGCCCTGCCAACCTCAGCTGCGTGTGTGGATGCTACCAGCCAAAATGCGTGTCTAGCTCTGCTCCCATGTCCTCAGGACAGGCACTGGGACCCAGTACTGAAACCCTCCCGTCCGTGATGCAGGCACCGATATGAAGCATGGAGACATAAGTCATTCCTGCAAGTGCAAAACGCCTGGTGTGACATTTTCAAGTGTTTTCCTTGCTGTGCTCTTACTGGTCCCAGTTTTCATGTGGCTTTGGAGAGAGTAAAGGGAAGGGGTCCTATAAAGCACTTCTGGAAATCCTTCGTTTGAGGATTAGCTGGTTTCCAGAGGGTTAATGGCTTTTGTCCGGCAAACATTTTCTAAGAAAATTGAAACAAACATTAATCTCTGGATGCAGAGGCTTATGACACTTTAAATATTCAGTGCAGTCAGTAACACTTTATAGTGACAAGTTTGTGATTTCTGTGTTTGATCATGAGTGATTTATGAGAATTTAGTAAACGGTGAAGCACAGCTCCCTCTCAGCTGCAGACTGGAGTCTTCTCTCTGTGCAGACTTGTGTGCTTAAAAAAGTTATGCAGAGTTGCTCCTGTTCCTCTAGAGAATTATAATTTCTACACGCAGTCCCCAGAAGAGCATGGGTTGAGATGAGGGAGGTGCACAAAGTAATTCCTGCGTTTAGTTTAAAAACAAAACCCCTTTATCTTCTTACTCATACCCCTTTAGCAGCTGTAAGCAACACAAGCTGAGATCATGGTGTGACAAACCAGAGTGTCCAGGAGGGTCCCATTACTTGTCTTTAGTTTTCCTGTCTCAGGGCAAATGGTTTGGACCTGACAAATTTCCTCATACCTGAGCCCTCCTCATCAGCTGAGAGATATAACTGTCTCAGGGAGAGCTGAACGTGGCTTTGCTGGAAAATCCCGTCACTTTGGATTGTGCAAGCAGCCCTTGAATCCTAAACTTGGAAGAACTTATTTTGTGCTTTTTCAGGTTCTCACCGTGCAGCAAAACTGATGTTACCTCTGTGTTTAAGAATACTAATTGGGTTATTGAAGGCTTAATGAAAAAGATATGGGTTGCCTTCTGCACCAGTCTTCTGGTGATTGTATCTTGCATGCCTTACTTCACCTTTTCTCCCTTTACAAGAATTAGTGCCTTCTCCTTGGCTTCCCCTCATCCGCCTTTCATGCATGCACAGAACTGAGAATAAAACTTCCAGATTTACTCAGAAATTAAAATTTAAGTTTTCAAAAGTGTCTAATGTGGGAATGGGAATTTACAGACATCCAACTTGGATATGTTTGTTTGGAAAGTATATTAACCATCTGGTATCTGAAATACCAGGTTTGATTTGGATATTTCAGGTTAGATGCCTGGTATGTCCACAATCATTGGTCTCATAGAAATGTAGGCTTCTAAGTTCCCATAGGAATAAAAAAGTGGTGAAAAAGTAATGTATGTCATACATTGCTCATATTTTTAAGTGTGAGTAGCTTTTACAGGAATTGATCTGTTAACAGATTCCAGTTCTTACAAATCTGTTACACTACTGTAAAATTCACTGAAGTTTCATGCTAACTCTACAGATTTCATATTTAGCTTTAGGTTTTGGCACCATTTAGATTATGCATTAGTTTAAGCGTGATTGGTTAGAAACATGTTGCTGCTTCTATCTTCTTTCTTCAAAATTATGCTTAAATGTGATTTTCTTTATTTCAAAGTCCTGTTGTCTAATGTAGCCTCTGTTGAGAGTGGATGGAAAAATATACCTTGGGAATTCATTTTAACCCTCTAATTTTTAATGTGAGTCAACAGCACTGGGTTATGGTTGTCTTCCTGGCAGAATGTAGGGAAGTATTCCAGCATTAATGTCAGCCTGCCAGTAGTTGCTGGTTGGGTTTCCTTCTCTTGCTGGCCATCGTGCCACCCACCATTGTGCATGGCAGCCCCCCGATGTGTCGGTTTGTAAGCCCCACGTACCAACTCCAGAGTTTCTGGTGTAGATCTCTTCGTTTGTAAACCGCTAAATCCATAGTAAGCTCCACTTATTTTTTAGTACTTTGTGTCAGTTCATGTAACTCAGAAGTTGGAATGTTACATTGGATTTTCGCCAGTCTGGATGTTTTTCCCCATGCCATATACTTTCTTTGACTGGTGTAGGTCAAAGCCACACATTTGTTGCTTCAATTCATTAATGATCAAGTACCTGCTTTATTGACCACCTCAAGGTCCTCGTTGCTCTATCCCTGGATTTCAAACAATGAACCACGTGAGTGGATCAGATCCTTTTCTAAGCTCCTCCGTTCCTGGCTGTCGTTGTCAGTAGATTGTGGGTGGGATAGACAGACTCCCTTTTTTAAGCATATGCTCCTGACGTACCTTTTCTTTGTGCCAGTCTTGATGTCTAGCAGTGCTTGGTCTCTGCCTTTCTGCCTATCTTGCTGAGAAATCCGATCTCATGGGACTTCTGTATTACAAAGTGAGGCGTTTTGCAGAGGGATATTCAAAGTTTCCAGTTAGGCTTCCAGCACGAGTAGCTTTGCTCAGATTAAGTTAATCTGCATGAATATACTTCTGTGTCTCAGCCTCAGATCTCTTAGGTGAGCTCTATAAAAGTACTACTTTTTTTTGTGTAGCAGGCTATGGTAAAGCATTAGGCAGCCACTCCATAATACTGATAATAGTATTAAACTTTGAAGACCAGACCTTCAAAAGAACTGGGTATGCTTTCTTCTTGTTGGCTTTGCTGGGAACTGGGAATTCAGCACGCAGCCTATGGGAATGAGTCCAGATGAAACTCCAGACAGCCTCTCATGCACCAGTTGAGCACTACTCGGTTGGCAGAGTTTTCTTTTACTTGGTACCTAATAACTGGGTTGCCTCAGTTCTCATGAGAAAAACTTTGTTTGGGTTGTCAGTGTATGAGAAAATTGAGGGTGTGTGTGTAACTGGGAAGGCCCTATTACCATGTCTGCATATCTGTAGTTGTAAAACATGATCTATGGCAGCACAAAATTTGAAATTTGGTGGCATCCCAGGAAGTACTTAATTGTGTTTGTGCTTCATTTCAAGGCTGTCTCCTTTTCTGGAATTTATTTTAGCTAATTAGTTGGAAATGTCAAAGTAGTATTTCAAATGACAGAAACATCATATATTATCATACATGAAGCAATTAAATCTTCTGACAAATATTTATTGTGGTGTCATCTTTAATTAAATCTTCAGTACTCCTAGACACAGAGCAGGTTCTTCCAAAAAGGAGGCCTTCCCAGCACTGTCAATGAACATTTGACTGATGTGGCTTAATTGAACTCGGTACTGAAAGAGTTGGTGGCCTAAACATGAAGATATCGACATGACACAATTTCACAATACAGATGTCTGATATTTTGGCAAAATCCCAAAGCAATCGCCCCCCCCTTTAAACTCTGTCTCAGATACTGCAGATGGATTATGCTGGAGAAGACGCATCTCCGGTCGCTCCTGTTCTTCCACTGGAAGGGTTTGCAGGAGAAAAAAAAAGGCCGCGCACTTGTGCTGCGAAGATAAATAATGCTGAAAAGCAGGGCTGGATATATGTTTTTAAAAAATAATGTTTTATATCTTTAGTTCTTGGCGTTATTCATGTGGAAACACGTTACAAATGTGACTGTTTGGTTAGTTCCTCTTAAACAGATCGGTCTTGTAGATGATGTGCCACAGAGAAATAATTCCTGACAGTTACAACTGAACCAGATAAACAGTTCTGCCAGCTCCCAAATAACACTGTAAAACAAAAGGGTTCTGCTTATTGTTTTTCATTTCTTCGTGCCTGTCAAACTATTTAACTGTGCATTACCCATCACAAGGGGTCTCTGTGGTTTTCTGCGCCTCTGCTGCGGCCCCGGTTTTTACCTTCTGGCTGCCGGACCTGCCGCCGCACGCTCGTCCAGCTGCATCGCCCGTCAGCGGCTGCTGAGCTTCCCCTTGCCCCTTGCCAAGGCGCTCTTTGGAAACGCTGCACGAGATGTCTCCCTGGCATGGCCGTTCAGCAAGTGTGTTAACCTGTACGTGTGTTTTTCTTTTTTGTTTCCAGGCAGAAACGGCACCAGAAAGCGGCCGAGATGGTCCCAGTGTTCAGATCAGCTCAGGGCAGAACAGCCCCGACCCCGCGGGAGCAGGTGGCTCGGGAGCCTCCCAGAGCGTGGTCGCTCCAGCTGGGGTCTCAGCAGGTACCTCAGCTGCGGCTTCGTTCTTCATAAGGTAGTATTTCACCTTTCTGGTTTCTGTAACTGCTCGTGGGTCTTCAAAAGGTTGTGAAATGCTGTTGAGCCCTTGCCATGGGTAGAAGGTGTATGTAGCCTGTGCTGCTTGTTGCTGAGAGGTGGAATTGGTCACCTGGTTGTGACTGTGGTTTACCACTGTCGCTGGGGAGCAGGGATGTGATGGTTTTTTGTGATGGTGATGGCCCTGTTTCTCTCTTTGGAGACCTGAGCAGGAACCTCTATTGACCAAAACCCAAAAAAATGTGTGTTGGTCTTTGTCTAGGCCTTAACGTCCATTTCCATCTGTAGCAAGCCTGTTATTCTGTAGGGTTCCTTGGAGCAGAAGCTGAAGTAACAAGGCTTTTTCACTTGGATCTAAATAAAAAAAAAGTTAGGTATTATTCAGTACCATGGCCGATGTGCGCAAATAAAACTTTTCCATAGTTGGCAGCAACAGTTGAAGCAGTTTAAGACATTCTTTTTATAGCAGTAGCCCAGAACAATCTTTTTTTCCCATTCATGGGTCCTACAACAAAAATGATATGTTAGTTTTGTTTGTGAAATGTTTGTTATAATTAGAATGTTGATTAAATGCAATATGCTGTCAAGCAGATGGCATTTAAAAAAACAAAATTCAGGGCTTTGTACTTGCATTCCAAACTCCTTTTTTAATTCAGAACTGAACATGTTTTGAGACAATATTGAAAAACGTATGTGTGTCTGTGAATGGCATTGAAGTCAAATGCACTCAGTGAGGATTCTTCTTGCAATGTAATAATGATGGTAATTGTATTGTTTTCTTTTCCTTGATCTTGAAAATGTTTTGCACCAATAGCATCCTGGCTTTTATCAGAAATGGTGTGGCCAGCGGGACTAGGGGAGTGATTGTTCCCCTGTACTCGGCACTGGTGAGGCCAGAGCTAAATAACTGGGTTCAGCTTTGGGCCCCTCACTACAGGAGGGATGTAGAGGTGCTGGAGCGTGTCCAGAGAAGGGCAACGAAGCTGGTGAAGGGTCTGGAACACAAGTGTTACGAGGAGAGGCTGAGGGAACTGGGGTTGTTTAGCCTGGAGAAAAGGAGGCTCAGGGGGGACCTGATCACGCTCTACAACTACCTGAAAGGAGGTTGTAGCGATGTGGGGGTCCGTCTCTTCTTCCAAGCAACAAGTGAGGGGACAAGAGGAAATGTCCTGAAGTTGCACCAGGGGAGGTTTAGATTGCGTATTAGGAAAAATTTCTTCACTGAAAGGGTTGTGAAACACTAGCACAGGCTGCCCAGGGAGGTGGTGGAATCACCATCCCTGGAGGTGTCTAAAAGACGTGTAGATGTGGCACTTGGGGACATGGTTTAGTGGTGAGCTTGGCAGTGCTGGGTTAATGGCTGGCCATGTTGATCTTAAAGGTCTTTTCCAGCCTATACGATTCTATGATTAAATGAATGACATTTACTATAAGTTATAATCTGACCTCATAAGGAGCTCAACTTCCTAAGTCCTGTTTTTTAGAAGAACACAGTACAATGAATGTTAAGCATTATATGCCTACATATCGCAGTCTGTCTGTGCACAAGGGGTTGGGAAATGGCTGCCCTAAGAGTGGTGTGTGTGAGTTAATGTTTTGTCTCTGTGCTAAGTGCTGCAGGTTTAAAGTCAACACAGAAATGGTTGCCTGCAGAGGATGATTTGTTTCACTTTAAGGTAGGTGTCTGAAATCAGTGGGAGAGGAGAGGAGAGGAAAAGTAAGGGGAAAAGTTCAGACATCTCTTTTCTTGTTTAGTTGCCTAAATAAGGACAGATGAATCCTCTCCAAAGTACCTAGACTGGGCAGCAGCACAGCTTTCATTACTGTATTTCATATTGTGGATGTGAACAGTGTGATTTAGCTTAATCTACTTTGGGTTTATTTCAGTATGAATCTGTATGTCATAAGCACGTGTAAAGACTGTCGCTTTCACTGGGGAATCCAGAAAATAAAATACCCTCCTTGGAATTGAGAGAAAGAAGTCAGTGCCTAATAATCTGAGATAAAACCCCAAATCTTTTCTTCCAGTGATGTTTCTGTCACGGGTCAGCAAAACTCGGTTCCGGTTTCACTGTAAAGCGACAGATCCTTGCTAATGATTGTTGTTGGCTTGATTCAAAGATTCTTGAAGTCAGCAGCAAGAGTGCAAATGACATCATTGTATGTTGGATCAGGCCCTAATTGCTTCTCATGAATCTGTCTTTGTCTTGAGTGAATCAGAGTTTTATAGCTTTAGCAGCTATGTGCTAGCTAAAACATTTTAAAACCCATTAGTACATTGCTTATTCCCAACCCATGTTTCCTCTGTTCAAAATTGATTCTCTTCAATTTTTTTAACCGAAGAACAGGGCTGGTTGAAATTTTTTTGCACTGAGGACTTGTGTTTCTTTTTTTGTGGTTGTTGTTGTAGAGAGAGTTAAGTGAGAAATACATTTTTCCTGTAATAGTTATCAATTACCTGAATTAGTTTTGTAGCATTTTCATGATCTTTCATCACACTCCTCATAAATGTATTTCAGCATTCCAGAGCCTGTCTAAGAATCTTGAGCTCCCTAAAAACAAGCATTCAAGAAACAAGTTCAGTTATGACTGTGATTAAAAACACAAACTGAAACACAGAAAATCTCACAAAGGCTGGGGGAGGGAGATCCATTATTGATCTCTGGCAGTCATAAATGTATTGAGTAGGTGCTGGGGTAGGTACCATTTTATAGTCCTGGCCAGACTGCTCCACCACCATTGGCATTTACCTCAGGAGAGGCTCCCTCTCCCACTGCTCCTTCTTCTTTTCCGACTCTTCCTGACATTGGGACCTTACAGATCAAAGTTTCCACGCTGATTCTTCCTCCCACCCTGGAGCCGTGCAGCCCTCAGCAGGAGGGGAGAGGAAGAGGAGGAAATCTTTAAGGATGAGACACAGACAGATGCTGGCAGAAACTGGGGTGGAAGCAGCTTACCCAGGGACAAGAAGTATTGGGATATCAACAGTTTTGGCTGATCTTGTTCAATACTGATGGGGTATCAGGCTGCTTTGCTCCAGCCCTTCTGGTCCTGTCTCCTCTTTCCCTTTGCGCCATCCAGCCTCAAGCACGCTGAGGAAGGAGGTCATCCCTGCCCTGAATCCTTTGCAGCAGCATTCACTTCTCTGTCCTTTGTCTCTCTGTTCAGCTAATCCTCTCTCAGCAAGCACCTAGAGATGAAAGAGGAGTGATGGCACTAGCGTGACGCTGTAGTCCCTATACACTGTATTTGCTGATTCTTTCCTTACCATGTTTCTCTTCCCAGCCACCGACATTCTGAACTTCATAGCAGGCCCAGTGTGTTACTCACATTATGCAGCATCTGGCACATTTTGTTCCTTGTTCTTTACTGGAATAAATGCAATTAATATATTGATATTTGCACATACATATTTATTTTTTTCAAATCATTGCCCTCTGTTTGACCAAATGTACTGAGTACCTCTATCTTTTTACAAGACCCTTTTTGTAAAAGGAGCTGTGGTTGGGACTTTAGCTTGAGAAAAGGGCTGTTTTGTCATAGAAATAACAATAGCTAAGCAAAAATATGCATGTATGTTAACACTGAGTGTATCGGAGTGCAGTGTTAGTTAGTCTGGAAGACAAAGCCTTCATAGGGTGTTTGGAAACTGCATCTGTGATTTCCTTAGCAGCAACACTAGTTATTTTTCACATGAATAAAGGATTCCAGTCTTGTTCTTCATGAAACAGTATTAACTGTGTTTGTACAGGTCCTAGCACAACTAGCTTTTGGGCTGTGGCATGGTTTTCCTGGCAGCAAACAAACGTCTTTTTCACATTAAAACTAGAGTCTCTGTTTGGTGAAATAACACCCTTTGACTCTTGCTTGTGGGCGGTCTTGTGCCTGGGAAGGGAAGAGGTCTGTGCAGGTTTTGTTGGTTGGTTGGTTTGTTTTTTTACTCCAGTTTGTTCCTTGGTGAGAGTCATCGTTTTGTGTTTGTAAGGTCACAAACGCAAAAGACCGTATAGAGAGTTCATGTCCTCTCCTCACCTGGAAAATAATAACTGAGAGCTGCAGCAAAATGTTTACCTGGTGATAAGAGGTACCCATGGTTAAAATGAGTATCTTTAAGATAGTCTTTGCAGTGAACGCATTGATTTTGTTAAGCACATGTGCAGCCCAAATCTACATACTCATCCAAAGCTCTTTCTCATTTGAATGTCATATTTAATTTCTTTAAGCTTAATTATGTTCTGCCTGTTTTTTAAAAAAAGTATTTTATTCATTAGCTAGAAATGCAGAGTGTCTAGCATGAAAGTGCTAAGTATTCAAAATCAAAGCCAAATATTAGAGCCAGCAGACAGAAGCGCATTAAGGAATTGAGTCAGTTTTAAGCTTTTTTCCCTCACTCTGATCTGTCATAGAAGGAGGAGAGCTTTGATTAACATCTGACTGTGTCGCACAAGCAAATTGCCAGACATTACTCAACGGTCATGTTACCGAAGGACCAGAGGATTTAGCAGAAAATGCAGCTTCTCAGTAGGTCACTGACAGAATAAGAAGGCCAGAGCAAAAAGCGCAGGTCATGGGCATGGACGGCTGTGAAGAGGCTCATGGTTTACCCTTACAATGCAGGAGGAGAAGTTTAATCTTGCATTCTTCAGATTTAAGAAGAATGCAGCTGGGCTTTGTCCCCTAGTGTGGCATGAGCCGTGCCTTGCTTGGCACTCCCACTTTATACCTATTTCCAGTTGTGGGTTTTTTTTTGTATAAAGAACCTGAACAAACTTTATATTACTAAGTGAAACTATGTGAGATAGTTGTAGGACCCTTCTGTGGGCTATGCTTGCAACTAAGTAAATATTGGCATATGGTGGTATAAAGCTGTAATAAGCTGTTGGGCTTCTTGTCACCCAGACACCTGGAGAAGAGAGGAAATGGTGTTCCCAAGAACGGGCAGGAGAAGGGCAGTGAGGAGGAGGAGGAGAATGGGCAGGCACTTGGGAAGAGGTTAATAGGCTGCGTGCCAAAAAAGAAAATACCGCTCCCTTGGCAGGAGAATCAAGGCCCCTGAGGAATCAGAGCCATCGCCATTAATGTGCCATTTCTGCCTGTTGGTGGCTGGTGACAGTGGTGGCAGCACCGCCTGTGCTGCTGGGTGTGGGTACAGTGTTTCGGTGAGAGCATGGGTGTCTGGCCTTGGTGCACAGGGGCAAGCTGGAAGGAAGGTCTGAGCAGTGACAGGGCAGCTAGGAGGAATAAAAGCTGTTCAGAAGAAAATATGTATAAAAGCAAGCAACCCAGAGCAATGTTGAGCAGAAGACAAACTGTATTAAGTCCATCTTCTTAAATTTTAATTTTCTTTTACATTGGGTTTTCACATCTTTTCGAACTGGTTTGGTCACTGTAGGACTTCTGCCTTTGAAGCAGGGAAATAGCTGTATAGTTGTGGCTACTTTACCTTACATCCACCTGCTTTTGTTTAGTGAATTAGTCTTCCAAGCACAGCACTCACTATGCATTCACTGATTTTCAGGTTTCTAAATTATTTGCAGTGTTGCTGGGCTTTGCTAGATTAAAACCATTTAAGTTAATGCATCTGTAGAATCACAGTGGTGAATCACGCCCGCTATCTTTCCACTCTCATCATATTCCTGCATGTTTGGGAAAGCTGTGTCAATTTAGACATGATATAAAACATTACACATGATATGCTTTTTACAAGCAGCTTTTCTTAACAAGATATAACATACAATCTCTGAGTAATGTAATTGAACATCTTAAGAGTTAAAATAAGCATAGATTCAGGATATTCCATCATATTTTAATGCCTGTGAGTTGTGGATTAAAGAATCTAATTATTCACTAATGAGCAGTAATGGTACATATAAACTAAGGGTCACTATCCTATTACAGGCACCTGATGGTTCACTGATAAGCATTTGGTCATTAGATTGACCATAAAATATAGTCAATAATTGAGGTTACTCATAGAGCAGACACCTTATCAGCTTTAGGCATGGTGGGACAGCTTGTCAGTACCCTGTGTACTGATTGTGCTGTGACTGAGCATATGATTAGGGTATTGAAGCAGTCTGTATCTAATGAAACTGCAGGAAAGGCATAGCAATATTAGCACAACCACTAAATGACTAATGTGTTTTTGTTCCAAGCCTCAGACACTTCAATTAGTTCCAATAAACTCTGATCTAGTGTAGCGGTAGGCAGAGAATTCAGATATTTTGTGTACAATCTTTCATTTTGCTAGTCAAAATTTGTAACGTTTTGGGGACAGATGAAATCTGTGTGGCTTTGAATGAAAAATGATGGCAATAATCAAGGCTGTCATTGTGATTTTTACTTCATTTTTTTCAGTTTTATTTTTGCATTTTTTAGATTTAGAATACTTTCCGAGACAATGCCTAGTGCCTGATTTAAAAGATGAAGCTGACAGCAGCAAATTAGATGTCTACATATTCTGCTTTAAGGTCCATTCATGCAGTTCGTGTTGGCTTGTGCATGTAGATCTAAACTTAGAATGTGTTCCTTAGCATATTGTACCATATGGAACATTAGTCAAATGGTCTAGTTCTTGAAGGCTTTTGTGGAGATATTGATTTTACTGTGCTTCAAACTATTGCTGAGAAAATAACCTGAGAACCTATTCTTTTATGATTATTTTTTTTTCCATGAGGATGCCTTAACTTTCATAAATTATTTAATATGGCCAAGGATGCAAAATGCCTTTTGTCTTTCTGAACTGCTGTTCAGGCTTCTGTGATGCGACCTTGGAAAGTAACCATAGAAACATGTTAAAAGCATCAACTGAAAATCAGTAGTTTCGTTTGACAGTGATGCAAATTCTGTGAAAGAAGATTATGATGTATTAGGAACACTTGAGGCATATATTACTGCTAACCTGTTAAACCTGATTATTCCATGACTATCAGTACTTTCAGAATTTAATGCAGGGGAAAAAAAGCACAAACCCTCTGAAACATACATTTTCTTAAAGTTGCGATGTTAAAGATGTTTCTAGCCAAATCACTTCAACCTGTCATTCTGTATCCTGTTAAAAGCAAGAATTATATTTCTGCTAAGCTCATCATGTAGTTCACCAGTTCTCTATATTTAATAGCTGTAAACTTTTGCCCTGTACCCTGCTGGGTTGCACTGGTATCCTGGCTTTGTGCAGAGCTGGCACAATTTAAATCTCTTTGACAGATAAAGTGGATAACTGGGTTATGAATAAGTAGTAGTTCACCAAAAGGTGAAGAAAATGTGTGACTCATTGGATCCTTGAGTTAGACCTTTTTGTGCTGACCTGTGGTAGTTAAGCTAGTCTGTGAGCTTGAAACAGAAATGCTTGCGATAGTTACAGGTAACCATAGTAAATTCTTGGTGAATGACAGGTCAAAGGAAGAAGTGGAGTCACGTCTTAGAGCTTCCTTATTAAGCATAACCTGTGCCCAAGAAATCCTGTGTGGAGGTGATGCAGGAAAAGTAAATTTGAATTAATTATGTAGGAAAGTGGGGTACCAGCTCTTCCCAATCAAGCATGCCTTGCTGGCAGATATATCCAAAACCCGTGCATGGTTTGTCCCTACTTTGCAGTGTCATAGCAGTATCACAGACGCTGTGGGGCTCTTCAGGGACGTGGTGGCTCGCTGGCATTAACGCAGCTCAGCAGCCACTTGGTGCATCAACCCTTCTTCACTGAGTGCCCTGCAGTGCCCCACTTTCTCTTGCTACCATTTGGTCACTGTTGGAGGCTGGTCAGGAAGGGTGGCTGAGCAGTCTGCAGCTGGGAGGAGAGCTAGATATGTGCAGATGAAGTGGAGCATCCAGCTGTTTCAGGGGGAGCCAAAGGTATAATTAACCTTTTGCCTGTAATGAATCCCTCCTCTGAATCTAGTGGACTGGAGCAGTCTCGTGCCTGCGGTGCCCTCACCACTGCATGGTGCTGGAGAGGGGGATGCCTTCCCAGCCCCCTTTTCTTCTCTGCGTGAAGCCAGGGAGGGCAAGAAAGCCCACATGCAGATGTGCAAATGGAGACAGAGTGGGTGACACCAAAGGGCTTGCCTTGTCTTGCTGGTGCTGTGCCGCTGCTGCTGGAATGTAGTTGCTTAGCTGTCCCCAGAGAGTAAACGTGACCTGTGCATAGCACGGTGCTATGCAGGGACAGGAGACGGGGCAGGGTGCGCAGCATTGTGCAGTATCTTGTATCATCTGAGGGCAGCTTAAGCTTTCCTAGTTGCTGTGGCAGCATAATACTGCCTATAATTAAGGACAAACACAACAGTGTATGATTTAGGTATATCCCATTTCGCGTTAGCCTGTAAGGAGGATAAATTAGAAGATAAGCCTGAATTTAGTAGGCTTTGTTCTTGGAAACAGAAATGACTCTCAGGACAGCATGTTTAAGAGCAGGACATCATTACTGGTATCATTGCTAATACTGCATCATACATTTACACAGTGCTTTATCAGCATATGGTAAGCCAGGCTCCCTGCTATGAAGAGCTCATCTGTGATGACTATGAGACTGACGGGGCAAACAGAGATGACACACAGAGCTGTAGTTCAGCAAAGGGAGAAGGTAAATAAATTGGGGTAGCTGAGAGGAGAGGGAAGGTAGAGTTTTGGAAATCAGCACTGGTGAGACAGAACGCTGCTGAAAGAATGAAAAAAGGGCAATCGATCTGTTATCAGGATATGGCTATTTAATTAGACAAGGGAGGCACTGGATGGTCAGCCAAGGTGGAGAGCCCTTGGTGAGGATTTGAGAGCTCCTCAAAGGGAATTGGCTGAGAAAGAGAGGGTGGTGGTGACCAGATGAAGCAGCGCTGGGCATCTAGGAGTCATTGCCTTGGAAGACGAAGCTCCCCTGTATAGAGGGTTAGGGATCATGGTATGAACTAAGGAGAGATTATGCAAGACATCAGTGTCAGGGAGATATTTGGAAGGAGAAGTCTCACCTGGATAGTACAGGCCACAGGGGGTTGCATGGTAGCAGGTTGGGCTATGCTGCAGGCAGCAAAATGAGGAAAGGAGAGAGCCTGGTGCCAACCAGATTGGCAGGAAGCATGAAAAGGAGGAGACGGTGAAAGAGGGGAAAGAACGGATCTAGTGATGTGAGGACCTTATGGTGAGGTCAGGATTTTAGGGAGGATGTTTTAGGTCTTTACTCCAGCTTTATAGCAAAAGCAGAATTGGGGCACAACAAAACACTTGCAGTGTTTCCTGCTGACCAGATGCTTTTATCATGTGTGGCCACCCCTGGGGAGGGCTGATTATTTTTTTTTTTTTGTCAGCTCTGAGTGCCTTGATGGACAATAATACAGGAGGTTCTGGAGCACCAGAGGCAGCCCCTGCAAGGAAACATGGTGACTCTTTGAGCTGCTCTAGGTGGTTTGGTGCATACTGCTGTTGCAGTAGTTGGGTCTTGAATTAGCTCTGTATTTCAAGACATTCATGATGCCCAGGAGGAAGAGCAAAGCAGAATAATTTAAAACAGATGTGCTTACAGGTATGTTGGAGGGAAGACTCTGTGCCTTCAGAGCCACACAAGTTTGAATTTATTTGTGGGGATAAATGGTGGTCAGTGGAAGGGATTTTAAACTAGGGAAAAGTCTGAAGTATTTATGAATAATCTTGACTGGAGTCGTGCAGATCTTTCTTCTTACTTCGTTCTCTCTCTGATCTTCTGCTCTCCTGAACTTAATATTTTCTGTCTTAATTTAAGGACTTTTCATGACACCCATTCTGTATTTTCTGTTTTCCTGAATATATGAAATCTCACTGTTGTCCAGCTACCAGTTTCTTTGGTTTTCCTTTGGTTTCTTCCCTTCTTTCTGCCCTTCCTAGCCTGTGAAGAGGAGCACTTCTCCCGCCTCCCCCCCCACCCCAGCCCTCCCAGTCTGCCTGCTTTTTTGGCTCCTGGACTCATGAACACCAGTGCTTACTCTGACTCCGTTATTTGGGGCTCCTCAGCTCGGTGGCAGTGGCAGCTGCGCTGGTGGTTTTGCTGCAGTGGGAACGGAGCATTCCATAGGTAAAGTGATAACGGCGACTTTCCTGTGGGGATGTAACTTGACAGTTTGCACCTGTTTTGCAACTTTATTAGTGACTTTCAGACTCTCCCAATAATGTAGTTAACTATTTTAGTACTTCGTTAAGACAGACAGACTTAGCAGGCAGAATAGTAAAACGAGACTGGTAGCTAATTGAATATTTAGTTCTCATGGCTGACTTGCAGTCACTTGAATGCTCAGTTTACAGTGCGCAGGATGTGGTTTGCAGGGCAGATGGACTTTCAATGAGCTAGACTGCTTTGCTTGCTTGTGCTTCTGGCAAAATAAGGCATCCCACATTATCATTTATAACAAAAATGAAATGTCAAGCCAAAATAATGCACTAGTACTAAAGCTGCAGTGCTTGATCAACTGCAGGATTACTCTGAAGGTACTTTTAAATTCTCTGTGAAATAGCAGTGAATTTTGGGTTTCTAAAATGTCCCTCATCCTTCCTGGTGGAGGATAGAAGATGTTTCTTTTGGCAGGACATTTGAAAGAGCTTAGCCGGTACCTCATTCAGCATCAGTTAGTGCTGCTTTGCTGGTCATCACAGAGTGATGCTCTTGGGGTTGCTTTCTGCTTTGTTGGGCTTTTTGTGTCCTCAGTGGTGAAGCTCACTTATTAAGAAGCACTGCCCTGTGGAGTTTTAACTGGGAGGAAATGACTCAGGGGAAGTTAATAAGCGTAAAATTAACCTAATCTAAACGTTATTAGTGAAGTTTGTTGGAGTTCAGGGCAAGATTCGGAATATTCTTTGATAATGTGTCTCGAGCAAATCTTCAGGAGTTGCTTATTTCTGCTGAAATTTCAAGTTACCTCTTTGGGTCAGAAGTACTCAAGTCTCTCCGTCTGCCGTGATGGAAGCACATGCATCTTGCATTTTCCTGCTAAGTGCCATTTTAAATGGTGCTGCAATTTCAGCCTGTTATACCTCTGAGAAGTGTCATTTCCGAACCAAAGTCAGTTAAGTAAATCACAGGAATGCTGGGCTTTAAGAAGCCCATGCGTCCCTCCTCTGTTTAAAAATACTTACTGCGTGGGCATACAGCTTCTGTGCTTGGGTGATTTCCACTACATCATTTAATGCTGTCAGTGACCATTTAACTTGCTAACAGTAGGAATAAGTAAATGCCCCCCTGAGAAGTTATTTGCTTGGCAGTATAGGTGTCAAGCCTTTGACTAAGCATCTGAAATAAAACCCAGCTGAAGTGGGAATGGATCCTCTGTGGATTTTCTAGATGTGCACTAAAATGTGGAACTGAGGGAGCTGGAGGCGATGAAAAAGGTATGTCTGTGGGGGTGGTGTCTTGGGGCAAAGGAAGGTAACCTGAAAACATAACCCACCCCAGAGGTTTTATGGTAAAGGAGGCTTTACCATATGTGCTATATGTGATCAGGAACATGAAAGTACCTAATTTCCCCCTTGTTCAGTCCCTCTCTTTCCTGTCTGATATTTGCCTGAATTCTAGTGCTTCAGATGAACCCTTGGTAGCCATGTCCTGTATTTTATCTCTCATCCTTTCCACTCCCAAACGTGCCCATTTCTTCCCTGGAGCAGCCTAAATGAGCAGAATGCTTTTGTTTGCATATCAGGTTGTTTCTGATAAATAGCATGGAGTGTGATATCCTTTGTAACAAAAACAATTTATTGCCTGGTAAGTCATTTTGTTGCTGGCTTCTTTATGTGTACCGGGAGCTGATATCACAGGGCAAATTTTAAAGTGATCTGTTTAAGTAATTACGTTAATAATGAAGGGCTAGTTAGCACCATTGTTTCTATTCCATTACTTTGTAGTTTTAAAAATGTCTTTATTACTTTTTCTTGATAGAATACAAATGAGACTAGAATTCTGTTTTGCTCAACCTGACTTTTTAATGAGTTTATGTCTCGCTGGCAAGTAAGTCCAACTTTTTTGTCTGAGGAGTATGCTTAGATTCATGTGGTTCTGCCTGCTTTAGCTCAGTTAGTTCATGAAACAGAGCAGGAAAATATTGCTGGCGTTCAGGTAGCTGTGTTTTCAATACACAGCTATCTATGCAGTGTGCAGCCGGGAACCAACATATTTCTATATTAGGTGTTGACAGTCTTGCTTACATAAAGATTAACCTACACAGGTTTTCAGCAGTTTGTCATATGGTACAATTGTAAACAGTGAGTATGGAAGTACAGCAATATGTTCATCTGCTCTTGCTTTAACATCATTAGTGAACAGAGCTGGAAATGGTGTGTGGCAAGCTGCAGTGACTAGCAGTTATTCTGATATATATATATATATATATATGAAAAAGTCAGTCCCTGAACGCTGGTCCTGACTGCTGAAGAAATGTTCTTTGGCCAGAAAAGCATCTGTAATCTGCAAGCTGAAGAGAATGTGGAGCTGATGTCACTCATGATAATTTTGTAGCCACAACCTCAGAAACTGCTGGTATGGGAGAGCAGAAAATATGGTTGGAGTGTAACAGTCAGCACTCATGAAGATCTGCCCTTTGGTGTTTCTTAAATCTGGAGAAGAGCTGTGAAAATTCGTTCTGGGATTCCTGTATGGAAATTGCTTGAATGCTTGAAGATGGGCTTGGTTGGTTGCTTCTGAGAGAAGGATCAGCTCTTGGGACTGTACAGCATGAGGAAGCTTTTCTGATGTCAGGGCTACCCTGCAGGTTAGTTTTGTCATCTTCCAGAGGTCTTTTTGTGTTTATCCCAGAGTGGCTTTGCCTGGTCTTTCTGCATGCTGCCTGAATTCAGGTGAGTCTCGATTATTGCTCACTGGTGCATAAAGCCTTGATTCTGTATTTTATGAAGATGTGAATAGAGTAGGGGAAGAGCAACAAGGATCATCAGAAATAAAGGAAACTTGACCTGTGAGGAAAGGTTGGAAGGATCGGGACTTTTTAATTTGTAAAAGAGAAGACTGGGGTGTGGTAGTGGTCTTCATACAGGTAACTCATGTCTGCTGAGGAGGTGAGGGGAAAATAAACAACACGAATTCCAGCAAGTCAGGTTTATGAGAGACATGAGATGTGAATTTTCTAGCGGTAAGACTAGTTAAAAACTGGAATTGATTGCCTTGGAAGGCTGTGGACTTGCTTTCACTGGAGATTTCTAAGAACAAGTTAGACAAATATGTATTGGAATGTATTAGGTGGAGTTCATCCTACCATGGAAATTTGGAAAAGTGTAGATAACCTCTTAAAATCCCTTCTGGATCTGTCTTCTCTGATCAGTTGAGAGCATATGATGTTCCTAATATGTCAACATAGCTGATTTTTTATTTCTGCCTTGCTGATTTTAACAAGAGATAGTAAGAGGAAATTAAGAGGTCACTCAAAGTGAGAGGCTGAAATTCAAGCCTGAATTGCAGGATTATGCTATGTGTAAGAGGCAAGGCGTGAACTTAATCTCATATTGGAGATACTTTCTCTCATAGTGTTGGCTTGGTAATATCCCCACAATATTAGATGTGGTTTGACATTTTGGAATGTTTCAGAATAATGGTTTTCTATTGAAACTTTATTACCATCGCACATTATAAAAATTGCATTGTTTGAGGCTGTGCATTGTGATCCAGGCAAACTAATAATTTATTGAGGAAGTTGAACCACTGAAATAAGGAACATTAATTGTTTGCTCTTCCTGGCAGTGCTTCTCAACCGAATTGCTGGGACAGCTAAGAAAACAAAGGTTTGGTGCTATGCTTGTGCGATGATACTAACGGGACAAAAGGCTTTATATCCTCCTGAAGCTATATATGCACCACGGGAACCTAGGAAGCTTGTTCTAGGGGGAAGAACAGACCGTAACCTCAAAACTTAATGTATACTTTATAAGTGACTCCTTGGACAAAATTTATCTTGTAGAAATACGGATAGTTGCCTGTCCTTTCCAAACCTTCAAAACAGATTTAGACATTCCCAGTTTTTTCTTTAAAAATGTCTCTTTTTGAACCAGATTTTATTTTCCAAATTTAGTGTTGTTAGTGGAAACAGATACCTTGTTTGTTTTTAAGTTTTCTTGGGATTTTTTGTAGCAACTGCACTGTTCCATTGTGCTACCTCTCTAATTTTAGAACCACAAATCAAATAGTAATAGCAATAATAAAAGTAATAATGCCAACCAAGTTTATTCTGTGAGTTGCGGAAGGCTCTGGACAGAGTACCGGAGGGTGTATTGTAGGACATCCGTCTATTTGTTGTCTGTATTGACAAGTAATTAAGGAAACAATAACTGGAACTACAGATACAATGGCAGACTGACTTTCCCACTGCTTCCTTTGGAGCTGGGTTGCAGTGGGAAAGGCTTGGAATATTGGTTATGTGGCAGAGGAGTGATGCCTTGTTGGGATGGGAACGGGGATAGTTTGGAAAAGTCTTGCTTTAGAGTAGACTGATCGCCAGTATAAACCCGTGTCCAGAATTTTGCAAGCTTTGCAGAGGTTCAGAATCAGGATAAAAATAGCTCCTGTGCTCTCTGTCAAGGTGAAACCAAAACTCTTGAGTAAGTGTACTCTTGGGTAAACTCCAAAGTTCAGGATATTTAAGGCTTGGACTGTATACTTCTTTGGCCTTGACCCTTTCAGTGAAGCCCTTACGCATTCTCACAGTATGAATAATGGCAATGATCTCTGAAAGATAAGGGTGGCTAATAACACTAAAACTGTTAATATGTAATGAATCATGCTGAAATGAATGTGCAGAAGTTTTCTTTTATTATTTTTGTCAGTGGAGCTTAATAATAGGAAGCAGGACTACTCCCTGCTCTATTTCTGACTTGGGGCGGTTTGTCCATAAACCCACTGTGTCAATTAAATCCTCTGTATCTACCTCAGTTGCTCCATTTCTAGTGTGTGTCCCAGAGTATATTTCACATCGGTCTTACTTCTGAAGCTGAATAAATTCCACAAAATGTTAAGCAAAAATTTTATCATTTTGCATAGTTCCAAAAGTTTCAAATGTAGTTTTCTTTTTCATGAAGAAATTATGCCCAGAAAGGAACACTGTTCTTTAGGGATTTAAATTGTGCTGTTTACTTTCACAGCTATAATGTGCAGAATATGTGCAGCGAGTGTAAGCTAGAAGCAGCTTGCTGTACATCAGGGTATCTGAAATGTCATGTTAACTACAAAGGCAGAATTTAAAATAAAAAATTATATGGTTCTTTCAGTGGGCAGGCTTTGTAGCTACTGTTGTTGTGCAGTCTTATTCCCTAGATGCTGAGCATTATGTAATTGATCTGGCCATGGTTTTCCTCACTGGTCTTATCCATGCATGGCAGAAAACCTAGTAATCTGTAAATTGTGTGTGGGAAAGAGCAGGTTAGAGACTGTCCCTTGTCATTTGATATTTGAGTGCCCCTGCATGTGCCATATATTAGTTTTATTTTCTACCATGACACCTAGCCATGAGAAAAGAACTCTCCAGAGCATCTTAAAAGACATCTTCTATTAAAGATGGAAAGAGTAGTTAAGCAAAATGCAGACAGTAGATCTCACAGCTGGAGGTAAAACCAATACACACAAGTGTCTCTCGTGTTAGAAGAAAAGGCATAAGAGAAGAGAGAGGCTTTAGAAGAGAAGCATAAGTACATGGAGCCTAGTTTCCCTTGCAGGAATGTTTTTTAGAAGAGTGCTTTGTGGAGGTTAAATGGGGAAAGCAAAGGTAGGTAGAAAGCATGTCATATCTGTGACAAAATGCTTGGAAAATGCCCAGAAGAAAAGACCGTAATGCTTAATTTTTGCATAGTATTCCCTACAGGTGATAATTTTCCCTGTAAGGAGGCAGAAGTTGATATTGGAGAAGGTCAGACAGCCCACTGTGGTGCTGAAGATGAATGTAGGGCCTCCTGTGCAAGATTAAATTTGAGAAAAAGAAGCAAGTCAGGAAATAGGCATGGCACCCAATTAGGCTCCTGCAGAAAGTGATCTGATTAATATGAGCCTGACTTCTGTCTTTCAGGTGCTAGGCAAAAAGGGCACAGTTTATGAGAGCTTTGCCTCCCCTGTCTTCGTGGGACAAATTCCCCCTGAGAAAAGGAATGCTGCAGAAAAAAAGAACTGGAAACTTAGGTGTGAATTCAGTAATGGGTTATTAGGTAAAGACTGCAGAAAATCCAGCACTCGAGTGTCTCAGATGTGTCTCCCTGTAAATACGTACTCTCACGAGTTTTACTGAAGTAATGAGTTTTGTGAAGTTGGATTTTGTTGAATTTAGTTAGGCCCATGTCCCAGCCAGCTTGGCCTATATTTTGTCCCAATGAGTACTGGGCTGGGATGCCATGCAGTATATTGTTGGTGCTGCAGGAAGTGCATAAGGATTGATGAGTCCGTATGTGGTGCTCTTTGCCTGGACAAGTACGGAAGCCCAAGCAAAGCATATGAAAGCTGCTGCCCATCTGGCTTTTGTAGTAAAGAACTGACTGTGCTTTTTATAGGAGCTAAGGATGACAATTACTTGAATTCATATTCAGAGTCTACAGTTTGAGAGTGATGTTTTGCTTTGCCTAAATTGCCCTATTCTTAGCATTAGATCCTTAACTTTTCCCTTTCAGAAAAAAACCCCAAAACAACAAACAAAACCAAACCCAACAAGCTGTTTGATACTGCTGGTACAAGACGTCTGTGATGTTTCAACTCCAGAAACAACCTAATTTTAATGTCAGGCAAAGTAATTCTTGCATTCAAACACAGAGGTTGTAATTAAGCTTTGCGCACTGCTACCTGAGAAGAGATGCTTTTTAAATGTGAACCACATACATCATTATTAGTGCTGTTGGCCTGTTGCCCATCAAAGCACTGATTATTTTCTACAACACCTACTCCAGTTCCTCTGCTTTTTCAGTTTCCTGTTATCTTGCATGGACATCAGCAGTCCCTTTGCCAAATTTCTTAGTAAAATCATGGCACTCCAGACACGTAGGAAGAGGATTTATCAGCACTATAGCAGTTAATAGCTTTAGCTAGTGTATGGCACTGTCCTTTGAGCAGTGGAGATGCAGGAAGTGTGTGAATACTGTTGGAAGTGAATGACTTTGGAAGTTGTTCGATCTTGGTGGGGAAGTTAAGACAACTAGTAATGGCTTTGCTATCTTAGATCTGCTTTTTGAGATAGTCCAAAACTGTGTTACTGAGCTATTTTGAGAGATGCTGTACTTTAAAAAGGCTGAATTCTCTGTTTGTTTGCATACTTTGCTTAGCTTGGCCTTTTTGGGTGCATTTACTCATTGAGTGTTAGTGCTTAATTAGACGTTTGAATGTGCGATTCCTGAGTAAATTTGTCCTTTGTATCTCATTCTCTTTCACATATGTTTCCCAGAGGAGCTCCTTCAGCCAGATCTGTTGAAGGAATAATTATTTCATCAGGATTTAATGTATATCTTGATTGCACTTTGAAGACGTTCTCTTGAGGAGTTTTCATCATTTCAACAAGGGGTCATAGCATGTAAACAAGGAAATAAACATTATCTTTCATATTAATCAACAAGATGATTAAATAATAACCACAATTGTTAATTGGTACTTAGAGATAGGGGGTAATGACTGTCTTGAGTTCCACAATGAGAGTACCAACAGGTAGAGACTCTTTTCTGCACAGTAAAGCTGCATATAGTTTAGGAGGCATTATGGTTTTAATGTGTGGCTGCAATCATAGTGAAGTTGTGCAACTGTTTGCCTGGTGTCCTATTTCAGGCATATGTTTTCATATTGAATGGGAATTAGCAAGGGAATTTCAGATTTAGGCAGTTAAATCAGTTCTCATTGCCACCAAAACCCTGAGGTTCTCTATGAACCCAAACTTGCAGTGTTTTGTTTCGCTGTGGGATGCAGTTCCTGCTGGTTTCAGGATGCAGCAGAAGTCAAAAGCTGTTTCTTTCCTGAGAGGCAAAAGTCCAACTTGTCCCGCACAAGACAACAAGTGGCTTCTGGCTCTCTCTGAGTTTGGAACTAGAGCTTTAATTTTTTATCACACAAGTCTTTGTCTTTTTCTAAATACTACAGTGTTTGTCAAGGGAGAACGAAGCACGCGGAGGGTCTGCATCTCTAGAATTTGATAAAGTAAGAAGATCTGGGAGTTTAACACACAAGTTTGGGAATATAGAGCGTTGGGCTGAGAATTTTGGAGATCTGTATTGAGAGTCCGGCCTCTTGTACTGACTAGCTGTCTAATCTGGACCCAAGTGAATAATTTTACTCCTCAGACACAACCAGTTCTTTGCACTGTAACCCGTTTGAAACCAATAGTGCTGCTGGAAGAAACTGTGCAGCCCTCCTGCTCTCAGTGTTCAGGTTTGCTTCTAACCTACCATAGATACAAGCAAACAAAGAGTTCCCTATTCTGACCATCTTACTAAACTGACTCAGCCTGAAGCTACCTGATGACTAGATTCATGGCAACTCATTAGGGGTCTAGATTTACCCTGAACTTGGTATGACAGCAAAGCACTGCCTTAGTTTCTCCATATGCGTGTTGCTTATAATACTTCACAGATGCTAGTGCCTGTCTGAGCTCACTGAAAAGTACTTGGAGATTCTGGGCTGAAAAACACGGTGAAAATACAAAGTAGCCATTGTATAAAGAGTCTTTTTGTCATCACATATTTGTAAACTGATTTGTCCAAAGTGACAAGCCTTTATATTGCAAGCATGGACCAGAATAGTGATTCGTCCCCAGAAGACCTGTTGGCATTGGCAGCATGGTCTCAGGTTGCCCGTAGATGCTGGTCGTGTGACACTGCATTTTTGCTGGCTTAACAGTCATTCTAAGTAATGTTAAAAGATAGCATGTTGGATACTTTTATAATACATATCTCAGGGTGGGCTATCTACTGACAGTCTCAGGGTCAGATCACACGTCTTATTCAGGTGGCAAAGCTGTCCTTGGCTTTGAAGGAGCTGAGATTTCACCCTCGCTGCCGCCCCCAGTTGCCCAGTGTGTGCTCTCTAACACATATATTTGTTCTACGTAACTCTGCAGGGTGACTTTTTTCCCTTGTGGGTTTTGATGTAGAGTCGAGTTTCTGTTTTTGTTTCTTGCTATACTGTTTGGTGTTGCTGATGGGGAATAGCAGAAAACCTGATTATGTTCCTATTCTTATTCACAAGGAAGAATGTTAAAATTTTAATTGTATGTTTTAATTTTTCCTTTTTCTTCTTCATCTTTTATGTTTTGAAATTCTGCATTTCAAAAGCAGGATCATTATCATTCAGAACATTAAAGCATGTCTTTTTAATAGCTTTCGCTTTTAATGTGAAAGAATGGAATTGAGGAGGAAAAACCAATCTGTCTTGAAGGAAGCTCTCTGTTAGATAAGGATTTTCAGTGCAGCCACCAAGAGAGGATCTTGAGCTCAGCTGACTTGGAGTGTTATCCTCTGCCTTGAGTAACTTGTAGAGTACAAAGAACCACTTTCATAATATTATCACCAGCAAAGTCCATCTGGTCCTGCCAGTGACAAGATTATTTCAGCTTTTTACTACATCAGTGAGATTTTAACATTTTGGAATTCAGCTGTCAAGCTGTTGCGGGGGAAAGAGGGGAGGTTAGATTATAATTGAAACTCTGTTGGGGGAGAATTAACTGAATATTTTGCCAGTAATTTTTCTACCCATATTTCCTTCTATTACTCTCCTGATGGTTTGTCCTTATGAAATCAGATTAGAACGCAATGACTTGATTTGTTAAGCAGGCAGTGATGACAATGAGCATCTGTTTGTCTGGTCCAGGTTCCCAATAACGCCTAGTAACATTGTCCTTTCTTGCTATTACTTTTATACAGAGCAGCACAGAAGCTTAACCTGTCTTCGAAGAGAAAGAAATACCATCCGCCCCTGCCACACACACACGACTTCTCTATTTATGCTACTAACTTTAGTGGCATCCTGCAGCTCTGTCCTCCCCCAGCACCACCATGCCTTCTGAGAGCTGTGTCCAAAATCAAGGACAACCCTGGCATTGGAAAGGTAACTTCAGATTTCAATTTTTTAAAATAGTTTTCTAGATGAATTTTAGCAAGGCTGGAAGCTTTCAGCCTAGAACAGGGTTGAATAGGCTCAAGAGAAGGGTCTTGGGAGAGAGAGTGTGCCACATCCAGTTGAATGTGCCTAAGAGCTGGTATCTCCTGTTGAGTTTGGAAAGGGTTGGCATGCTCAGAGCAGATTCAGTGCTAGAGTGCTGGCTTCCTTTAAGCCAGTTAACACCAGTGACAACAACATTGGCAAAGGTTGTTTTGCCCTTCCTTCTATTAAAGAGACAAAATTTCCTTTGACATCACTGGTCCAAAACCAGTCACATACAGGCTTTGCCTTTGTCAGAGGTAGTCTCTGCGTTGCCAGCAAGGCTCTGTGTCATGGTTTAACCCCAGCCAGTGACTAAGTACCAAGCAGCCTCTCGCTCACTCCTCCCCATCCCACCGAAACCAGGACACTAAGCCACTGGTGCTGTCTGTCTGCTGAGCTTAAGGAGATACGTTCAGGGGGCTTTGTTTCCCTCTGCTTCACATGTCATTGCAAATCAGGAGTATGGAAATGAAGTAGTATGAGAGAAATAGATGTCTCTCTAACTTAGGAAATCCAGCACCTTTCAAATTGTAAAATTCGTGTTAATTTTATTTAAAGTTAATTAAAATACAACCCAATTATTTAGAGCTTTATTCATATTTATAACTGTTTAATCACTCACACAGCAGAGTCTCAATACTTATTTACATAGGTTACAAGAGATGAGCGTTTGAAGATAGAATTGAAGTATGTAATGTGCACAGGAGAGCTAAAATATGCACCTTGAGTAACCATATAAATCAGCATTAACATAAAGAGATTTTCAGCCTAAATATCTATAGCTGACACCATTGCTCACAGACAATATCTGAATTTCTTAAGTCAGTGAGTTTGTGCTAAATGGAAAACAAAGGAGTAATTTGGCCTATTTTCAGCAAGTGGAAACTCACAGATGAAAATTTGGTTTCTTCTCCTATTTTTCCAGTATGTTAGAAAAGAGGATGTAGTATTAAATGGGGGAATACAGCAAACCTGACACGGTAATTTAGAGATCCCCAGGTCAAGGAGGGTTTGCTAAAGAATACCCTTTCTATGTGTGTGTTTTAGCAGAGCTCATTTGTTGTGTCTGCCTCTTCTCTGTGAGGCTTAGCATTTGGCCATGGCACCAGGAGTAACAGGGAGTGTGGCATTTCTGAGGCTCTTTGCCTTAGGAAGACTTTTAAAGTGTGCTTGTATCTCCTTGTGCCTGCAACTTAATCAAACTTGCTTTGTACCTCATTGCACTTGTGTGCCTACAGCTATGTGTAGCCAAGAGAATTCAGCCTTTTCCCTATGCCTTGAGGGTGGCCAGTGGAGCTTACAGCATGACTTGGGCCTCGTGGAAAGCTCTGGTTTATCTGGTGTCTTCAAACAGATCAACAAAGTCTAATAAAGATCAAGTGCATGATCCCTGATGGCAGGAGATTATATGCCTTGGGTCATGCGGTCTACCTACTTTCTTCATTAGTGAGCACAGCAGAGGGCTTTCAAGGGGAGGAGCTCTACCAGAATGCCAAGGGGCATGGCAGGACCATGAGCAGCTCTGCTGCTCAGCTGTGTGAGCTTCTCCTCCAACATGGGTTATGTATGTAGCGTGCTGGCAATGTGGGGTGGTATTTCTCTCCTGCCTGTCACACTACACCAAGAATTTCTAGACTTTACGGGTCAACACGCCGCTGTTGCCTCATATGTCTCTGTTGTTTAGCTCTCAGTGGAAAACATTATTGCAGATACTGTTTGTTTGGGCCCAGGGTTCCAGCTGTGCCCTCCTCACCATGTGCTTGACTATAGTTCAGAAGAATCCTGTGCTGTGCTGGTGAGAATAACAGCTCTCTGCTAATTCAGTCAGCCCTTTAGTTTTTAGACAAGATCTAGACCATCCAAAAGTGATTGGGTGTGCTAGTTACTAGTTTTAGTGCTGTTCAAAAAAGCAAGTCACTAGGTATCTTCTCTGATCCACAGTTTAAAATATGCAATACCTATTAAACGTCTCTCTTAGCTCATTCCTTTTTTGCAACTTTATAAATTACAGTGTTTGTCCAAAAAAACCCCACCAAACCTCCAGCAATATAGCTTTCGGTAAAAATTATGAGTCAGCACAAACGAAATCACGTTTCCTAATTCTTAGAACTTGTGATCAGAGGAAAAGTTTCAGTCCTATTAGGTGTCCTTTTAGTACTAAACACGCATAGTTTCACCTTCTCTGAGCAATGACAAGTAGCTTTTGGTAGCATGTAGCCCACTGTGCAGTAACATTCTCCATTATAATTTCCTCTTCATCAGCTTCTGCTGATCAAGATTTAGTCAGCTAGTATCACATTATGAGGATGATGGGAATAAAGTAATTACCTTTCTTCCTCACTGCTTTAAGTATCGTAGCAATTGAGAGAACAATTGGCAAACACTGGCGGATGTGCTGTGGTCCTTTAACTTGTCCCTCCTAACAGCTTTTTACTTTACAGTCCTCCTGGTTACCCTTTTCCTTGGCTCCTTCTTGCAGCCTGTGCAGTGAGAAGTACAAGGTACACATAACGGACAGAATCAGTGATGGATTCTGGAGTCACTTTTTCCTACCGCAGCATCTGTAGCTGTGGCTGGTGCCATCCTTGGTTTGTGTGGTTGTTCCCGGGTCAGTGGTGTCCCTCATCCTGTTGTTACTGTGTGGTTATAGGGGGTTAAGCAGCTGATGGGGCAGCCTTTTCCTTCCTCACCTCCTGGCTTACTGCTGTTTTGTCTTTCATAGTTAGTTATGATGTGGAGGCTGGTTCCTTGCTGGGTTCTGCTGTACAGGAAAGAATGTAGCAGTGCTGATGGGCTGCCTAATTCCCACCAAACTTCACCTTACTAAGCTGAGGATGACCCATTGAGCACCAGCCCTTACTCTTCTCAAGGGGGTGTTTTCTCTGAGCACAGATGGCTTGACAAGTTTGAACTCCCATCTTGTCAAATGGTTTCTTTCAGAGCAGGACGGGATTCCATAGAGAAATGTGCCTTTTATTACATTGAAGGCACCGAAGAGATAAAATTTAAGAAGAGTATAAGTTGTGTGAGAATGAAAAATAGCGTAACAAACTGGAAACCCCTGAAGTGTCCGAGATACTTCAATGGGAGCGATGTGGCTCCTTTTGTGAAAAGCTGAAGAGGTGACTGATATGTCAACTGTGCAGAAATACCATTTATTGTAAGTGAGTAAGGCCTGAATACTGCAATGACTAATTATTATCTGTAATGACACATTCTAGGTAGTCCCATTTCTTTTGGAAACCTGCTGAAAGCTTAGAGCGAACAACATGTTGAAACATTTACAATGACCAATATATGACTTTCTGTGTTTCCCCTGCAATAGTATTGCTTGACTTTTTTCCCTCCACTGGTGCTTAAGGTTGTCTTTTAGCTGGTATTCAATACATTGTAAGAGACACAGGAACACAATGTGGAAAATGCAATGTCACTTTGGGGCTAAAAGGGAAAAAAGGCTCCAGAGGGTATCTAGTAAATACAGTGTTGTAAAGCTGATCATCAGACCAGGCGACCAGGCAACCAGGCAAAGTAGTTGAAACAATAATAAAGATAGAAATTAGCAGGCAGGTATTAATGTGGTATAGTAGGGATCAGCTGATGCAGCTTTTACAGGTGGAACACATATATTAGCATTCTGTGCAAGAGTCAGCAGGCATTTGAATAGGGTTGGTCTGGTTGATAGAGTGTATTTGGATTTTGAAAAAGCTTTTGAGAAGTGTCCTGACCTAGGTTTTTTAAAAAAACCCTAAGCTGTCATGTATTCTCTAGTGGTTTAATAACTGGTAGGAAATAAGAGAGCAGATTTCACACTGGAGCAAAGTTAGTGGTGTCATATGGACAATGGTTGGACTTGGTGATCTTAAAGATCCTTTCCAACCTACATTTCTATGATTCTGTGGAGATCCATGCTCTTCAGTGTCTTCCTAAATGGTTTGGATGAGATGGTAAGCTGCATATTCAGAGCAGCCAAAGGTAAAACTGACTGTGAAGATGTGAAAAAGGATGTCATGACACTGAAGTTACTGGGCAGATAAAGAGGCAGATGAACTTTCATATTGATTAACACAAGGTAATGTACGTAAGAAAAGGAGCTCTAACTGTGCATGCACAAACAATAAGCTGTAAGGAAATCAGGCATGACCGTAACCCATTTACCAGTCACTGTGGAAGCTACAGCATTAGGTTTGTTATCATGAGCCTGAGCTTCTAAATAAATGCTCTGTTGACTGTTCAGGAGGCAAGATTAAGCACCTTTATTTTTAGGGGGTCTCTAACAGTATGTGATATAAATATATGTTCCTCTTCGGGCTCATAGTGCTTACACAAGTCACTCATTGATGTTTTTTTCTTTACTGTCACTTATTCCTTGAGGTAATATCTTTAAGTTTAATAGAGGATGGTAACAACTGAAGAAATGTAAAGACTCCCCCTCCTCCCCCATGTATTTATCTCTAAATAAATAAATAACTAATCTCTAAATAATGAAGTGAGGGAAGGGCTGGATCCTAAGACCCCAGCGTGGAGAAGCAGCAGCAGTGTCTGTTTTGCTGCTTATGCAGACCTGGACCTCAGTAAGCCTAAACCTTTGGAAAAAAAGACGTCACCAAACAAATTAACATCTGTATGTACTTGGAATTTTACTTTCCTTACTTGATATGCACTTTCAAAGCTGCCCTACCATGACTGTTGGCTTAACCCACCAAAGAAACTCGCTTTGGCCAAAGCACCAATTCAGTGGAGAGCTTCCCCATGCATTAAGTCCTTTTCATTGGTTTCAAAGTTAAACACATGAATGAGTTATTCTGAACTGGGTGGGTGGACAGCTGAATCTAAGAACTGATTGAACTGAGCATAGGCAGCATCAGGACTGTCTTGGGTGTTTCTGTGGTGTCTAGAATTGGGCAGATCCTATCACTGGTTGTGGGACCTTGTCTTGAACTTGTGAGCTCAATGGACATTCAGGGAAGGGAAAAGGCTTGGATTCTTGCTTTTCATAAGCTGGATGACTATAGCAAAGGCAGTAACTGTGCGTTGTGAGAATTGCTGGAGGAGGCAGCAATGTGAAAAGATCATGATGGCCAGTTCTTGCACTTGAACTCAGTTATTGGTTATTTGAGCCCAAGATCTAAATTTTTGCTTGATCATCTCCATACATATCATACAGTTCTGCTGTGGTGAAATTCTATATGGCTTTTATAGTTGAATATATTTGTTGTTAGAGACTTACTACAGCAAAAAGCCTGTATGTATCTTTGGCAATTTCTATTTATAATTCCTCATTATTTTAAGTACTTTTTTGGAAGGTGGGAAATAAATGTCTACTAATTTCTTTTACGTTTCACAAATACTAATTTTTCCCCTTATAATAATTTCAGTAGGACTGTGTGGACTTGTCCTATGATATAAATCTTTTAATTAAACCTTTTGCTTAATTTTCTTTGCTAAGAGTGTAAAATGTTATACATTCTCACAGGTGCTTGTAGGATTTGTCAATATTCAGGAATATCAAGCAGGGAAAAGTTGTGGTTTTTTTTTTTTTTTTTTTAATAAAAATTAGAACTGTAGGTCTGTCTGGGACTGGTGTTTCGTGTAATCAACAATAATTGAACTCTCATGCACAAAGGAAAATCCCACTACCAATGCAAACTGGATACTGAAAGGAATTTTGCTCACTACTGATAAATGTTACGCAGCAAATTTCGTACCTTTCTCTTGAATGTGCCAAAAACATCAAAGTCCAAATCATTTAGCTGAATCCTACTTAAAAGGCAATGATCCAGTATAGTATGATTCTTGTAACTGAATCATTTTTGTGGTCTCGCTGGGTGTTATTAAATTTAATGTCAGAATAGTAGGAAAGACGTCTGAAAGCCATTTAATATTGTCACTGGAAAGAAGTTAGATTATGCTCAATTTCTGACATTAATGTGCTACTTAAGATAATTTATCATATTGTGGTATTAAAAAAGACATCCTTTTTACAGTGGCTGCTGTGTAGCATTCTAATTTTCTATTTTTCTTTGGCATACTAGGAAGCCTTTTTCATGCAAAATGTTTTTTTTTCTGGGTGTCTATTCAGCTCATTCTTTATAATACTGCATCACTTAAAGTTGCTGTTGTAAGTGCTTGTCTCTTCCAAGGAACCTGTCAATTTTTTATGTTAGAATGACAGAATCCTCCTATGTGAGACAATTGAAGTGGAACACTTAAAGAGAACCTGAATTGTCAGACATGTTTCTTGGACAGGTATATACATACTGGTCTCCATTTATGTTTTAGACATTTACTTTCATTTATGTTTTACCAAGCCATAGCTAAGGTACTACTAATATGATTTACTGATTGTGCAGGGTTTTAAGTGTGCTGTATGTCCCATTCAGTAGTTCTTATGATGGTTTGATGACGGATAACAAATAGGTACTTAATTTTGTCATGTTTATTGCTGCTTGTTTCCTAATGACTAGAGTGTTATTTCTGATATAAATCATGTATCACACTAAGTACTCTTCTATTGATGAATGTAGTCCTGTATCATTCAAAGTACATACATCCCTGCCGAAATGCCTTGAACTACTCAAACAAAAATGTGGCAAAATTAGATAAAATACATAAATTCTTCTACTTTGTTTTCACCTTGAAAGATGAAATAGTTTTCTTCATGTCTTCTGGGAGTAGAGAATCAGTTCTTCTTTAATAGAGTACAATACAGAGTGATTTTTAAAAATTTTTTTTTTTTTTAAGGTTCTCCCAGGGGAGCTAGATGGTCTATGCTAGCATGGTAATTTTGCATATAAATTTGCCATCCATTGGTAGTGGCAATATATGAAAGGCTTGTAAGAACTACCCACAGTAAACCAATTTAGCAAGGGTTATATATCTGTCAGTTACAATTAAATCCATGAAAAATATTGGCTCTGAACTAGGACTTTTGTAATTTGATTTACGCTGTAGTTGGAAAACAAGTGATTTCATTGGAAAATGGTCTTTATTCAACTGAATGTGAATTCTTTGTAATTTCTTGCTGAGAAATCTTAATTCAGAATGGTGGATGTCTAAACATAGTTATTTAATTAACCTGCTGTGATACGCCATTTTGTGAACATTGGACAAAATTAACGTCCTGGCTGCACGATGTCTGTCAAGGATGTGTGTTTCCAGGGAATATTTAGTGTCTGTTCAAATTTGATATAATGACATTTACTGCTAAAGACCAAATTGCTGGTTCATTTAGGGATTATGATACTGCTGTAACACAGAATATGACCAGCATTTTTAGAACGGATTCCAGTATAGTGCCAGCACTTTCCCAAAATACAGATAGATAAAGTCAGAGTTTATTTTAGTAAAAAAGGTTTGAGCACATGTATTTTAAAATTTTACATGCTTTTAAATTCATTTCTTCTATTTTTTTCCTTCTCATACTGTCTAATTTAAAACATGACAACCATATAAGCATCAAATGCTAACAAAGCATCACTATAAACACAAACATCCATTGATTTCAAAGGAGGTACCATATGTTACAGTTATGCCTGCGCTAACAATCTTGGCTGGGTCAGGGTCTTAATTTCCTCAGCATTCAAAATGCCAGGGAGTCTAGTTGTTACTTAGTGTATTAGCGGAGTCTTCTCTGTCTACATGTCTGCCTCAAACCATGTAGGGTATTTGGCACCCTTTGCTCCTCTGAAAGACGAATGACCGACTTTCTGAGGTGTGTGTATATATATATATAAAGAGAGAGTATTTTTTTGTATTCATTGTCTAAAACATTTAGTAGAAGTCTGTGATAGTCTTAGGAACAGAATTCAAATCATCTGGTTCTTTAAGTGTGAGATGGTCCTTCCCCTTTCCCTGGTCTCAGAGTTGATAGCCCTTCCATCTCTTTTGATTACGGGGTAATAATCAATGTGAACCTGACTGTCTCAGTCTCATGGCCGTTTCTGTCTAAAGTGGTGTAGGATTGTGTCATTCTCTCTGTTATCACTGGTTCGTTTCTCTACAAATTCAGCCTTGGATGTGATTTCTTCTGGGGCAATGCATGCCTCACTGGTCTTGTAGGAGTTTTGTGTTTATTGATGCATGGCTTTGCCATAGCTCCATTCGATTCAGCATAGCCAATATACATGGCTGTATTAGACAAAACCGCTAGCTGGCCTCTAGCCATCCGTCTCACATTCATGTCTTGCTGTCAGAGTTGCTTTGAAATTTGAGTTTCACAGCTTTTTGGTCTCTTGCTTTTTCCAAATCTGCTTTCTGGCACTAACATATGCTTGATATTCCCCACCATCGTGATCAGTCCTGAAGCCAGCCCATTATTTTGGTTGCTGTGATTCCCCTGTCCTGTTCTTCTCAACTCCAGCTAGTTCGGTATGTGAGGGGAGGCCTGGAAATCATGAGTCTGCACAAAGGGGACACGTGGGGCTGGCATTACTGGAGATGGTCACAGCACGGGAACAGTGACTACCACATGGCACCGGGGCAGCAGGTCTCTCCTTGTGACCCTTCGGTGTGAAACGGGGCTGACAGTAGCAGTGGAGGAGGAGGGCTGCAAAAAGAGGAATGGCTGGTACCAGCCAGGATGTACACCTCTCGGTTTCTGAGATATTTCAGTGTTTAGGTCAGAATCGCTAAATACGCATCTAAATTTGACTTTCATAAGGGTCAAAGACTTGAAGGTCTAGGGTTTTGGCTCAGTACTGCAACAAATTACTGATATTTGAGTGTACTATATGGATCTGTGGTTCTCTAGTGGTCTCATCAGATGTTTAGCCCTGGAGTCCTCCACATAGGAGACTTTTTTGTTTTCCCTTTCCTTTTTTTCAGATATCTGCCCTTTGCCAGTTTGTCTCCCTTAAAATTCTTTATGCATGCATAAAACTGTGGTATGATTTTTGTTTCTATGCTTCAGTGTCCATCCACTTACACAGCTGAAGCAAATGAATTCTAGCTTGCAGATATTTGCTTTTCTAGCCTTTCTTTTCTGTGATTTCTGCTGTAGGCTGATAGACAAAGTTTAAAAAAAATACATATTAAAAAAAATCCTTGATTGCTATGAATCTCTCTCCTAGCGTTGCTAGTGAAGGTTAAAATTACACCCATTGTTGTGCTGGGTGGGTGGGCCTCTTACCTTATGCCACCCATTTCTAGGGTTTTTCCAAATTATGTGCTTGTTTGTTTAGTTTGAAAATTCTTTATCTTTTAATGGCATGTTCAGGATTATTTACCATCTTCTTTTCCCAAACACTTTTGATTTCAGTAGGTTTTCCTTCAGCAATTCTGCTGATCTCCTGGTTCCCACAGAAACATGAATTTGGAAAGCTCAGCAGCAGAGTGTTAACCCCCAGTGTACAAAACCCACCAGATTAAAGGCAGTTAATTAATGAGATACTGCATGATTTAGGTTGTCTTTAGGCACTGTGAAATACGTTAATAATGTTCAAGTATTGTGATGTTTGTGTTTCTTTTACTTTTATTTGCAGAACTTGAACTAAAATATAAAACTATCCTCCTTTTCTATCAACAGTCTCATTAAATGGAGCCTCTATCTAATATTCAATGTCTGTATGAATATCTATGTACAAATGCTTGTATCCTTGATAATGATAAACTTCCACTTGTAATTCTTTTTCTTACTCCACATCTTTCTGTGACATTGAAGAAGAAACACACAAGAGGGGAAAAAAAGGAGTTACTAAAAATCCCTAGTTCTAGCAGGAAGGGTCACCCCCATCACATGATGGATGTGACAACCTAGTTCTCCTTAAGGAATCTAAACGTGGTCAGGGCGGAAATGCCCTGAGCCTGAGATGACTTTTCTGGAATTGCCATATTTGTATTGTCTTTCCTTTTTTTGTAGTCTTTATCTCTTTCTTCCCCTCTCCCCCTGGGGAGCTAAATCCTTTTAGCTCTCTTCTCACCTCCCTCACTCCGACCTGTTCTTATTCTTTCAGGGCTATCTTATTTTTTCGTTTCTTCATTCATTCTCCTCTACATTCCTTATCTTGTGTTTCTTTGCTTTGTACAAGTGTTACCAGTAGAGCTGGCACCGCTGCAGTTGGAACTGACCACCAGAAAGCTGGCCATGTTGTTGAATAACTGCCCACAGGAGGTGTGATCCTGAATGGGCCTGAAATTAATGCTATTGCACTTAATTCTAGTAATTTGTTTTCATACCCGAACACCTGGACAGCCTAGAGAGTTGGGCAGGGAGGAACCTATTGAAGTTCAACAAAGGCAAGTGTAGGGTCCTGCACCTGGGGAGGAGCTGTACAGTTCTGGTACCTGCTTTCTGTGCTGAGAAAAAAAAGTGCTCACTTTTGATCAGACAGACTCAGCTGCTCCATGGCAGCTCCTCTCCACAACTCTGCCGGAGAAAGTGCCAGGTAGGAATTCCCTTTACCTACCTCATATTCCCCTGGTAGCTATGTGTAGGGCACCACAAATTTTCTAGTACCAGCTTTCTGTGCTGAAAATGTACTGGTACCCTGTACCAGTACAGGCTGGGGTTGACCTGCTGGAAGGCAGCTCTGTAGAGAAGGACCTGGGAACGCTGGTGGGCAGCAAGTTGCCCATGAGCCAGCAGTGTGCCAGGGTGGCCAAGAAGGCCAATGGGATCCTGGGGGGTATGAGGAGGAGTGTGGCCAGCAGGTTGAGGAAGGTGATTGTCCCCCTCCACTCTGCCCTGGTGAGCACCAGGAGTGCTGTGTCCAGTTCTGGGCTCCCCAGTTCAAGAGGGACAGGGAACTGCTGGAGAGGGGCCAGCGGAGGCTACGCACATGATGAGGGGACTGAAGCATCTCCCTGATGATGAAAGGCTGAGAGAGCTGGGCCTGTTTAACCTGAAGAAGAGATGACTGAGAGGGGACATTATCAATGCATCCAAATATCTTAAGGGCGAGTGCCAGGAGCATGGGGCCAGGCTCTTTTCAGTGGTGCCCAGTGACAGGACAAGGGGCAACAGGCACAGACTGAAACACAGGCAATTCCACCTGAATATGAGGAAGAACTTCTTTACTTTGAGAGTGACCGAGCACAGGAACAGGCTGCCCAGAGAGGCTGGGGTGTCTCCTCTGGAGACATTCAAAACCTGCCTGGATGTGATTCTGTGCAACCTGCTGTAGGTGGCCCTGCTTTAGCAGGGGGTTGGACTGGATGATCTCCAGAGCTCCGTTCCAACCCCGACCATTCTGTGAGTCTGTGAAAAGCATTAGACTGCAGCGCAGGTATTGCTGCTTTGCTCCCTAGTTACAGGCCAAAGTTCAGGATTTACGGGTTCCTGTGTTTTCTTGATTCCTCCCCTCACTTGTACTCACTTGTACTCCCCTTGTATCTGGATGATTTCCTGCACTGCATGTTGCTATCTCTACAGCTGAGCATGTCTTTTATCTGAGAAGTAGATAAAGAGACCCAGGAGAAGGTGCAGTTAAGTTGATCCTTAAGGCAGGAACCATGCTGGCTCTATAGCATGCTGCTTATTCTGCAGTACTCATCCTGGAAGAGTACTGGGATGAACTTCAGAGCTGGGAATATAAACCTGTCACTTAAGATTGGTCCTGAAACACAGGAGAGCAAGAAGTGTAAGAAGAATAAATAGTATTACAACAATCGTTTCTTTTATGTGCTTAGAAGTCTGTCCATGCACCTGGGATCTGCCTGCCCTTGGTTTTTGCTGTTTTGAAGGCATGTGTTTGAGTAATCTTTGTGCTTGTTGGAACTTCCATGAGCATTTCCACTTCATTTCTGGGTGAAGTCAGAGTCTGGCTCAGCATCATGAATGAGTAGGACACATTATAACCCTGCAATTTCTGGTAGGCATCACTTAGAGCTAGATTCAGTGGGAAGAGAAACAAAATTTGAAATCAATGTTTTTCTACTCTGCATATCAGCTTTTATGCACAAAACACTGAAAGAGGAACTCCCTCAAGCTGCTTTTCTCTTCTTCCTTCCATTTGTCTTGAAAGCTCACTTCCACTGTAAAAATGAGGATGACCCTTGAGGCCTGTTAAGTTTGGGATCTGATCCATTATGGGAAGCTATTTTAGTATCTTTCTGCTTCAGAGACGTGGTCTCAAAAAGCTGATTTGACATACAAGGTTTTTCTGGGGGTGAAGCCCTCTTTGTGTTAGAGGGAGCAATGCTCTGATGGAGGTAACTTGCTTTAGGTCAGGAGCAAACCAATTTTCCTCTTACCCAGGCTCTGACTGCTATAATCTAATAATAGGTGGAAGAGAGAACAGAAAGGACTGTTTAGAGAAGTGCTTTGAAAACAGCATATATTTTAAAATTCATTTTAATCAAGTGACCCTGAAGTGGGCATTTGTACTTAATATATTTATTTAGATTTTTTTTTTTTTTTTCCTGAGGGAGGTTATTTTTCTGAGCACCTTGGTAGCATGTCAAGGTTGAGCTAGCAGGCTAATACACAAAGCTGGCTTCATGGAGCTTTTATGGGCAAACAGCCTTGAGTGTATCACCTCTGATGCGCTTTGCTTTTGAAGCAGCTGTTTCATTTATGCTAAGTTTCGCTTATTTTATGGGACTGTATTTTCATATTCATATCACTATAAAAGGGGAAAGAAAGGAAAATGTTGAAATCAGGGGACTTGCTTCAGTCGATAGGTGGAAGAAATTGCTGCTACCTTTGGTGGAGCCTCCTGCAGTGTTTCCTGGAGGGGTCAGTTGTTTCTTAAGCTCTTTGTTTGGAAAAATTGTTGGGAAAAATCTTTTATAGCCACTCTGTGGAAAATGTTTTCTGTGAGGATGCTTGCATAATTAATTGTGCAGGGATGCCTGTGTGCAGCTTAGCCCCCGTAGGAAGGAGGAGCTGGAAAAATGAAACAGTGGAAGACCTAAATGAGATCTTCAAATTACCCACCCTCCCCTGTTGACAAAGGCAGGGACAGTTCAGCATGGTGCTTGCATGCTGCACCCACCTATCTGCTGTGGATCATCCTGGCTTGGGCACTACATTTTGTTGCAGCCACTGGACGCAGGTGTGTATGCCATCACCTTTTCATCTTGTCTGGTATGAAGGGTAGTCCTGGAGAGTGGCTCAGCCTGCTCTGGCCTCTGTTCATTGTCTGCATTTCCCATGGTGTGCTTTGCTAAAGTAGTTTTTCAGCTTTGGTTCTTCCTTTGCTATTATTCCTCTGGATACAGGAGTGATGGGGAAGTCTTGACTGCAAAGTGCATTTTTTTTGTAAAGACACAAAGAATGTGTCAGTGTAGTAAGTGCACACTATTTTAATGACAGAATGTTCTTGGAACATAATAAGTAGGAGTCAAATTTTTCTGGCAGATTTAAGGTTAAATTTAGCAACAGAAAGTTACTGAAAAGGGGGATCATTCTGTATCAGAGCTGCATGCTTTCCAACCCAGCTTCCCCATCCAATATCTAGCTCAGGGCTAGAGGTGGGCCTGACTCATAGTATAGAATTGTTTAGGCTGGAAAGGACCTTTAATCATCAAGTCCAACTGTTAACCCAGCACTGCCAAGTCTACCACTAAACCATGTCCCTAAGCACCGCATCTTCACAGCTTTTAAATACCTCCAGGGACGGTGATTTCACCACCTCCCTGGGCAGCCTGTTCCAGTGCTTGACAACCCTTTCGGTGGAGAAATTTTTCCTAATATCCAATCTAAACCTCCCCTGGTGCAGCTTCAGGCTGTTTCCTCTTGTCCTCTCACTTGTTACTTGGGCGAAGAAACGGACCCCCACCTCGCTACAACCTCTTGTCAAGTAGTTGTAGAGAGCGATAAGGTCCCCCCTTCAGCCTCCTTTTCTCCAGGCTAAACACCCCCAGTTCCCTCAGCCTCTCCCACAACACTTGTGCTCCAGACCCTTCACCAGCTTCATTACCTGTCCCTGGACATGCTCCAGCACCTCAATGTCTTTTTTGTAGTGAGGAGACCAAAACTGAACACAGGATTTGTGGTGCAGCCTCACCAGTGCCGAGTGCTGGCGACTCAGCAAGCGACTGCATGCTCGTATTTGGAGGGTTCACCTGGCAGATTTGCAGCAGAGGTGCATCTGTCACTTCCCTTCCAAATCAGGTGCAAGTGCTGTAAAAGGTGTAGTTGTTTTGTGGGTTAGTAGTTGCATTGCAGAAGATGAAGCTCCCGATGGGTGCTCTGGAGGGTATGGGTGTAAATTGTTCCAGCTGTGCTGGCTGTGATGTATTACAGCCATGGAGACTTTTCACCCAGTGAAACTAGGTGGTTAACACTGGTGCTGTGAAATTTGTCTGGTAGTTGGATAAGGGGATAATACTGTTGTTCAGCTTGTTATTGAAATATTTCATACTGGCCATGGAAAGTCGTTCTGGCTGAGCATTGCTTTTTCTCTTAGGTTTGATCTGCTGGGCAGTGCAGAGTTGAAGTTGCACCTGTAATAGTCATTTACTTCAGTGTGAGGTGTATAAAACCTGGTTCTGACCTGGGAGCATTTCATAAGGATAAATGGTCGTAAGTGGGTGTGAGGCTGTTTTTCAAAGTAACAGTATGATTTCCAGGAAGCTTGAAAGAACAGGTGTGCAGCCTTTGCTGAACTTTCGTGAGACCTGGTGACTTGGCTCCCATAAGCTGCTTTGGAAATCACAGCCAACATATCTGAGCTCTCAAAAAACGCTGTCTCAAAATGCCACGTGTAGGAAATCAGCATTTGCAATGCTGCAATAGAAATGTACTTCATGAGTGGTTTCTTTTCAAGCTTTTCTTCCTTTCTTTCCCATTAAATCTGCAACTAACCACCGAAGAGCCTAGCAATGACAGCATAAAGGGAAAGCTGTAAGAGAAGCACCTTGCTATTAGAAGAATGTGAACAAGGAACTGAAAGTTTCTAGATTTAGTTCAGTTTGAAAGTACTAGCTGTCTGAGCCTTGCAGTACTCAGACTGATTTTCACAGTGGGTCGGCTTGTGCTTTCAGTCACATTAAGTACTTGAAAGGTAGAAGACTAGAATTTCTTTCTCTTTAGGTGGGGTATTACACCTACAGTGGATTATACCTGCAGATCAGACATTTATAAATCAAGATGATAAAACTGGAACAGAGTCAATTGAAGGGACAAAGTGCACCTTTAAAAGCTAGTTCAGAGAAGACCCCAGGGTGGAAACCAGGCTGGAAAATCTGGCTCTGGTTTTGTCCCACGGTTGTTCTGACACACCTAAATATTACAAATGAACATGTCGTGGCAAGGGGAGTGGGTTTGGGAGGAATGCTTTGCATGCATGTATCTGTAGCTGGGAATTCAAGTTGTCACTTTCTTCTGAATTCTTGCAGGTGAAAGTGATGGTAAGGATTTGTCCCTCTCAAGGAGCACATGAAACATCTGAATCCATGTCCTTCCTGAAGGTGGACCCGCGAAAAAAGCAAATCACGTTTTACGATCCAGCAGCAAGTGGGCCTTCCAATGCAGGTCACAGAAGAGGTGTTGTTGCTGTCCCAAAGATGTTTGCCTTTGATGCGGTTTTCCCCCAGGATGCTTCGCAGGTACTGGAGTCACTTGCATAAATCTCCTGAGTCTTCTCATGGCCAATGCATTTGGTTGCCTGAAGAGTTATTTCTGTTTCTGGGGAATTTTATTTGAATGAGTTGCCTTAGTGCCTGGAAAAAAACATGGTAATGAATAGACAAGTGGGCAAATTCTTACATTTTCAGTTTGGTTGAGATGTAAAATTAAGGAATAGCTGGGGAGATGGATTTGCCGACTGAATTATCTTCCTGCATTTTCTCTTGTTAGAGAAAGACACACAGCCAATTTAAATTTCACTTTTCCATCCGGTTAGTTTTTAACCCATTTGATGTCACTGAAATAAAGGCCTTCCCCACTGCTTTAAATGGGAAATGAACATGTGCTTAATGTTAAACTAAATGCTGTTGTTAGGAGAAAAGATACAGCTAACCCCGTGAGATTGCTATACTGAAACCGTGAGCGACCTTTTTTATTTTCCTCACCTTTTCCAGTTTGTTTATACTGTGTGTTTGACTGATTATTTTATCTTGATGGTTGTGCTGATGATGGTGCATACCTTTCTTTTGGCCTGAAAAAGGGTGTATTTGTACCGTAGTAGTCCCAGACATGAAATCTGATACAGAAATGGCATGGCTGGTATCTGAAAGGACTGTAGGCTGAAGTATATTCGGTGAGACTGTACGCATGGATAATGCTTCTGGGAAGAACCTTTGGTTTAGAAAAAAAATATCCTAGAACAGCTTTAAAAAGAAGAACAAATTCAGCAGCATATGAAGAACTACTTCAAGTTTGAACTGCTGAAAGAAATTAGGGTGAGAAGTACACCACAAAACATCCAAGGTGAAAATGGTATATTAATGTTGAGAAAACATGACAAGATCTAGTTCAGAATCCCACCCTCAGATCTTCTCCTAGGATTTTGTTTAATGTTTTGGGTCCCAAACTAGAGATAGAAAAATATCTATTAGGTCCAAGTTCTAGCCAAGCACTAAATACGGAGGATAGCCTCCCACACACATCAGTACCTAAAGCAATGGTAACCACATCAGGAGGCTGTTTTTAGGATCTTGCATAAGCTCAAATGGTGTCTTTGTGCAGAAACATCCAGCGGTGAGCTCAGCATTCGTTCAGAACTGGAAGTGGCTTTTTCTTACTTGTGTTGCCAGCCCTGCTGCAAGGTGGCCGGGCACAGTCTGCTTCTCTGCTGGTTTTGGCACCAGTCCTCCAGGTTGTTGACCTCTGGTTTGGGCTAAGCTCTTTCAGGTCCTTGTGGTGGGCCTGTTGGGTGGCCTGTTTGTGGTGGCTCTGGGTGACTGTTGGCCAGCGCAGCCACTTCTGCACAGGCGTTGCTGGAGGCGAGCTTGCTGCCATGCAGCTGCAAACAGAGCCTTGTCATTTCACTGTAGTTACATATTTACACCAACCCTCTCCCCTGCCCCCACCTGCCGTACTTAATAAATCATCTTACTGTATATTTGAAACCTTCATTGACATGGATAAACTGGTTTTAGTACACTTAAATGTTTTAGCAAGTTCTCTTCATTGATGATGATGTTTCCCCTGGAAGAGCGAAATGGGATACTATGAAGTCTTATTCAGGGATCTTAATGCATTTTCTCCAGTATGAATGTCTTTTTAATTCCTGTGAGCACTCTTGAGTAGCTTAATTTCTGTGGGGTTGCTACTATTGCTGAATAGCCTTGGCTAAGCTATTATACCAGCAGGAAGCCTGGTTGGACAGCATTCAGTTTGCTACATTAGTCATAGAATCAATATTCCAAGAGAATTGGTTTAATAGAACTGAAAACTATTTTAGGCTGTAGTAGAATATTTTATTGTTTTTTAAGATAGCATAGTTACTAAAATAATAGGACTGATGCCATAAAAATGGGGAGAATATTGTGCCTCAAAAATATCGAGTCATTCATTTGATTACAGAAGAATAGTAAAACCCGTAGCAGTATATGGACTTTTACTTATTTGTCTCCAACCTTTCTTTCAGGCTGAGGTATGCTCTGGAACAGTAGCAGAAGTAATCCAGTCTGTTGTGAATGGTGCAGATGGTTGCATATTTTGCTTTGGTCATGTCAAGCTTGGTGAGCTCCCAAATTCGTTACAGTTAATTACTGTGTCAGTCTGGTAATTACATGCTGTCAGCTCCTGGAACAATAAACCTGGAGTATATGAATAGATTAGAATTTATTTTTAATTAGCTTTGCAAACTTATCATGGTTTATTTCTACCCTGTGATTGTAAGTTTTAATTTGAAAAGGTAAAACGTAACATCAGATTAGCTTATTCAAGAGCAAGTTTATATAGGTGCATTGTGATGAAAATCAAAAGATCAGAGATGTTTTTAACATTAATTTGCTGTGGGTCTGAGTTACAAAAATTGCAAAACTAATTGAATAAATAGTAATGGATTAATAATTAAATACTTTGCATTTTTGCATATGTTCTTTCCCATCATCTGTGCAGCACGTGGCATTGCATGTAACGTACAGTGGTGATATGAAGAGACACTGTCTTGTATGAGAAAATTGAATTAAGTTCATGTTCGTCTTTTCATTCTAGGAAAATCTTTTACTATGATTGGGAAAGATAACTCCACACAAAGCCTTGGTATCATCCCCTGTGCAATTTCTTGGCTCTTCAAATTAATCAATGAACGTAAAGAAAAAACTGGGACTCGTTTCTCTATTAGAGTATCTGCTGTGGAGATCAGTGGCAAAGATGAAAACCTTAAGGATTTGTTAGCTGAAGTAGCCACTGGCAGCCTTCAGGATGGCCAGTCTCCTGGGGTATATCTGAGAGAAGATCCAATATGTGGAACCCAGGTATAATGGATATCACAACATAGATTTTTCTGAGCCTGACTTTCTTCTGCTTTTTATTTCCTTTTATCTGACAACAATTATGACAACTTTTAAGACAGTAAAAAAAATGTATTACTTTTAATTCATAAGCCCTTCTCCCATGGTGTACATATTTGTTTCTTTTAGTGCCCTAGAGATTTAGCCAGTTCAGAAAAAGTAATAATAAAAAAAATTGCCCCTGTGCTAATTAGTAATTTTCTTGTTTATATTCAAGCTTCAAAACCAAAGTGAGCTAAGGGCCCCAACAGCAGAGAAAGCTGCCTTTTTCCTTGATGCTGCAATTGCTGCCAGAAGTACCAGCAAACCTGAATGTGAGGAAGAAGATAGGAGGAATTCACATATGCTCTTTACTCTTCACATATACCAGTATCGCATGGAGAAGAGTGGCAAAGGAGGAAGTATGAATCTTCTTACCATATTGTTTATTTTTAAATGACGTGGTTTTGGGTTAGTTTAAACAATACTTTGCAATAAACTTAAAAAATGAAGTGAACCCTCAAGCCAGTTGAGTCACCTTTAACTTTGGTTGCTGTGGCTAGTATCTGCTTTCCTTACCATTAATATTTAATTTAGTCATTATCCCATGCTGTATTCATTATTTTCCTCGTTTGAATACATTTTGAATACCAAGTTTGGCTTGAGTCCATGCAAGAACGTGATGTACAACTGTTTTCTCCCTTTTTGTTTTAGTGTCTGGAGGACGCAGCCGTTTGCATCTCATTGATCTAGGGAGCTGTGAAAAAGTGCTGAGCAAGAGCCGAGATGGAGGAGGCTCTCTGTGCCTGTCTCTCTCTGCCCTGGGCAATGTAATTTTGGCCTTAATTAATGGTGCTAAGCATGTGCCATATAAGTAAGTGAATTATTGTCTGCACTATCTTAAATGTGTGGCTGGTGTTACCTTAGCAATGAATTGCATCAACAATTTGCTCTTTACTTAAGATGAAGTTAAAGGAAGTTCTGTCAGAGAGGGGGGTCTGTCTTCTTTTAAGGTCACTTCTGTGTTACTAATACATCTATTCATCTACGTGTCTGTATGTATATATACGTACAGACAACGTTTTAAATGTCACGTAGTAACATGAAATTCTTAATTACATGGCCAAAAGTTATATACATATTGGTATATACTTGTTGGGTGAAATGCTGAGGAGGGTTTGATTGTTGAAAAAAGCAGAGGAAAATGGCCAAAATGTTTTCTTTCCATCTATCTCCTCTTTGTTTTGTGGGTTTGGAATTTAGACTGATCTCAGCCAGCTAGACATTAGTGAACAATTTCATTAAAATTTCAAAGGATTTTCTCTCCTTTTCCAAATTCAAAAATTGTATTGAAATTTTGGAAAATACTACAGAGTTTATCAAATGTGGTCATCAAAGCTTGTTATTTCTGTATGCCTTTTGGAATGATACACCTTTTCACTTAAAAAAAGAAGATCCCCATGTTGCACACTTGTTTAGCAGAAGCAAATGTTTAGGTGTGTCCCTTTGTGGAGTGTACTTGACAATAATATTATGTCAAACACACCTGTGGGGAGCCCAGCTTAAAACAACAGCCACATTGTAAACACCCTTTACCTGAACTTGACCTTCAGTCCTTAAATTTAATTGCTGCTTGTCTTCATGCATTATGACTTTGTGCTGTTGTTATCAATCATGTCATTTCACATATTTATCTAGTGCTGCGTCTCAAACAGGTGTTCTTTCTTTCTGTATTAGGCAGAAAGATAATTTCCTCAGGCTAGTTGCTAGGTTCGAGGATGGGAGTAGAGGATGGATGGGTTAGAACAGGGAAAGGCATGTGCTCAACTTTGTTGCCTACCATAGTTTAGTGAGTAGACATGATGGTAGTTCCCACATGTTGGGCCAGCTCAGGGGGGTGATAGGAAGCAGCCTCCAAGGAGCCCTAGAGAGACATTTCTTGGAGACCACTGGAGGACAAAATGTCACCTGTCTTGTCAGCTTTGCTGCTCATGGCAGAGGACTCACATCGCCAGGGAAGCCTTCAGAGAGAAAGTCTGCTTCCCGTTTGCTATGTCAGAGCAGAGTACAGCAGGCAGAATGGAAACTAGGTTAATTGCAGTGGCATTGGTAATATACTTCTGCTATCTAACATTGTTATATTTGCTTAGAGATTTCCTACTGTTTCTGTTGACTTATTTTTTTGTTAGTATCAAAATTGTTTGCATAGAGCTCACAGAGCTTAGCTATCCAGGTACTAAGTCTGCTCAGCTAAAAATACAGTACTCATGAGCTTTTTGGATGATATGAGCTAAACCTGAGATAACTAAACTAGTTATCAATCAATTGTTTTACAATTGTCTAAGCAGCAAATGAAATGACTTATACTGCAAATACTCAGGCAAGTAAATAATTAAAATATTGCTATCTTTGGATGTGTACATTTAGACACATTTGAAGTGCGGTCAAATAATAGAAGCATATTTCTTATCTGCATGTACTATACATGCATATATCCTAGGAGTGTGAAAGCATGGCTTGAGGTGTAAAAATCTTCAAAAAAGATTGTGATTTCTTTAAACCATCCTAGTGTTTTTATTTGTTGCACAGGGACAACAAGTTGACAATGTTGTTGAGGGAATCACTTGGGAACATCAACTGCAGAACTACTATGATTGCACATATTTCTGACTCCCCAGCCAATTATGCAGAAACCCTCACCACTGTTCAGCTTGCATCGCGAATCCACCGAATGAGAAAGAAGAAATCCAAGGTTAGTTCACAAACAAGCAGAAATTAATTCATTTGAAAATGAGTTTTCCTAACCTCTCGGTGGGGGAACATGGGATTTCTCGGCAGTAAGAAGTAATAGAAAATGCATAAAAGCTCAGGAGAGGAACTGACAAATGGCTTGGCGCTGAGCCATCATCCTGCCCCCAATCCTTAATCCTGAAATTCCCTTCTTTTGGTTCCAAATGCGTATTCTTTCTTTGCTTATATGTGGAACTATCTCAAAAGCTCATATTTGTATTAATTTAAAACCAATAAGGAAGGGACAGAAAACTGTTGAGGAGAAAGACACTACATAATATTTAATGGAAATTATCTGAAAAGGTGTGGTTGTTGTATTACTCCTAATACAGTAAAATCTATGTAGCATGACCTTGTTATTTTAATTCATGCTCTTAACATTTTTCCACTAGAAGTAGTTGTGATAGTGCACACAAAGTGCAAAGTATATAGCAGACCTCACCTTTTAGTCAATTATACATGCATATATATACACTTATATATCAATTAATAATAATATTAATAATAACAACAACTTTTCCCTTATTGATCATTTGCAGTATGCATCCAGCTCGTCTGGAGGAGAGAGTTCATGTGAAGAAGGACATGTCCGAAGACCGCCCCATTTGCGACCATTCCACCCACGAACTGTTGCCCTTGACCCTGACCTTCCTGTCCTGAGTATATCTAGTGATCCTGATTATTCCTCCAGCAGTGAACAGTCTTGTGATACTGTCATCTATGTTGGTCCCAATGGTGCAGCTTTGTCTGACAGGGAATTGACAGATAATGAAGGTCCTCCAGAGTTTGTTCCCATAATCCCATCCCTAAACAAGAAGAGAAGTAAAGACAGTTCTGCTATTGGTAGGAGTTCTGACAAGGACCATTTTAAATGCAACACTTTTGCTGAACTGCAAGAAAGGTTAGAGTGCATTGATGGAAGCGAGGAACCCATCAAATTTGCTTGTGGAGAAATATCTGTCGTGTCGAATTGTAGTCCAGTCTCTGGAGGTACAGAAAATACACAGTGTAAGCTGATAAAGGAAAAAATATCTTCTCCTTCTGGAGGATTTAAGAAACTACAAGAAATTGCATCTCCCAAAAAAGGACATAACCTTCCTTTCCAGGCTGTTGCCCCAAGGAGTGGCAATGGCAATTGTCATGAAAAGAGCACACCTCACTTGAAAACAGAGCTTCCCAAGCCGCAGAGCAGAGCTGACAACAGAATAATAGACTCGATGCTGGAGGGAGGGAGAGAGACAATCACCGATTCCCTGCAGTCCTCAAGGTGTAGCCCTTCAAGGAATCCAGAGCAGAATAAGGCCACAGCTGAATGTTTCATTAAGGAAAAGTCCTTGTACGTCAAGAAACCTTTGCCAAGCCCAGCACCTCCACCTCCACAGCAGAAAGAACACGTACCAAGCTCCAAAGCTGAGAATTTGGAGCTGGACAATAGCAATGCAAATAGCAATGCAGTTCGGACTCCTCCTGTGGGAATGAGCAAACAGATGGGAAACAAAGCTGAGCAAAACTCTGTAGGAAGCACATTCCTGGTTGGTAGTAATGCCCAGAATCAGTCAGGTGCGATAGAGGTACACAGCTTCAGGTCAGCGTTTAGAGGGAAATGTTTCGATCGAGATATACTAACCACCACAGTGACTTTGCAGCAGCCTGTTGAGCTGAATGGAGAGGATGAACTTGTTTTCACTGTGGTGGAAGAACTGTCCATTAGTGGGATTATGGATAATGGAAGGCCTTCCAGTATCATTAGCTTTAACAGCGACTGCTCCCTTCAGGCCCTTGCATCGGGTTCAAGGCCAGTCAGTATTATCAGCAGCATAAATGATGAGTTTGATGCTTATACCTCACAGGAGACTTCTACTGGTGTAAATATTGATATTGTTGTGCCCTTTGTTAAGGATCCCTTTACCAGCAGCAGACGTTCCTCCATCAGTTCGTGGCTTAGTGAAGTCAGCATCTGTACAATTGAAAGTGATGGAGCCCAATCTAGTGACAGTTTTGTCGCACAGTCATCTTACAGCTGTAGTAAGTCTGAGGAACCCTTCAACTTGGATTCATCCCATTTATCTGTCCCCCTGAAAAGCGCTCTGAATGACAGTGGGTTTTGCTTCTCTGAACTGGAGAGTGAGAGCTTGACTTCCAGCAAACTGTCCTCAGGCATCATCAAAAGCCCTCAAACCTCTGAAACTACCAAAGCGTCTCCGATAAAAAGTGCTTTTTGTGTCACTGATCAGCCCGTAAAAATAAAATTTAGTAATTCTCGTGATATGCCTGTGATAGAAACAATACATTCTAGTCTTCCTAGGAAAACAAAAACTACCTCGTCTCCAATCCACAATAATACTGTCCTCAGCTATAAAGAGCTGCAGAATCCACATGGTATATTTGAAGATCCCTGGCTGTTGCGCACCGATTATCAGGTAGAAGCAAAACCTGCAGACTCACTGCTGTCTCCAAAATCTCATGCATTTGGTACTGAGAAGCAGCCAGGAAAATCTGCCCAGTGTTTTGGTGCAGCATCCAGGCCAACGAAGTCGCAGACTATGCTTGCCTGTTCGCAGAGGGTTGTGGATGGTTGTGAAATGGCCTGCAAATCCTCTAGTGGAGCTGCAAAGAAGTCAGAAGTTGTGATGAAGATGCCACAGCTGAAGAGAGGAGCCACCACACTGGGAGTGATGCCAGTGTCGCATGCTAGCAGTACTTTATTGGAGGCTGTGACCCGAGGGAATTCAGATGTTCCCTTAGCCACTGGCAGCTTGAAATCATCACTGGGAAAGAAGAGTACGTCACAGAAGTCAGCTATGCTGCCCAGGCCAGGTGGGCCAACACCTCCAACACCTCCTGTACGCAAATCGAGCCTGGAGCAGAAACCTGTTGGTCTGGGTAATGGTGGGGGAAAAGCCTCTGGCCTGGACTTTGCCAGAGCTGCCACACCAAAGGCTGAAGACGAAGCAGATTTGCGGTTGAAAGCTGGGTCTTACTTTAGCGAAAGTGCCAGCAGCAAAATGAACTTGAAGGGCGACCACTCTTTGCCCAAGATGACATCCAGCTTGAAGGTGAAGGCGTCAAAGAGCGAAGCTGTGCACCGTTACGGGAGCCACATGTCCCTGGAGAGGTGCGACAGCCTGACATCGGTTGGATCCAAAGCTAGCATGGTGAGGGAGAATGGGAGCACCAGCAACAGCCGGGCAGGGCGCTCCGTCCCCAGGTTGGGGGTCCCCCCTGTTGTCTCCAACGTGGGTTTGCCACCGACCTTCACTGCCCCTGCACCCAGTAAAAACAGCCAGGCAAAACCTACAGCTAACCAGAAGGTGCAAGCAAACGGGAATAAAAACCGGGGCCTTTCCACCAGTGGGTCAAAGTCTCTTAGTTCCTCTGTGAAGTCCCTGGCGCAGCCTGTGGGGAAGGGCTCTGGCATGGCCCCTGGCGGGAAGGCAGTCCCCCGCTCCGTGCAGCCCGTCAGCGGCAAGCCTGGCCGAGGGACCATCATGGGGACCAAGCAGGCCATGAGGGCAGCCAACAGCCGCGTGAATGAGCTGGTGTCAGGTGGCTCTGCCAAGGTGGGCAACTTCCGAGGCTCCACCGACTCCGACAGCGGCAACGACAGCGGCATTAACCTCAGCGATGAGAAGTCTCAGATCCCAGTGCTGCCGTCTCCATACAGCAAGATCACGGCACCCCGGCGGCCTCAGCGGTACAGCAGCGGGCATGGCAGCGACAACAGCAGTGTCCTAAGTGGGGAGCTGCCACCGGCCATGGGGAGGACGGCTCTGTTTTACCACAGCGGTGGCAGCAGTGGCTATGAGAGCATGATTCGGGACAGCGAGGCCACCGGCAGTGCCTCCTCGGCGCATGACTCCATGAGTGAAAGCGGGATGTCGTCGCCGGGCCGGATGAGGAGCCTCAAGTCCCCTAAGAAAAGATCAACAGGTAAGAAATGAAGGGGAAGGTGGCCAGGTGGCCACTGGCACTCCACTGCGTCCCTGAGGATGGGGGTTTTCATGGCGTCTGTGGCAAAGGGAGGGGAGGTTTGGGGGAAACTCAAAGCGGGGAGGTGGACTGGGGGCATGCGCTTGTGTGTGCATGTGTGTTGCTGTGACAGCAGCTACTTGTCGTTTATTTCACTTCAAAGGTGCAGGTGAGACACAGATGCTGCAGCAGAGAGGGCAGGAGAGGCGCTGGGCGCCCTGGGGCACCAACAGCCTCCCTGTGAGGGAGGATACGGCAGATGGCCGCCGGCAGATGGGAGCTGTTCCATCCTCCCTCAGCAGGGTCAGCAGTGGGCGCAGCACCAGTGTGGCCCAAAGTAGGTGTTATGGGTGTGTTGGGAAGAGTGAGAGTCCAGGGTGGGCGCTGATGAGTTTTTGTGAGGATCGAGTGAGTGTCAGGGAAGATGGGTGAGAGAGAGAAGGGCAGCGAGGAGAGGAGGAGTGCTGCTGCCAGGCAGCTGCGAGGGAATTTCAGTGAGATGGCCTGGGACTGTAGTTTGGAAACAAGGGGATGGGCCTGGAAGGTAGAAGAGCATTTGTGAATTAATGAGGATTGCTGAATGTGCAATATATTACCCAAAAATAAGGCTTAGGGGCAGAGCAGTACGATGTGTATGTAAGGTACAGTGACTCTTATGTTAATGCTGCCAGCTAATTGCAAAGTTATTGTATTGCGCTGTAATAGTGCTTTTATAAAGACATCTTAGCATGTACATGTGGATACTATAAGCAGTAGGGGACTGACTGTGGGAGTCGCTCAGAAGAGGCGGCTCTGGCTCACATACTGTGCCAGGGCAGACATGTCTGACCACGCTCTGTAGAGGTGGGTGTACGAGAGCCAGGTCCCCTTTCCTGCTCTCTGGTGCCTTTCCTTATTGCTTTTGCAGGCGGTGCTCATGTAAGTGCTGCTAGTTGTAGCCACCTTCAAAGTCAGGCTCATGTGACTGCTGTTACAGTATTCATTTTTACTGGTCTAGGTGAAGTCCTGTAGTATCATAAAGCATCAGTGGCAATCAGTGCCATGTAGCTAATGACCAGCAGCCTCATTCAGCAACCTAAGCATACTGATGGGAACATAGTAGGAACTAATATCAGCAATGCGCTGAATCTGAGCTTTTGGTTAGAAAGCAGTAATTACTGCAGTCTCTATAGACACTCATGATGCTCAATTCTGGCAGTAAAACAAAATGAGTGAAACTGGTGATCTCGTGGTGCTTTCTGGTCAAAGCAACTGAGTTGCTTCAGCTGGTGATAAATAATTTCGGAAACTTGGTGCAACATTTGCTGCAGTTCTTCCCATAGCATTATCAGCCTCTTAAACCTTTCCTACAAATCAATATTAACAGCTGTTTAAGTTGCACACATGTTGAGAAGGCATTACCCACTGATGGATTTGTATTTGTTTTTACCCCAGGAAATGCTTATAAGATCTTTAAAAATGACAAACTATTTGTTTTTCCAGTTTAAATTGCTTTATATCAGTAAATTATGTATTACTTTTTTGGAGTGCTGTAGACTTAGAGACAATGTGTTTTATAAATGAAATGAGGTTTCTTAGGAAGTTCATGAAATATTTCATAGAATCATAGAATGGTTTAGGTTGGAAAGGACCTTGAAGATCATCTAGTTCCAACCCCCCTGCCATGGGCAGGGACACCTTCCACTAGTCCAGGTTGATCAAAGCCTCATCCTGCCTGGCCTTGGATACTGCCAGGGATGGGGCATCCATAACTTCTCTGGGCAACCTGTTCCAGTGTCTCAAAGTAAAGAATTTCTTCCTAATATCTAATCTAAATCTACCTTCTTTCATCTTAAAGTCATTCCCCCTTGTCCTATCACATGCCTTTGTGAAAAGTCCCTCTCCAGCTTTCTTATAGGCCCCCTTTAGGTACTGGAAGGCTGCTATGAGGTCTCCTCAGAGCCTTCTCTTCTCCAGGCTGAACAACCCCAATTCTCTCAGCCTGTCTTCATAGGAGAGGTGCTCCAGCCCTCTGACCATCCTCATGGCCCTCCTCTGGACTTGCTCCAACAGGTCCATGTCCTTCTTATGTTGGGAGCCCCAGAGCTTAATGCAGTACTCAAGTGGGTTCTTCTAAGAGTGGAGTAGAGGGAGAGAATCACCTCCCTTGACCTTGTCACACCTTTTTTGATGCAGCCCAGGATGTGGTTGGCTTTCTGGGCTGCAAGCACATATTACTGGGTCACGTTGAGCTGCTTGACCACCAACACCCCCAAGTCTTTCTCCTCCGGGCTGCTCTCAATCCATTCTTTTCCCAGCCTGCATTTGTTCTTGGGATTGCCCTGACCCGGGTGCAGGGCCTTGCACTTGGTCTTGTTGAACTTCATGAGGTTCACACAGGCCCACCTCCTGAGCCTGTCAAGGTCCCTCTGGATGGCATCCCTTCCCTCCAGCGTGTCAATGGCACCACACAGCTTGGTGTCATCAGCAAACTTGCTGAGGGTGCACTCGATCCCACTGTCCATGTTGCTGACAAAGATGTTAAACAGCACTGATCCCAGTACAGACCCCTGAGGAATGCCACTCATCACTGGTCTCCACTTGGACATCGAGCCATTGACTGCAACTCTTTGAGTGTGACCATCCAGCTAATTCCTTATCCACTGGGTGGTCCATCTGTCAGATCAGTGTCCCTCCACTTCAGAGACAAGGATGTCATGTGAGACAGTGTCAAATGTCAAAACTTTTACAAGAAATGTTTGGTGCAGACCCATTATTGGCTTAAAATATATTGTAATCTTTGTATAAGTGTTAGAAATTCTGGAGTAACTTATGTTGCTTCAAACTATGTTGGAGTCATGCAGACGCTGGATTTAATGACAGATTCTACTCCTGTATATGTCACTGGAGACCTTGTCTCCTTATCCTTTAAATTAATCTTTGGAGAAATGTCGTTGACCCTGGCTGGTACGCTGGAAGGGTATGAAGTTTGTGTGCTTAGTATATGTGCTTGACTGCATCTGTTCATTGTCCTCTTGGGGGGGATTCTGCTTTCATCAAAGTGGTTACAGGATCAGTTACAGCAGGTGATTTCAGCAAGCAAGACTACAGTGGTGATTCAGGCTAAATGAACTGGGGTTGTGAGAATGATGAACAGGTATTATAGAAGTAGAATCAAGTCTTCCCCTTTCCAAAACATTCCATTGTGATTGTTCTTGTTACTTAGAAATTAGCAAGGATGCATTTAAGAATTAGGGATGTTTTTCTTAAGAATGTGTAAAGCAGATAACTCTTCAGGTATTTATGAAAGTGTGTTGCTTTGGGAGGTTACCTGCTGGGAATTTGTCTCCATTTCGTTTTGAAGTTTGTGACAGGGCTTACCTGACAGCCTTAGCTTGCATTTAAATCTTCTGTAGAGGGCTCAGCCCAGAAGTTATTTTGGCAGCCCTGTCTTGTCTGTTTGTTTGATGTGCTCCCTTTTGTAAGAAGACCAGAAGAAATAAGACTCCTTGCTTCTGAGTTGGTTTTCAATAAGAGGAGAAAATCAGGCACTACGTTTATTGTCACCAGTCACCCAAAAGCTGCTTATACTTGCTGCTACCATGTGACATTTCAGCTTGTTTCTGGTGGCTTTTAGCCCTCCTATTTACTTAGGAATTAGACTGCAGCCTTGTTAACGTTGCCTGACTAGCTCCATGCATGAATTCATCCCTGACACATGTAATGTAAAAGTCAGCCTTTTGGGGAATGAACAGAGGCTTACAATTGCAAAAAATGCTGGACACCGAAGTGCCAACTCTTGGGTACACAAGTACCAGCATTTTTGAAGGACGTAAGTCAGTCTCTGCTTCATGAAACTTGAGTCCTAGCAGATGCGTCAAGGTGGCAGTTTGGTGTGTACTTGTAAATGTGGGAGCCCTCCTGTTGAGGAGTTGGTGAGTTTTGTCACGCTCTGAGCTTCTGAGTGCTGGTGCAAATGGGTGGGTGATAGGCCTCGACATTAGGGGTGGCTCAAGTTGCAGTTTGGTTGGTTGCTGCCTTCTCAATGCCTCCCAATCCCACTGTCATTGAAAACTGCTGGTATTTAGCACCTTAAAGCATTGCTAGGGGTTCTGGAGGGAGCTGTTTGCTCTTCGCAAAGAGGTAATACAATGAGAGGGATTGTAGCCTTGCTTGGCTTTCACTGGAGGAGCAGGAGATTTCCAGATTCATGTGCTATTGTCAGTATTGGTTTGAAATTACTTACTATCTCATTGCCATTGCAAGATAATGAATACCATTGTGGCCCACTGAAGAAAAATTAGTCCAGGCAAAATATTTTTCCAAGGAGAGAATAAAGAACTGATGCTCAGACATCTGCTTTAGGAGAGGAGCTGCTGTTACTTCCATCCATGAACCAAGTGAAACATACGTTGCCAAGGCAGTAACTCAATTAGCAGCCTGAGGGTATTTTACTAAAAGGAAAAGATCAAGAAAAGCATTTCTTCCTAAGTATCCTGATAACCTATATCTTTCTTTAATTCACTGCAGTACATTCTGCAGTTTGTTAGTCTCTTGGAGTTCAAGGAATGCTTGTCTTCTGTATTTTAGGTCTTCAGCGTCGCAGACTGATTCCTGCTCCGTTGCCAGATGCTGCCTCCCTAGGAAGAAAACCCAGTGTCACTGGCCAGTGGGTTGATCTGCCACCTTTGCCAGGCACTTTAAAAGAGCCATTTGAAATTAAAGTTTATGAGATTGATGATGTGGAACGATTACAGCGACACAGACAAGAGGAAACTGAGGTCAGCATATATTTTACAACAACTGTAGACAACTTAAATTACAGTATACAGTCAGAGTCCTTGCTTGAATGCTGGAATGGTGTTCAGGAAATTGATTGCAATTAAAACACTATAATTATTAATTTTACAATTCATATGTTGGGGTACCCTTAACACAGAAAATGAAAATGATTACTGTCTAAAATTAATTGTGTCTAACATGACTGATGGTGTAAATGGAAGTTACCAATGAATACATTATGGGAAGACTTTATAATCTTAGCCTGACTGATGAAACCTTACAGGCTCCCGCAACCACAGGGTCATTAACTCTTTATGTAAATGACTGGATTCTATTAAATCAGGGATACACTGAGTTTAATTTACTTGTAATTGGAAAACACTTCAACTAATTCTATTTTGGAGACCAGAATTCTATATTCTTCTGATGCCTTTTTCCCATTTCTTTCATAATAGCCTTTCCAGGATGTTGAGAAGGTAGGAATGCTTTTAAGAAAATAAGAATTCATATGTTTTTAGATTAAATATGATTCTAATGTTACTATTGGGCTGTGTTCATCATTTGTAATGCTGGAAAAAAAGTTCCTCTACAAACAGTAGTAACTTCAGAATGTATTAAGAGATGTTTGGTAATTCAGAGAAGTGCAACAAATGCCCAAGTGATGTAGCATGCTGTTTCTCTAGATTAGAATCCATTAATGTAAACTTCAAATTAAAAAAAAACACAACCAAACACAAAACCTCAAACCCAAAAACCCCACCAACCCAATAATCAAACAAAAACAACCCACCTGCTAACTCTGATAAGCAATGAGCTGGGAGCAATGTGTGTCAAACTGTTGGAGGTCAGCTCATAACAGGCAAATTCCTCAAATGGTCATTCTGTGTCTTAAAAGGGTCTGATGTATTTCCATACCAAGCTGAAGATACTAGAAAGGCGCCAGCAGCGAATCAGAGAAGTAAAGGCAAAGCATGAGTTTTTGAAGGAAGAGTTGGAAGAGACAAAATGCAGGTTGATGATGGATCCAAATAAGTGGAAAGAAGACTGTAAGTATTTTGCAAAAGCAGCAGTGTGATTAGCACATAACAAATTTTCAGCATGTGAGCAGTCCTACTGAAAAAGTTAAGCACTTGCTAAGATATTTTGCTGAATTGAGCCCTAAAATACTCTGTGACTCCATTCATATTTCTGTGATATGGGATTTGCTCAGTGCTGAGTAGTATGGGAAGTGAACAAAAAAAAAAGCCTCCAAACCAACCAGAAGAGAACATCAAAACAATGCAGAGACTCACTGGTGCTTGTTAATGTTAAATATTGATATAACCTTTTATTATCCTTCTTTCCAAAGAAGGAAAAAAATGTTTCGTAAGAATTGTTACAGCTGGGAAACTGAGGCATGAGGTTTGTTCACAGACTGAGTGCTTGTGCTTGACTGGAGTCTCAAGGTAGAGTTTTGCATCTACTGAACAAAGTGAAAAAGTTTTCTTAGTTCAAGAGAAATGGATTTGTACTCTACGTTATTGGCTCCCTTGTGATAGAATAATGTTTTGCTACGAGCTGTTTCTCTTATTCACTAATTTTTTGTCTGACAGTTGAAGTGGATCCTGATCTTGATAAGGAGTCACAGGAGTACCTGGAGGCACTGGAACAAGTGACAGAGGAACTGGAGCAGTGTGTTAATCTGTGCAAGTCACATATCATGATAGTGACGTGTTTTGATATTGGAATAACAGATGCGCAAGATGGAGTAAGGGAAGTGGAGGTCTGAAGGGAGGTTTTCCAAGGGACTGAAGGAAGTGAAGCTGGATCGTCTGACATGAAGTGAAGAGATAAAGTAGCTGGGAAGTGAAGGAGGAAAGGTGAAGACTAAAAAGCAACAATGAATGTTGTAAGAGAAAGAAACAGCTGAGGGATGGGAATGTTCATAAATCATGTGGTGCCTCAACGTGACCTGAACTGTACAAAGATAAAAGTAGGATCAAGTATTGCTTCTACCAGAGGGAAGCGAAGAAATCTAGTACAAACCAAGATGTTAATTAACAAACAAACAAACATACAATGGAAGTGCCTTTAAAGTTCATTTGATTTTCATTTTTGTATTTGGTGCTAGAATTAAAGCCAGCAAACCTAAGCAGACCACAAAATGTATTCCTACGAAATATTTTATACTGTATAGTGTATTTATGACTATATGTAAAAAACAAACAACATTGTAGCAAAAGCAATAAGTAAATTATGTTTTCATACCTGAACTTGCCTTCTTGTTTCACAGAAAAGCTGTTTTATGTAGCAGAATTAAAACTGTATTATAATTGTTTTCTTGGTTAGGGTTCAAGATATTTTTATGAACATTTATCTATTGAAAAGGTGTATTATGGCATTTTGAGATGATTGTTTTACCTTCAGGTTTTGTATTATTACTTTTTCAGATCCAAATAAATGTTTGTTTTCCATTTTATATATACATATATAGATATATATTAACTGCTTACCTACTTCCTTGGTTACTAACCTCACTTATCACGGACCTGGTCTTTTTGGAGTCGTAGACTTAATGTGAGGAATTCTACAAAGGGCACTGTGGTTTGTTTTGGTTTTCTTTTTTCTTCTCTGACTGCAGGAATTGAGAATTATGTTTATTACCAAAACCATAAAACAAAAAAAAGGAACAAAAAGTTTTTGTAAATGTTAAGTTAGGTCCATATTTTTATATAGTTTTAACTATAAATATAGCATTTGCATTTTGAACTTTTAAGACAAATAGTATATCTTTTTACAGTTTTTCTAAGGAAGGCAAACCCTCAGGATCAAGTTTATACATGCTGCATGAGATTTGTGCTTTTTTGAAGGAGGCCACTTAAGTGTGGAAACTATTGATAAACTGTTGCCAAACAAATACTTTTGAAAGGGTTTAATAGTGTATGTAATACCACATTTCATAACGAATCATATTTTCTAATCATCTTCCTTTTTATGGTTTTTTCAAATCCTTTGTACAAATATGTATTATAACAGCTTGCTTCAGTTTTTATCTGTGAATAAAAGATACATCTATTGTTACGATTGCTTCTTGCTATGTATGTGACTTTAATGTTTGGAAGAGAGAAGATGGCCTATGGTACACTGTATTAAATGTCATATTACATTATCTCTTTGCCCAAGAGATATAACTGGGAACAGAGTTTTGACATTAGTCATTATAAACCAATCGGGAAAGAGAGACAAAATACCAAAGGGTAAAATAAATAGCAATGATAATACTTATATTCTCTTGGCACTTCGTAGTTTACAGAACAAAGACCTGCGGCTGACATACTTGTTCTCCCTGATGAGACAAAGCAATTAAAAATGGGTCTAAAAACACAAGAAAACTTCAGGAACTAAACCCCTGGTCCCTGTAGGTCTGTCATAGCAAACGACTACATTTCTCTGATGCTGCTGCGTTTGCTGTCTGGTTAGACAGCAGCAGTGCCTAGTCCTCATCTCCCACTGATGCTGGCTGGAGTAACTCCAGGCACATTTAATGTAAAACTAGTGCTTCTGATGGTACCATCTGAAGTATTTTCTAGATATTTGGCCAAATGACCTGTAATGTGTGAACTTCTCCCCTCCCTCTTTTTTCTCTCCTTATGTAGACCTAACAGCATGGCAACCAAGCACCAAGCTCTCTAACCCTCAGGAGAGGCCTGTGAAAGTGGGGTAAATGCTTTCCTCCTGCTCTTACCTGTCTCTCTGTGATTTATGCCTGGAAAAGGGTGCAGTGTGTTTGCTTACTGACATTTGGCACTGTGTTAGGTTGTATGCAGGGGAATGTGGCGTCTAGAATTGCTAGAGGATCCCCTTGCTGATATCCTTGAATACCAGATATATTTATTAAGTTGTAAATTCCTGCTATATTTACTTTCTATGTGTGTGCAGAAAGTCACAGTTCTTCCAAAGATGGAATCAAACCCATGTAGCGATTCAATACATTGTGGTTTTTTTCAGAGCAAGGATCAGCTAAATACAACCAAAATAAAAAGGCAGCAGCATGCTGAGGACAAGTATTTCTTAGCTAAGGGAAAAGCCTCCAAATGAGAGGGCCAAGGGAGAATATAGCCATGGGGAGCTCAGCACTGTGGTTTTAGGTTTTGTGCTGGTGCCATTACACTGTCCTCTGGAGATGCACATCTTAATGGTGCTGCTGCAAGATGAGTTGACCTGTGGTAGCCTCTGAGCCCTGAACATGGCAGGGCTGGGCTCACGGTCTTTTCAAGGTAGCCTGTAACCCCCTCTTGAATGGACACAAGAGGTTTTGTTTCCTGTATTTGCCAGCCACTTCATCTGTTCCTCAGAGGTCTTCATTGTTTCTTCCCTACTCTGGCAGAATATTATAATAGTCTGAAATAAAAATCAAGCCACCAATGATCCATCCCAATTTTTATAAACCTGAAAACTTGTTTAAATACTCTGTTGTAACAGTGTTTGCTGATCAGGACTGCATCCTTTGATACTTTCTCCTTAATTTCTAACTGTGGTTACGTTTGCCACAAAGTAGCAACAGAGACATTTCAGGGCTGCTTAGTTCCATGTCAACATGGCAATAGCATGCATATGAAATGCATTTAGCCTTTGGCTTGGTGACACAAAACAAACCTGAGATGCAAAATAAGGTGAGGCACTGATGGATGAAATAGCAGATTTTTCCCTACGCAAATGCTGTTCTTCATTGGTAGTTGTGGATAGTAAATTATCTTTCATATCTCAAGGCATCAGAGCCTCTAATATTTCTTTCTTTGTGGTTACTTTTGCAGTTCTGTCCAGTTAAAATTTATACAAATACATGCTTAGTTTATGATTCAAGCCTATTTTGAAAAAGGCTTAATTATATAAGGTTACAAATTATAATTGCAAATTTAAGCTGGATGCTTTATTTCATTAGTTTTCTGTGGAGATTTAATGGTTTAAAATAACCATTAAATTGCGCACTTAAAGACGTGATCTTGTTGAGTTTGTTACGGTATCAAATGGAACTTCATAGAAACCCACTGGTGCTGGAGAACTGCCTGAGTTACTTTTGGCAGGACTAATTCAGTTTAGAATTCTTTCTCCCTTGGTCGCAGATCTTCTCGTGAAATCCCTCACCTCTTCCTTGCTGTGGCAACCCTTTCTAGGTCCCTTGATGGCCCAGTTTACTAAGCAGCTCACATCATGATTATTTCCCAGCAACAGGCAAAAATGTATTGACAGCTGGTGTTTTTTTAAACCAATGCAATGGTGATTCTGCATAAAGCCTAAAGATTAAATTTTGGGAAGCGGAACATAAATTCCCTTTTCCTCAAACCCTACCTCTCACCAGGTTTTACTAATCGGGAGGCCAGAGGTGAGCTTGCCTGCGTGTGAGGGACAGGGAGAGAAGAGGTCCCCACCGCCTCAGCCGCATGGGCAGGCATCTTTCAGGAGACATGAAGTATGGACTGGAACAGAAATCCAGTGAGAAAGCGGGACTTTGATGACCAGGGGCTCAGGAAAGTGAGGAGAACCGTGCATGCTGGGCTTACTTTTGCATCTTGCCATTTGCCATCCAATTGTCGTGGTCAAATATATAAAACTATTCCTGGGAGATGGGATTTCAAGTCACTTGTCAGAATTTGCAAGTCGGACAGATGAGTTGGAGAAGTCAGTAGCCACCCTGTACACCGTGGTGTTGCTAACCAGGTACTACGCAGTGTACATCTATGGAGACATTGCTACATTGCTAGGAGTGTTTGGAAAGGCGGTTATTACAAACATAGATTCCCTATAGAGAGATCAGATTGTGTGTAGGCAAAAACTCATTTCATGTATGTGTAGAACATTTTTCCTTACAGTGCTGCTGGTCTAACCAGTTCCAGCTAAGGCATTTCTAGGACACTGTTAACTGCACTATTGAAACAATAGTACTAAAAAAGAATGCAATAGCAATATGAGATTATTTGTTCTTTTCTCAGCATGCAGAAAGTGTTTCATTTATTTCTATTTCAAGGTACCCATGTATTCTGTTTCTAGTTATAAACCCATTTTCCAGTCACTTGCATTTTATTTTTAAAGTTCTGTGTGGAACATAACTCCACAGGCAGCTGTTCTATATTGTGGCTATAGGCAGGGTTTAAGGCAAAAATGTTAGCTATAAGATGACAAGATGACCTCTGTATCAGATGTCCAAGCTGGCAGAAGTGGACACAAATAAAATATGGTGCTGTATTTGGGCCCCAATTCACTAGAGCACTTAGGCACCTGTTTAAGCAAGCAAGTAAATCTGGTTTGTATCCAGCAAAACACTCCAATTTTGGCTTATATCCCATTGACTTGGATTTTTTTGCTCCAGGGCTTCAGATGGTGTAAATTGCTTTAGCAGTGGTTCCATGGAGCTATGCTGACTTTCACCAGATGAAGATCCTGCTGAAAATATTCTACATATCAGTGGTATTTGGGAGAAAGGAAAGAATAATTCTGTCAATGTGCAATGATATCACAAGTGCAAATTAGGAAGCAGAAGCTGCCTCCCAGGCTGCTCCTGTAGGTAGTATCTCATGGCTTCATGCAGAATCTGACTTGCAGAAATCTGTTTGTGGAATACATGGAATAAGACATAAGTCTTGACAGTGTAGATGTTCAGAGAGATTTAGTATCAGACCTGCAGGGGAACTGCCTGGTGATGGGGTGAGTTTGGCATGACAGTGACCGTACAACAGCTTACATAGGAGGCCATTACTCCACTTGGGAAGGTTTCCCTTCCCAGGACTCTCCCCACAAGCTGAGGGGGGACAGCTGGAGCATGGCGGCAAAAGGAGGGGAATGTTTCAGAGCAACCCACCCAGGGACTGCAGGTGATGCACACTTCCTCAGTGGCCCGGTTTTACCTTTTTTATATGGCTTTTGCTTCTGACTATTGCATTCAGCTTGAGACAGGTAATTCCTGAGTATATTCCTGTGGCTCCCAAATGAGGGGGAATGGCAGCTGTCACTTGGCTACATCTCACCAGGGGATGGCCAGTAAAGAGATGCTCTTACAGCAGGTACAAATAACATTTCTGCCTTCTCTCTGCTGCATCAACACTTAATCAGTAGCATAATTCACTTGCTGTACTTTTATATTAATATATTCTATAGTGATTCAGACCTTATTTAAATCCTGGTGGTAAGGAGGTCTCTTTGAGACAGCTTTTGTTTGGTTGATTTGTCTTCCAAGTGGACAGCCCAGGTCATGGTGTGAGCCAGTACAGCTTCATTCTGCAAAGGTTTTGCTTCATTTATTTCTTTAACATAAACATTTCTGTGGGAGCTTCTTACCAGGTCTGGCAAAGGAAGGCAGCATCGCACACTGTGCTGCCTGGTCTCCCTGGAGTGGCTGAAAGAGCTTGTCCTGACGTTTGAAAGACTTGTTCGTGGAGCTTTGCTGTTGACTTCAGTAGGAGAAGGACCCGGTCATTAGTTAACTCCTGGCATCGCTGGATTACAGCAATATTAAGTGGCCAGAAGGAGCAAAGCCTTCAGTCCCAGGGCAGTGAAAAAGCAGGTTCATGCCTCCTTGTTGTCTGGCTCTCCTACCCGAGGTCAACGGATTGCCTTAGATCTGCCCTTCAGAGTGTCAGGGATCTAATCAGGGCTGTGGAGCTCCTGACACAGCTCACGTGATTGTATTTAAAGCACATTTTAATTGATCTGACCTTGTATGGGAAATACCTCTGAAGTCCTTATGTGCTGCTCTCTGGGAGGCAGACACAGTGCTCCAGGGCACGGACAATAGAGAAATAAGCAGACGCTTCAGAGTTTGGCCTTTGACTGGAAAAACTGACTTTTAAATATTGGCTCGCAGAGACCTTTCCCTGTGCCTGTAACAACGACCCTCCATTTGTCAGCACCTGGCACAGACAGACTTACAAATGCCGCTTGTTTTGAAGGGTGCCGCTCATTTTGTTGTACATTACCATTTAAATGGGTTACATTTGTACCTAAAGGCTTCAGTCTCATGGGGCTAAGTGCTGTACAAACACGATTTTTTAGCCTAAATAGACAGGGTAGGAAGGGAAAGGACAAAGTGGACTACTGTGCTTCCCTCCAAATTGAGCACATAAGAGTTCTTAAAAATACGTCTCTCGCAATGTCCTTTGCTGAGTATGGAGCAAAACCTTTGGCTGTGGCAGCTGAAACACTGCAGATGGGCTCCAGTGGGATGCCATTTTCTAACTACTCAGTTTTCAAAGTGAAAACATGTTATTTACTTGTATGACAGGAAATGAGGGAAAGCAAGACTTTCCCTCCAGCTTTTGGGCAGAGAAACAGAAGGAGGGAAATGTAATAATGTATACAAATCCATCCATAACTGGAGAAAGTGCCAGTGCCCAGCCCGTGCACTTCTTTGCAAAAGCTGTGCATTCTGGGCAGGCACAAAGAGGTGGAGAAATCTGAGGGCAGGCGTGTGCTTCTGCCCCCCATTTATATCCTTGGTGTCATTTCTGCTCAGTCTCCTACCAAGCAAATAATTTGCAAAACCCCTATGCATAGCTTTGATGTAGCAATTTTCTAAAACACTTTTGCAAATGCATGGTTTTCTCCTTTTCCTGGTTCTTAGTGTTCTGTAGGGCATTGCCTATTCTTCTTGCTGTTGCCTCTTTGGATGCCTCGCTTGGTCTCTGACTTGCTCTTTGCTATCTAAAGTATCTCCACCTTTTCTTCCAGCTCTTCTTTACTAATATTCTGGTTGTAAATGCAGTTTGCCTTTAGGTCTTATGCAATGGGAGCTGGCCCCAGCTAGGAGAGGGTGCAGATAAGAGAAGGGTTGGTAAAGAAAAGCTGCCTGATAGAAAGACTGGGAACGGAGTTCCCATCTAGGACTCAAACACTCAGCTGTGTTGGGGCCAGTGAGGTTGTGTTTAGAATTGGACCAGCAGTACCAATATGCACAGCAGAGACATTTGTTAGTCAGCTTCGTATATACTGGGTCAGAATTTCTTCTGCCTGAAGTTCACTGAGCTATGCCTGTAATTGAAATTAAACTGCTCAGTTTTGTGTCATACTTGCATTACACTGTTGGGTATAGATACTAAGCTATGGTGATTACTAAATCCAAGGTCAAAAGATAGACCTTCATGCTGCTAGGATTTTTTAAGATTGTTTTTTAGGCAACTGCTGGAATAATGCATATGCACCATGTATCCATACTCTAAAGACCTCCAGCAAGAGGGCAACCATTTGCATGGTTTTTCTCTATAAAATATCCAGTAGGCTGCTGAGGAAAGTGTTGGATGTGGAAACCAACTATTTTTCTTGGTTTGCATGTTCAGAGCTTATCATGTGGTCTTATTAATCTACTGTTTGGAAAAAACAAAACGCAGTGGATCAGTAAGCTAAGGTCTGGTATATTCTTGGGGTACCCTGGAGGTCTCTTCAAAGCTCATGTGACTTTGGAAGATTTCCCTTCCCCAGTCTGGACGTTGAAGTTACCTGATGGGATTGTCCTTGATAGACAGCTGACCCAACACAAACCAAGCTCCGAAATAGCATTGAAGCATTAAACTTCAATAACACATCTCATTTCCTTTTTCTTTAAAATCAGAAACTAGGGAAACTATTCTGATTCACTCTGTCAGGAAGAACTTCCAGCCATACTGACAACACACTGACCGGTTTGCCATAGGGACTAAAGATCCCTTTTCAGGTGTGTAAACTGTAAATGCAGGTCTGAAAGCTTCATAAAATTTATACTTCCATGGTGTTCCTGGTATGGGTGTGATATTCGAGTCATTGATGTTATAAGATCAGTTAATATAATAGATAGGTCTATATATGTTGGGAATATGGCCAGGAATTTTGGCTCCATATACACCAGGCATGCAGCTGTGCAGTCCTTGCTCTCCAAGGCTTTTCCCCATTAGCGATGTTAATGATCAGCTTGGAAGCAAGCACAGCAGTCTGACAGCACCATATGCAAACTAGCTGGGAACCTTTGGAAATGCTAGTGCCCTGTCTTCCCTTCTCTGGCAAAAGCCTCTATCTGCCCCTTGCATATATGCAGCTAGTTAATGATTTTCCAGCTGATGGTAACTGAGAAGATGTAGGGCCACTCCCAGCACTCTAGGATCCATGCAAGTTGTTGCATGCATTTCAAGTGGCTTCCACCATGTTGCTATTTACACGGAGCTCCCAATACTTTGCTAGGGGTGATTTAACTGTAATCTCCTACGGCAACAGGCTACACAGGCAGTAGTTCTGCTATTTGTATAGAAGTTTAAAATGTGGCAATACTTCAACAAAGCCAGCGCGGCTGTGTTTTTACATATGTGTTGCATCAGCCTTGCCTTTGTGGTGCTACCATCTTATCAGAGCGAATGACTGGTGTGTTTTGCCAGCCTGCAGCACGTTGGCACATACTCTGCTAAGAGCCCTGTTGCTGCTGTTTCTGGAGTGCACTCGTGTAGGCTGGGGAGAGGGTCAGTGCATGACTGAGCAGCTCCACTGGGTGACAGAAGTATCTGTGGCAACCAGACTATAATTCAAGTTCTCCTGCTAGTTCCCAGTCTTTGAAAAGTCCCAGGTCTAGTTTTAGCAATGTCACAGATACCAGTGCCAGTGTGGCGGGGCTCTGTGGGCCACCTGGAACCTGTCCGGTTCCTGTTCTTATTGCACTGCCCTTGCTGTTCCTTGTACCTTAAGTTTTAAACCACTTAATGTCAAGGCGGGAGTTTTGTTAGCATTTACATACATCAGATGGTGGCCACTCCCATTTCCCAGAGGGGTGTTAAGACTGATGAAGAAATAACAGATTTCACTGTGCATTTAGAACAAGGAGGGAGAAGGCTGTAGTCTTCTTTTGCAGCTTTTCTGTGCACGGAGGGGAGTGGTGACCATGTGGAAGAACTCAGCTTTGTACTGTAGCAAGCTTAAGAGTGATGATCTGACAGCCCTGGTAGTGTGCTGGTGACTCACCACACCTAGTGATCCAACAAGAGCTGGAGATTTGCTCTGGATAAAGAGAAGTTGCTCTCTATTTGCTTTATGTTGATTTTTTCCTTTTCTAAGATGCGTGATGAACCAAGGACAGTAGTAAGATGTTTCATACCTTAGCAAACAATTTTTTTCCCTCATTTTGTCCAAACTTGAACTTGTCCAGAGGCCTTTGAATAGAACCACAGTTTGCTTTTTATATTGGGTGTTTCAGACGTGTTCTGACTGCATCATAAAACAACAACAGGATAACTGCGGAACTACTACAACAGAAAAGAATCTGCAGCTATTAGTAACTATCCCTGAGCTTATTGTTCTCCCTTAGACCAGTACCATTCCCACACACAGCAGTAATAGACTATATTAATAAAAAAGAGCTTTGCCCCATGGTTTGCACTTCAGGCTGTGCATGGTACCTGGCAGGAGAAGCAGAGAAGCATGGTTTATTATGGACTTCCATGTGAACACCTCACCTCCATCCCCTCCCACTAAAGTTGAGCCACTGATGTGATCCCGGTGACAAACCCAGCAGACAAAAGGCAGCATGTGCTGTGGCTAGTGCAGAGCAATTTGCATGACTGCTGCCTGGCCAATTGCTGCCACGGGGACTGCATGATGCCTGAATTCTGTCTGCCCTTCCCTTGGTGGAGGAGTTAATTTCCTCCTCTATCTCGCTGCCAGTTTTCATGAAACCCTATGGGAATGTAATTATCACTGAGATTTCTGCCCTTGGTCAGATTTGTTTGATGTTGGCCAACCCTCCTCCCAGTTACTGGGAAAAAGGGGGAGAGTGGTGAGATGCACAGTGCTATTGAATAAAAATGGCTCAGCAGTTAGAGGAGTTCCTATGTGCAGTATGAATCTAAGTAATTTGCTTTCAAAGCTGAGCATGGTATTAAAACAGAAAAATACGCAGTGAAGCTACACACTCCTGAGTGATTCAGTGACTTTAGTCCTAAACCTGAGGTCATCTCTCATAATGAGATACATCTGAAATAGGTTTTGGTTCTCTCGGTAAATAACGCCTTTCTCTGCTTCAGGGAATGAATTGTAAGTAGTTGAGAAGAGAGGATATCAGTGCAGCCAGCTGATCTGTGTTCAGCAGGGTTAGAAAAGCTGAAAATAACTCTGTCCTGGAATTTGCTTACAAGGATTTTTTACAGCTCCAGATTCTGATTACAGATTACATCGGAGCAGCTTTACCTGAGACTCACTCGGGTAAATTTAGTTTGTTTGAACTTACATCAGTGTTGGTGAAAAGAAGATTTGGTCCTTTGGCCTTCACTCAGGACAGCACCTGTGTTTAGAAAGGATGCTCACACACCGGCTCAGCTCACTGCCATGCTTCAGAAGGCACTTTCCTAATTTACGGGCTTCGTGTGCATTATTGAATGGTAGCGAATTAACTGGAGGTGAAAACAATTCTAGCGCATTTCTTCAGCTGCTGGCAATACATGTAACTCCATTGTCTTTAATAACGAGTGCTAATTTTACACCTGTTAAGGACTTGATAAAGAGCAGTGTTGGCAGTGCTGCGCCTTCTGGGGTGGATAATGAGCCATTTTGTGTGCCTGAGTCCTGGCTTTCTTGCTTGTGCTGGCTAGAGCATTATGAGGATGAAATGTGGATTTTATTTGCTGCCGAGCCTCCTATATTATTATTCTGCTGCTCCCATGCTGCTAGTAGCCATATGGGTGACTCTTTGGGGAACATGCAAACACTGTATTTTGACTTGCACCCCTGTGTAAATGGTTTGAATGGCTTTCTTGACCTGGGTGATCAGTCCTAATATGAGGAGAACATTTGAAAATAGTCTTGGCTTGCACACACCTTTGTTTCTAGAAGTGAGGGCAGTCATGCCTCAGCTTTGGAGGAGTTCTAGTGAGAATTTTTTGAAGTCACTAATTGTACAGCCCATCTGCTGGTGGGGGGAGGGCTGAAAAATGGTAAGTATTGTCTTAAGTGTGTGTAATCCAATTTTTTTTGTGAATGCAGCCTTTAATCACCAGTCTTGCGAAGTGAGGCATCTGTTTCTGAATTTAAGTAGCTGAGACTAATCAGACTAATTCAAGTCTTTCTGCAATAGGCCTAATTGATCAACTTAATATCTTTGCCAAAAAAAAAAAAGAGACAATAATTGTTTATTTATGTTACTTTTTACAGTAAGGAAGATGATGACTCTTTTAATCTCTTTACATGGTAATCTTGAAAGTTGATGTAGGAATTTGTTTACAAAATACACCTGTTCTCATTTGTTGCTACTTCAAAGCCTGCACCGTCCTTAAAGGGAGAAGAAAGTGCTGATGTGTGTATTTCCCAGCAGAGTTCTCTTATTCTCACAGTAGTGCAAAAAGCTATGTTAGGTTGAAATAAAATTTAGCCTGAAGTGGATGTGAATTCTTCCAATGTAAATTGTCAGTCTGAACTGAAGCATTTAGTCTGAGAAGACGTTTTCAGTTAAGCCTTTGCTCATGTTCATATGGCATGCCAAAATACTTTGTTTTCAGACTTGAGCACCCTGCTGCGAAGAGAAGTCGTTAGTATATGTATTTAGGTGCACGGTGCCTAGCACTCAATATATTTTGCAAATGCTGAAGCAAGCTATTATTAGAAGAGTGCTATTGAGGGTAAAGTGAGGAAGAGCAAAGGCACACAAGTCAGTGAGGGTAGTAGACTTGGCTCCTTGCTCCTCACTCTGGCTGTTGGAAAATACACCACATCCCAGAGCTACCAGTCTAGTATTGCCTGGACCTGCCCAAACATCTTGAATAAAATGCAGAAATGCTATTTACAGGACAAAAATGTGCTTCTGAGAAAAGGATGCTCATCACTGTAAAACTAGCAAATTTGAATTCTGCTAAACTTGCCTCAGGTAGGAATTTGCTGATATTTTTACAATTGGATATTGTCACATTCCTGGGGAAAGCTGATGTGGACTAAATGATTCATTTTATTATACGCACAGGCACATATTCAGGCAGAATACTGTGAATATGAATACAGAATACTACCACAGAAAACTGTGGTAGTAACAAAATTGCATTGCTCTGTGAACTTTTAAAATAAGGTGTTTTATTTGTTGGTGTTGAAAGCTAGAAGAAGTCTTCCTTACATTTTCAGGTAAACCCTGACATTTCACACAGGCCTCAACCCTGGGCAGATTATTAACCCTTGAGTGAAGTTACCCTTGACTTCAGTCTAACAAGTAGTGAAAGTTACTCATATGCTTAAGCCTTTATCTTAATTATAATTTGCCTGCTGTATTAGGGAACAGTTTAATGTGCCAGGGGCAAAAATACCCTTTTGCATTTCTATTCAGCAAGTGCCTACGGGGCTAGACCTTTTTCTTAAAAGGTACAGAGAATAGCCCTCCTTCTACTGTTCTTATGATGGTAATGTAAGAAGAGAGGAAACTACAGTATTGAACATAGTAAGGAAATAATGCCTATTGTTTCATAAGGCTGTAGTGGAAAATAACCAAGGGAAATGGCAAGACTAAGCCAGTGAAAGTTCATTTATAAAAATAAGGCATTACACAAAGTCAAATGCATAGCAACTTCCAACTCACTTATTTCACTTAGTTAATATTTTGCAGAATGTTTACATGTGTAGTGCTGATCAGTACTAAGATCTAGTCCACCTAAGGCTTTTACCAGGTAAATAAAACAATATCCTCCAAATAACATTTAAGCATAGATAGTAATCTTGACTTAATCTGTCATGAATGTTTGTTACAAATGTTCTCATCCTTTCCCCTCTTATCTTTTACAAAGACAGCACCATAAGGTTTATAGGATGTACTTAGGATGTTTCTTAACTCTTAGAAGATATTGTAGCATAAATAATTTTATGAAATGATCTTACTTGAACACTTTGTACTTGTTCTTTCCTGTCATGTAACCAGGATAGCACCTTGCTATTGCTGCAGTGGTGGAATGAGATATCTTGGTATTGCAGATGTTGCCACAGCCCAAGAAAGATTTCATCACTTAAGAAAATTAAATACTGGCACAGTCTTGGACATAGACATGGCTTCCATGTGGTTTGGTGTTGTTTTGTTGCTGGTGTTGTTAGAAGTCTATTATAATGTAATACTGGGAGGAATTGTGGCTATCAAGTGTCTGATCTATAAGCAAGTAGTGATCCAGTTCTGTTTAATATCTTTGTCAATGATCTGGATGAGGGGATTGAAAGCAACCTCAGTAAGTTGGCAGATGACACCAAGTTGGGCAGGAGTGTTGATCTGCTGGAGTGTAGGAAGGATCTGCAGAGGGATCTGGACAGGCTGGGCCGATGAGGCCAAGGCCAGCTGTGTGAGGTTCAACAGGAGTGCTGGGCCCTGCACTGGGGTCACAGCAACCCCAGGCAATGCTACAGGCCTGGGGCAGAGTGGCTGGAAAGCTGCCCAGCAGAAAAAGACCTGCGGGTGTTGATTGACAGTCAGCTGAGTATGAGCCAGCAGTGTGCTCAGGTGGCCAAGAAGGCCAGTAGCATCCTGGCTTGTTTTCGAAACAGTGTGGCCAGCAGGGCCAGGGCAGTGACCGTCCTCCTGCACTGGGCACTGGTGAGGTGGCACTTCGCATCTTGTGTTCAGCTTTGGGCCCCTCACTACAAGAAAGACATTGAGGTGCTGGAGCGTGTCCAGAGACGGGCAACGAAGCTGGTGAAGGGTCTGGAGCACAAATCTGATGAGGAGAGGCTGAGGGAATTGGGATTGCTTGGCCTGGAGAAAAGGAGGCTGAAGGGGGGACCTCATCGCTCTCTACAACTACTTGACAGGAGGTTGTAGCGGAGTGGGGGTCCGTCTCTTCTCCCAAGTAACAAGTGAGAGGACAAGAGGAAACAGCCTGAAGTTGCACCAGGGAGGTTTAGATTGACTATTAGGAGAAATTTCTTCACTGAAAGTGTGGCCAAGCACTGGAACAGGCTGCCCAGGGAGGTGGCGGAATCACCATCCCTAGAGGTGTTTTAAAAAACACGTTGATGTGGTGCTTGGGGACATGGTTTAGTGGTAGACTTGGCAGTCCTGGTTTAATGGTTGGACTTGATGGTTAAAGGTATTTTCCAATCTAAACAATTTTATAATCTAGTGAAATTTCTTAAATGAAACGTCTGTAATACTCTGTTACCAGAGATGAAATAGCAGGGGGCTTCCTGGTCACTGGGCTGTTTGGTAAATTCAAGCAGGGGCTCCTTATGAACGGAGGGGCTCAGAGGAGCTTTTCTGAAAAACACAGGGCCTGGGCAACTGGGTAGCTGTTGGCTTTCTTTTGCATATGCAGTGGCAGAAACATGATGAAGCTGTTGTGAAGATGGAGGAAACAGAAGGAGCGCTTGGGGAGGCAAAGCGAGAAAGGCAGACTTGTATTTTGTAGCACAGCAAATGCCTGCTGCTGTTTTCTCCTCTGGTGCTTTGGCAGCAGGACCTGGTGTGTCTTCTGTAACTAAGCAGGACTGTACCAAAGATGTTCCTTGACAAGTAGTGGGCTTGCACTGATAGCAACTAACAGGAGCGCTATCTGTCTTGGTATTTTCTTGCAGTGTCTACCATGATTCATTTTTGCTGGAGTATGGGGACTTAAATATGCTGGAAGACCCTTTCTACCCTTGAATTGTCTGATACTACCATCCTTCCTGCAGAGGAGGCAAGATCACGGTGTTCTCCTCAACTCAGCAGTCTGCAGGAACACGAGGTAAGAAACTTTTTTCACTCCAGGTTACAAAGTGTGTTTTGAAAGTCAGCTCTAACTGAATTTGCTATTTCCTATCTGCCTTCTGCTGTGCAGCCACTTGCTGCAAAGTAACAGCTTCTGTGACACGGGAAGTATGGGACTGTCTCGCCAGAGCATGTAATATGGTCCTCATTCTACTTTAATACTTGTTTAATAGCCTCCCAAGGCCCAGCGTGATCTCTGACCCAGAGCTGCCAAGATTGGAATAATCTTGGTGTTTGAGAATAAAGCAGCTTTGTACTTAAAATTCTTGTCCTGTTGGGATTTTTGCAGTCTCCCTTCAAGTGACTTAGGGTTGCGGTGTATGTCTAGAAGAGGTGAGCTTAAATTTAAAATAAAGTTAAGCTTTTATTTTGGTAAAAACTAAAGCCTTTGGTGAAAAATTAGGCTTGCATGGTTGATTCGGCCTTATTAATCTCCAAACACTTGGCGTGATGTAACTCAATTTATACAGCAAGGATATTGCATTTACGCTGTATCCTGTATTGTGGAGGGATGTGATTTACTTAAGGGTCTTTCTCGCCTTGCTCCCCATTCCAAGTTCAGGTCTTCTATCCGAATCAGGCATAACAGATTTGAAAGAAGCATTTCACGCCCTGCTCTACCAAATTCCTTTTTGAGGAATCTCTAATCTAGTATTGCTTCATAAATCTGGTACTTTCTGCAAGAGCTAAGGTTCATGAGGTTTTTTTCATATACTTTTGCTCACATGTCATAAATCTAAATCCCGGCATTTAGTTAGGGTGTTGCAAAACCAGCATGGTTGTTTAAAACATGCTGCATAATGCATGCACTTTTGCCCACATCTTACTATTTCCCTTGCTGGTTAAAGCTGTCCTCTGTGCTACAAGTTCAAGTCTATAAAGGTTATGTATATTTACTTAAAGCCAAGATTGCTTCTTTTGCATTCTATCTAGGTTAATCCATTTCAGCTGACTCTGTTAGCCCAGGCGTTTGGGATCCTTCCCATATACAGCCTCAATAGATTCTGCAAACATCTTTTTGTAGGGATGCTGACAGATCAGTATCTGGCTAAGGGCTAATGGAAATGAAGATGTCCTTAAGACAGTTTTAGGCACTCTTTATGTTGGAATAGTTCTGGTGCAAAAAATCTTTGAGAGCAACTAGACCAGCTAGGGAAGAATTAGGATTTGGGGACACCCAGTTAAGTCTCTTTCTCTGAACACAGACACCTCCTCAGATTTCCCTTTACAGGAGAAATGTAGACCCTTCTGCTGTATCCTTAGTGGAGGTAAAGCAGCATGACTTTACTGAAGTCAGACTGACACTGCCTCTACAGGATCTGTCTTTAAGCTTTAAGTCTTTCATCACTTTGCAGAGCAAAACAGGTGTTCTTTCCTCTAAAAGACGTTGTGTTCTCTGTGGAGCTTCAGTGACGAGCAAAGAGAAATCTTTCAATTTAAATAACCACAACTTATATTGATGATAATATACTGAATTCTATAACCATTTCCCTCTCTCAGAAGGATCTTAATACATACTTGAGTTTTGGGACACTGTTTCATCTGGATATAGTAGATGGATGTAGATGTCATGGGGTCTTTAATTTTCACTCCTTAGATTCATTCCCCTTCTTTCTGATTAATTTCTCTATGGGGTGTCTGCCTTTTACATCATGGCAAATGGAGTGCCGGGGGGAGGGAGATGTAATGTTTTATTAGCAGCCTCTGTTTAATGTAACTGTGCTAGTCCTGTGAACTAAATATGCTATCAAATCTAATTCCCCTGAGATGAACAGACTTACTGTTACTGGGAGAGCTGTAGAAGAACATATACAGGATGTAGAGGAAAGCTTGAAAATCTTTTCTGTACCTTTTTTTTCTAAACTTGACCCAGGGGTCTTTTCTGTTTATCTTAAATTTTGCGTTCTTGTAGAGAAGGAAAGATGTTTCAACATATACCAAGTATTTGACAGCTGATTGAATGAAAAGGTTGAAGCTAATGGGTGGTATGAATTATACTGCAGTGGCCCTGGGAACATATCAAAGAAAGGCTGAAATCAACATAGTATATTAGGAGCCCATATGCATGAGGTGTGCTCTCTTATTAAGCAAGCTTTTGAACAGATCTATTGAAGCACAGAACCAAAGGAATTATGAAGTCAAAGCCAACATCACTCTATTATGTCTCTGCTTTCACATCTTTAATTCCGTAAGACTGAGATCCATATTGCTGCTTCTGTAAATTGCAGGTCACTGTTTTCTTCTCCCAGTTAATGTGAGATGGGGTGGTGGCACTGGTGCGGAAGCACACAGGAATGAATACTTATCCTATAGCTTCTGTCCTCTTCACTGGGAGAGGTTAATTGAGGCCCATGAACACTTACAAGTTTCTCCCCAGTCTTCTGCTTTATTACTTGCGTGTCCAGATGCCTCAGCTGCCACGAAACACAAGCTGTGTGATCAGAAAGGATTTTAGAGTAGTCTATATGGCACTGGTAGGTGTGAGCAGTAAATTGTGAAGTTACAGTGCATTAGCATGAACTTGCCCACATTCTTGGGCTCCATGACTGCCTTGATGTGAAAGCCTTTTATACTGTGAAAGGAATAAGCTGCCTTGTGTAAGGAGTATCTGCACTGGGCGTGGGGTGTAACCTCCTTGGATTAACCTGCACTTTGGCTCTATTGTCTAAGACCAAGCAGTTGGCAATCCAGAGAGGAATTGTTTTTCCCTTTTATATGGAAAACAACATTCCGGCATAAGCAGTACTTGCTCGTTCTGTCTCTGGTTCAGTTACTTTGATGCTTCCTGTCCTTATCTAAGAAGTCCCAGATCTCTCTTCTGCCTAATTATTTCAGCCACTTGTACCAGGGATGAACCTGGAGATATTTGGAAGCATGCCAGCCACAAAACAAAAAGTGTATGGAAAAGAAGTGACTTCAGATCTCCCAAGTATCAATCTGGTGCTTAGCTGTTCAGCAGCCTTTCTTTTCGTTGTTATAAAGAATACTTTGAATCTGCCATAGACTATTTCAGGGATCCTGGGGCAAGACACTTAGCTCCTCAATTTCTGTTTGCTTCTGCTATGTATGCCTCTAACTATGCATTCTATTCCATCTATGGAATATTATGAAGCTTATGGTGATTAGTAAGCCACCTTGAGAAACCTGGATGCAATATACCATAGAAAGATGTAACAATGGTATCTTTACTGATGAAAAAGTGATTACTTTTAGAGGACTCTAATTGTACATGTACATTGTAGCCAGTACCAGCATAGTTCGTTGTCCAGAGACCTTGCTGCTTCATAACCCAACAATCTGAATGCTATATTGACAAATCAAATTCATATTAACTGGTTGTATAGTCAAGGACTTAGCACATGCTTAGTCATGTGTAAATAAGTGCTTTTAAAAGAAAGGTGGTGTTCTAAAAAGAACTGGGGAGCTTTTTAGCATCTCTTTTCTAATTGGAAGGGCAAAGGTAATGCGTGCAAGTGCAACTTCCAATTGAAATTTTGGTTCTGCATGTGATATTGGACCTGAGCTACTGACTTCTCCGTGCATAGCTACCTGTCATGTCAAATGCTCCACTGAAAAAAACCCCACCCTGCTCCACCCATTAAATTCTTTAATACCATGGCTTCCATTGATCTATGCTTTCCCTGAACAACCTGCTGTGACCTGTAGGGAAGCACAGTTTTATCACAAAAAGGCCTGATTCTTGAATGGCATTTTGCTGGGGATGTTCCAGCTACTCTGCAGAGGAACTACTGCCATGCAGAGGTACACATCTGTGTTTACTGACACTTTCACTACTTGCTTTTTGCCATGTAGCCATTTTTGGCCCTTGGCATTTTAGTCTGCATTCAATGTTTCAGCCTTTAAAGCAAAAGCCAGGAAAAACTTCTCAGGAAGAGTTGTTCTTCTCACATGTTGAGATTTCTTTCTCAGTGGACACTAGTGCTGCTTAGCCCCTCATATTCACACAAGTATTCATAGAACCCACGTCTGATTTATTGTTGATGTTTCTCCCGGAAAGGCAGAAGGATATTCTGTCTCTTTATGCTTCACTTTTAGTGCCTCTAGAGTTTAAGCAATTGAGTGCACCCTCTCCTGCAGTCAAACTGCTGTGCTGTGGTCTTGGGCGAGGAATTAATTGATCTCCAACACCTCTGCCTGTGACAACACCTGTGCAGGTAATACACATGTTGCTGTGACGATCTGGTTGCTGTGGTTGAGGCACAGCTACTCCTGCAACATGCTTAGGAGTGAAACAGAGGTATCATCTCTAGCCAACTCTGCATCACGGTCCAAATGACTGGATCCTGTTTACAGTGCCATGGAACAGCCTTTGGCACAACTTTCCACAGAAGTCTGGAATCATGCTTTTTAACTGTGTACTTTGCGTATACCACCTCCTGACACCCTGACCAGGGAGTGCTCATTCCACATGAGAATGTCCACCCAGTTTGGGGGAATTTGATCCTTAGCTCTTCTACATCCATCCTTGAAGCCACAAGCTAGGGGACCACTTTATTTCCCTGTTCTGACAGTGTAAGGGATGCAGGTCACCAGGTTTAAGCAGTGGGGGCTTGCAGTTGTGACTTGAGAAGGCTATGAACTGCCCTGTGCTGGTCACCACTGCTGCCAGCCAGCTCTGAGGCAGCTGGAAAAAATAGTGGCAACCCATCATGGACCACAACCTCAGCCAGTCAGAGCACATGGTACCCTGCTCAAACATATTGACACAAAAAATATTTTTTAACAAAGAAACTGTTTGTGCCACCAAGACCTCCTGTGCTGCCGATGACTTCACTGGGGTAATTTTGACTAAGTGTAACTCACTGCAAATGAGGCAAGTTGAGACTGGGGAATGGACACAATAAATGTTCTACGTAAAAAAAAAAAACAAACCACCAACAAACCCAAACCAAACCAAAAAAAACCCCAACAACCCAAAAAACCCACAGACACCCCCTCTTATGTTTGTGTATGTGTCCTCTTTCTCAGTGCCCAAATTAGTGATCAGAAATGTGTGTTATTTAGTAACAAATGAAGTAAAATTCCCTGACTTGAGTTTTTCTGATGACAAGCAGAAAGGTTAAAGCTGATAAACTTATTGTAAAGGCATGCTCCCAGATCACAAGCCTCTGAAAATGAGTGTTGGGTGCTTAGAGAAGCTTTACGAGCATGTTTTTGTTAAATAGCTCCTCTGATCTTGCTTATTCAGTCTTTAAATTAATGTGTAAAAGATGCCCATAAGCAACCAGCAGCTGAATTGACTGTGATTAGATGGATTATTACTATTACTCAGTCCAACAAGTTGCTATATGTTTTGTGTACTCAAGCAAATTTTGCTGTGCTGTGCAGGCAAGCGGAATGATATGCACATGGGCTAACATAAAATCTCTCAAAATATCCCAGGATTAGACAAACAGACTTAAGGAGCTGAAATAGAAATGAATTGCCTGTGTTTCTAAATTAAAGGCTTTCTGGCATTTACATATACAAATAGCTTCTATCTCAAAATACTTTGTTTCAAACAAGCATTGACTCAATTGCTCCTTTTCTCCCCATGCTAGGAAATAGGAGTCAATTTATCAGAGCATCAAACTGATTAAAAGATTATCTGCTGTAGGGGCTCAGTTAAAGGAGGCCTGGGGATTCCACTGGGTTGCTGTGTTCAGTTGAATTCATTTCACACAGTAAAAATCCAATCTCTTGGCTTTAAAATTCTTTTACTCTTTTCGCTTCGGATGAAATAACTAGGAAGTTCTTAAAGTTTTGAAGCCATGCAAATTGCAGGAGGTTGTAAGGGTCCCTGGTGATAGAGTAACACTTGAAAGTCTGCATCATATGGCAAAGAAGGGGCTTCGCAATGTGGACCACGAGCCCGGTCCCGGTCCCGTAACCCAGCACTGCTTCCTGCTGTTGGTTGATCCGGGCTCTGAGCTCAGCTCTCCTTAGGAAGGATCGAGCGCTGTTGCTGATGGGCTGGGCTGGAACATGCTCATCCCTGCCCCTGCTTTAAACAGTTACCCGAAGGATGGCAGCTGGGGTAAGGCGGCAAGCCTTTCTTACTTCTGTAGTTTCTGGAGACCTCTGGAGCTCAAGTTGAGGTAGGAGTTGAAGGCTTTGAGACTGGCAGGGAAACGTGGCTTTGAAAAAGTGTCTAGACCTGTGGATTTGTCAGCTGAGATACAGCAATTGCATTACTACCCAGGGAATAAGAGAAGTAAGAGTAGGAGTATACTGGGACTGAGAGTGGAACTAGGAGGCCATGTGGTCTGCTTTGCTCCCTCAAAGCCCCTGATGACTTCAGTTCCTTTCCAGACCTGGGGTTAGGATGACAGCTCTAGATCTTACTCTGCTCTACAGAATGTGTTTCAATAGCTGACTGGATTTTTTAGATAACAATTTATCCTTCATTGTCTAGAAGGAAACAGATAATTGATGCCCTTACTGCAAGACTGGAAATGGCCATTAAGACAAATCCTTATTTCATAATTTCCAGGTGTTCTTTGGGGAAACTATAACAGGAAATTCAAGCCGTGAGTCAAATAGTTACAACACAAACAGTATTATTTCAATCAAGGGACCTTCTTCTGAAATAAACTATAAAAATACAAGAGAATACTTTATTTCCTCTTTAAGCTGTTGTTCAGGAAAGCACTTAATCATTTTAAGGCTCACTGACTGCAATGTGACTTACACATATGTTTAAGTGTTTTATTGACTAGAAGTATATTCCCAGGGAAAGGCAAGGACTCACTGACTACGTGCCTTGCCCCACAGGTCTCCTATCTGGTTCAGATTTGTATTTTATGCTACAATACAGTAACTTTTCATATTTTTTGATAGGTGTCGTGTTGGAGCCAGGTGTGCTGCTGCTCTGACTGCTAGGTTTGGGCAAGAGAAGGAAACTATTCTAACCGATGCAGCAGCACTATCCGTAATGTCCCTGAGTCTGGGAGAATGCATTTGCTTATGGCAACTCCTGGTATATGTGATAACTAGGGATCAAGAAGGCATAAATTATGTGGAAGCATGATAGCAATACACTGAAATGCTGTAATGTTTTTTATACAGCATTATAGCGAGGCTGGATCGTTGTTATTACGGTAGCATGTGCTGAACAGGGAAGGGAGGACACCAGTGTAATGCTGATTTTTGTCCTTTCGCAGTGATTTCTGAACAACAGCTTACAGAGGAAATAAAGCATTCTCCTGTATTTTTATAGTCCTGTAAATCCCCTCCAGAGTTGCTTGTTTTCGCATTATGCTGTGCTTGGGAAGCCCCTTGTGGCTGATGCCTCCCTGGGCCATTGTGAGCAGCCCCAACTAAATGTTTGTAATCAAAACAGAGCAGGAAGAGCAATGGTGGGAGATGAAAGACTTATGGAATGACATATCCAGGGTGACAGATCATCTCTACCTTTTCTTCCAGCCGTGGGCTCAGGCCTCCCTGCACACACTCATGTGCCTCCTACACAAGTTCTTTCCTGCGTATTTCAAGTGCACTTTCCACTGCATGCTGCCTAAGTGTGAAACCAAAGTCTAGGCAAAAGCTTCAGACTTCTTGGCTCTGAAGAGAGTGTAGCAGGTTGAAAGTGGCACCTTCTTGCTGAATTTTTTGTCTTTGAAACCCTTTTGTGGTTTGCCATGGTGATAAAGCTACTAAGCCAAAATAAGGACAGCAAATGGTACTTATGCAACCCACTCAGTGGGTAAAACATATTTAAGTGAGTCTAATGTCGAAGTTAATCTTCAATCATCTGTATAAAGCTTGCAGATCAATGTATTTTAATCATATTGCATGCTATCAGTCAAATGTAAAAACAAACTTCCTTTTTAAAAGATTAATTTACTTCATTTGCAAAAAGCATACACTTAATGTACAGGAATTTTGATTTTTTTTTTCCTGAGAGCTCTTTGAATGTTCATTGAGGTAAGATTTCCATTTATATTACATTAGAGTTGACAAAGGGGGAAAAATGAATAGCCAACTGCTAATCAGTTTAATTCTCATAATGAAAACAAATCTGCAATTTCCCTAATCTGAAGGGCGTAGAGCACTAACTTTGCAGGGATCCAGTTACTTGCTGTCCAGGGAGTCTGCTTTGGTCTTGCAGAAAATAACTGTGGAAGACCTTGACTGTGAAATGGTGCTGCTGAACTGGCCATGACTCTGTTCTGCCTGAAGTCAGAAGTAGCCCTTGGTAGATACAGCAACATGAAGGCTTATAAAAACAGGTATCAGTTAGTATGGTTGGATGCGTAAGGCTCTGTACCCATACCCCAGGCCTACTCCTGTTGAAAAGCCATGCAGTTCCTAGCGAACCTAATCCAATACACCCTGCTGAGAAGTAGTGTACAACGCGCTTAAAGGGTGTGGTAATGTGAACGTAGAGTTTCTGGAGCTGTGGGCAGGCTCCAAGAGCCTCAGTTTCTAGGTCTAAGAAAGACTGTAGGCTAGTTCCGTCTTCCACTGCAACTTGTCTAATGCTGCAGAAAGTATGTGCTATAAACCAGAAGCTGTGCCGGTCGTGCTAGATGATGTCTGAGGAGTGTGAGAGTAAGCTCTTGCAAATCCTCCTTTATTTAAAAAGCAATGTGATGTGGAGGTTGGTTTTCCCTGAACCTAGTGGCCTGTAGCATGTTAGTAGCAAAACTAGGAATGGTTTTGCTTCAAAATTAAGGCTGTGATACGAACTGGAGAAGAATGTTGATCTGAAGAGGCAGCATGTGTCAGTGATAGATCCTGAAAACAATTACTCTCTCTGCACAAGCACAAAACAAAACCTTTGCTCTCTTAGCTGTCTCTTAACCTCACGGTAGAACAGCTCATATACCTAAAAATCTGTCTGTATGAAGGTGCTAGTGAGGGAGATGAAAATATACGTATTGAAAGTAATCCTTACTGATGTCTAACTTGGTTAATGAAGCTGGTGTTGAAAGATTTCAGTGTTAGCGTTAGGCAAATAAAAAAATGTCACATTTAAGATGCTTCTGGGCTGTGTTAGACTGGCCCGCATCCTGGTGCAAGGAAAATTTCCAATCTGAAAGCACTGGTGTTAGGGGAAGAAAAAAAAGGGGAAAAAAATTTCCTTGCCAACATGTTGGTTAGAGGAAATAATTTTCCTTGCTAGCATCCTGGAACAAGGATTTTTTTCTGTCTGTGCTAACTCTTGCAAAAACTATTTCAGCATGTAAAATGTGCATGCTGAACACTGACAGTCATGACCTTTTTTATTGCTGTTGCTGTTCTCCTCAGGCAGAATCAAGTGCAGGAGCTGGCAAGCTATTCTCAGATGAATCAGTCCATGAACTGTGGCTTAGATCCTGAAGAGCAGCTGTAAAACTTAGTCTGTATGGAACCGGTGCTCATGCAATCTGTGTTGGTCCAGGGTTGACTTCCAAGCTTCACACAGGCTCGAGCAGATGGAATGGAGTGGGGGCCCAGGAGCCCACCGAGAGCTTGGAGAGGGGAGGACTGTGGCAGCTGGGAGGGAGGTAAGATGAGACAACTCTTTCCATAAAGTTTTGGGTGCAAAAGTTATGTACTGCTGCTGAATTGTATGTTGTTCTGTTTGCTGCTTTTGACTCTGCTATGGGTATAAATCAGCAATTCCAGTTTTCTGCCAGTTTAACATGATGATGACGGTGATTGCCCCAACAAATAAATGCCTAGGTGATGAAGCAGGTTTTGCTCAGTAGAGGAGCAAAAAATAAAACCCTTACAAGCAGACTGGTGCTCTGTTTTTTTTTTTAAACCCTGCTGCTCTGGCAGAAAGCAGGTCTGTGGAGCAGGGGCAGTAACTCATGTCAGAGTTGGTAGCTTAGTGCATCAAGCCTGTGTGAGCTTTGTAGTGTCAGCTGGACTGGGTCTGCTGTAAGACTGTGGATGAGACTCGCCTTTTGACAAAAATAGAGAAAATAACTGTCTAATTGGAATAGAGATATGAAAGCTCATTTCTGTGTTGAAAGCTTTTGGAGAGCTGCAGCTTCGACATGCCTCCTTTGCTGTTTTCCCCAGTTTTGGACTGTGGTGATGTTTCCTACATGGGAATCTGCAGTGAGGAAGCAAGGAAACACATTTCTCACTATGAGCACAGAGGTGCTCACAGGCACTTGTTAAGGAAAATTTGTAGTTAAGCGTAAAGCTGTGGGCTTGGGAGAATAATTTAGCAAGCTATGGATTTTGAGTAATGAGCATCAAAGAAAGTGCTGAGTCCACAGAAGGATCTGGTATTTATTAGAGACCTTGTTAGAAAGATGGCAGCATATTTTCATAATGTGACTTCTCCATGTGGACATGGAGATTACATGGACTGATCAACAGTAGGACATGACCTTAAAATCACAGAGCATTTATGTGGATATGGGGCTGTTCAGATGTTTTGAAGTAACTTCTCAGGTTCTTCAACTCCTCTAGAAAAAAAAATAAATCTTGATTCATGGTAAACATCAGCTGCTTTATATTTGGAAGGGTGTAGATAAGTATTTGAAAGTTAATGCGGCTCATCCTCTCAAACATGCCAGGGTTTGTTCTGCCTCTCAGCGTCAGTGTATTTTTATATGTACCCTCTACTTTAAGTACTATATAAGCAGAAAAATGAGCTTTGTGTCAGTTCATACAGGAACAAAACTGGCTAGGACATCCTCAGCTAAAATAATGTGATGTAATGTGGCTTTGTGCTTTGGCCTGTCTGGACTGGAACGCTTTCCATTCTTTCTCCTTTGAAACCTGATTTTAAGACTTCTCTCATGGCTGCCCTTGGTGTAACAATGCAGCTGTTCTCACGATCCCTGTTAGCTCCCTAGTGGTTTCTCTCCCTTTCCTGTATTTTATAAAAGAGCTGATGGAGGAACCATCATAGAAAAGAGTTTCCCTGTGAAGTGTTTCTTTGGAGTGAAGCTAAATCAGATTGTCTCTAAATAGCTCTGAATTTTACAGATAAATCTTTTAAAGAACCTGAAATGCATGGCTTTCCTCTCTTCCTCTCAGTGTATGAACCAAGTGCTACTTTCACGTGCAGTCTAAGTTTGCCTGCAGCTTTTGATTTGAACTGCTCAGCTGATGCCTGTCACTGATTATCCGACTTTCCTATAGTCTAAAATCTACTAATGCTCATGTAGCTGTGTTTCACCATGAAGCTCATGGGTAAGGACACAGACAGGGGTGCAGTAAATCTTTCCGTAGAGGAACAGACCAGCAATTACTGGCTAAGAAGTGACCCGTGTAGGTTGTATGCATAGACAGGAATTCCAAGTTCTGCACGCGATTCTGGCACTGACACATGCTCCGTGTACATGTGCTCAGTGATTATGCTTTAAGGTTTATTTTGGCCTAGTTTTATCAACAGTGTTTAGAATAAGCTGGTAGGTGAAGTTTTGGAGGTCTTTGAATTGCAGCTCTGAGAGATTTCATTTCCACACCAATTAAGATCTGGTAATATCTTTAGCTAGTAAAAAGGAACCTCATAAGGAAAGGAGTGCATCAGTTTAATGTTCATATGGTAATTACCTATTTTGGGGTGACATTTAATAGACTGAAGTTCACTGCTGTTCATTTTATCCTTTTGTGTGGGGATTGCTGGAAAAGAACGTGTACTTAACATTTGGGGATGTGACAAAGGAGGAGAAAATTATACCCCTTGGCTATGCTCTTTTGATCTTGTATTTTTACCAAGGTGAAAATGTAGTAGATGTCAGATGTTAGCTGCACAGTACATCTAGACTATTTTTGTTTTGGACTTGCAGAAAAGTTGGTCGTTCAGATTGCAGAAGCATTTCTTTCATGGAGGAGAATTTTTTTTGGCACCTATCTCTCCTTTCTTTGAACGTTTGTGGTTATTTGGACTATGCAGTTGCTTTGCAGCAACCAGTAACTCAGCTGAGTTTGGTGACGTTGGAAGTAGAGCAGAGATATTCAGGCTAGGTTAAATCCCATTATACCTGGATTTCAATTTAATCTGTAGACAAATTAAGGATTTGTGACTTGTTTTTACTGGTTGATATGAAAGCAATATCAACACAGTTGTGATTTTTAAATGGGAATAATTAAAATGTGTCCAAAGAATTACAAAGGGGGTACAAGCTTTGGTTTTAATGAGTAAAAACTAAGATCAGCAGAATATACCTGTGTTTTTTTATCCCTCTTCATTTTAGCATTTGAGAGTGGACAGGGAGTGAGTGTTAACGAAATCTAAGATTTCTGGCACCTTGGGAGGATATGGTGTGTACGAGACACAGACTAAACATGCCTCAGGGTTTCGTGGGGAGGGGAATTACATGCAGCCTTACTCCCATATTGTGAGTCTGTCTATTGTAAAATGAAGATGCTGATACAGAGAAAAGTGAACCCATTGTGTCTTAAGTTACACTAACATATGTAAAACTTGAGATGACCTTTCTCAGAATATTTTTTTTCTACCTCTGAAAATCTTCTCATGAGGCAGGTAGATCTCCATTTTCAAAGAGCAAGAAATTTATGCCTGCGGAAATAAAAATAGCAAAAGGCAAGAGGAAAATGGGCAAAGATCGTACTTGGATGCTGATAACAACAGAGCCTGAGAGGCATGGTTAACAGCAATTCCTCTTCTTTTCGGATACCCTCCAGAAGAGCAGGAAGCTCTTCAGGGAGGCTTCTTGTGTTGCTGGGAGAAACAAAGGACTTTTTCCTTTGAAAAAGGCCTTTTCTTGGATAACCTTGTAAGAAGCAAAGCTTTACTGTTACTTCTCCAATATATTGCCAATAAAGATGCCCAAATAATTTTAAAGAGTCTCTTAAAAATTAGGCTCTTAAAATGCATCACAGGTCAAGATTTGCATGGAGGAAAAGAGGAAAGAATAAGATTATTGGACCAAATTATTAGCTGATCTAAATTGATGGGGGTGGGGGCGTGGGGTGTCTCCCAAAACCACTAGGTCTGCTGCTGGTTATGGGTCCGGCCCATTTGTCACTGCTTATGCTTGAGTCTCTAGTATATAACAAGGACCATTGCTGATGAAAATGAACTGGATTAGTATACCTGGAAGAACTACACCAGATAATTATAGCGGTAGTTTTTTGAACCAGTGTTGTATACTCTTTTACAGAATGTGTTTTCTGGACTAATCATAACTGCAATGCCTGCTGCTGAAATAAAGCACCAGAATCTCAGTCTGGCATAAATCTACCAGCCAGAGAAGTTCCTTTAGTTTATAACAGCTTGAGGATCTGTCTCAAAGTTTTCATTGTTCTGATAGAGAGATTTAATATGAAAAGAACAGAGGCCAATAAGAGTGGCTGCAGGTTGAAGCAGAGTCTGCAAGAAAGTCTTTGTGAGAAGCTGTATTAAGTGGACTGATTTGCTTTTGAAAACCATAAAATCTACTGGAAATCCAGCCAAATTAACTCAAACTATCACAAAATTGGATCATATTCAGTGATTTCATCTAGCTGAGAATTTTTTACATGTAAAGATTTTCCGATTTCTTTAAAACTGGAGTTCTCAATTTAAAAATTTACAAAAATAACAAAGAAAAGCTTAACAGGGTTAGATACAAATTAAACTAGAAGAGTTTGTTTTGGAATTGGACGATAACTGACTTTTTAACTTCTTCCTCCTCTAATGCTATGGGTTAGTTTGAGTCAGTTTGGGTTTTTGTCCTGATTTTTTTTCATTATGAAAATGAGAATCAAATGCTCACTACATTTAACACATGTGTCACAGTAACATTCAGGAAGGACTTTCAGACTCAGAAGACACCCCTAGTAACTAAAGAGCAGCAGTGTAATATGAAATACCCAATACCCATTTCAAGTGAAAGTGCCATTAATTGTTTGTTGAACATGTGCCACATTCTCATCTCTAAACAAACTACTGTACCAGGAGGGGAAGATCAGATTCTTCCCCCTCCCTCAGATGAGGAATTTTCTTATTAAAATGTTTCTTCAGAGTGCCTTGCAGTGTCAGAAATCAAATGTCATAAAGGTAGAAGGCAGGGTTTATTTATTTCTACCCTGCTGCTCTAATTAAAGGGTCAGAAGCAACTGGAGGGTCCCAGTTCTGTTTGGCTCTCAGTAAGTGTCTACAGTTTATTCTAGGAGGGGTGGGGAGAAGGGAGGATAAAATAACCATGTCCTTCTGACTGCTGATCTTTTAAAGTCTTTGATCACTATCTGCTTGATTTTTATTTGCTTTGCAAGGGGAAGGAGCAGTGCACACTTAATTAAATAAGTGCATTTAAATAACCATGCATCTGATTTAGAGAGGACAGGAAGGAGCGTTGATGATGTGAGTTGCAGAAAGAATCAAGTAGCCGTCTTAGCTCATAATTTCCTGCCTGCTGTTCCTTCAATGTTTAGGTTGTTTTAAACATTTTTCAAATGTATGTATGCTTTTAAATGTCTTTGTTCTTTTTTTTTTTTTTTTTTTTTTTCCCTATTTAAAAGACGTATTGAAGAAATATAAACTCATCAGGTGTTTAAGTCAGTGAGTATAACTGCAACTGCCCTCTGGGCTCTGCAGGGAAGTGGTTGAATCTCAGGAGACAAAGGGAGCGTTTATGGAGAGGAAGGTGGTATGTGCTTTGTACCAGTGCATCTGGCCTAGGAAGTCATGGTCTTAGGGTGTCATTTCAGGCTGAGGTGCTACAGGAATCTTGGGACTGTTCTAATGTGCTACAGCATCACAACTATCCTCCTTTCACTTCACTGAGTTCTCAGTAATTTGTGGCTCATGATGGAGGCTGTGTTTCTGTGTATATATGCACATATTTATTTACACATAAGCAAGACTAACTATATGTGGTAGGTAATTGATTTACCTCACTCCTGCTGTTAATTTGAAGAACTCATTGCCATAAGCACTGAGGCTAAGGGCTTAGAGATTCCTGAAACAATTATACTGTCATGGTTAAATCTCAATTGTCTATGGGTTGAGGTTAGGGAAAGAGCAAGACTTCACTCACTTGGTTAATGGTGATGGTCTACTTGCTGGCTGCCAGATTTGGGTATTTTGTTACCTTGTTTTGTTGCTTGCATACTTGCTGTATGCACCTGGGTGAATTGCCTGAAATGAGGGGTAGAGTGGGAGTTAATATTTGAAGATTTGCCTCCTAATCGCACCTTCAGAGCATCAGTGAAAACATGTTATTTGTTGACTGCCGAAATGGTAACGTGGGTTGTTTTCAGTGGAGCTAGCTCTCTTGCTCTTACAAGGAAGCACTGGTGTTTCCAGCTTTTCAGCTTTCATCTTGAATCTTAATATTTACTCTTAATCTTAAAGTCCTGTTGCCTTATTTCAAGCTAGTACCTGAGATTCTTGGTTTAGCTTTTTGGTAAGAAGTTTGAAAAAATGGTTCAACTGCTCAAACATCTCCAAATGCCCATGAACAACGATGGCATTTCAAACTGCTTCCTGATCATTGGAAACATGACTCACAGGGTCTGTTTGAAAGTGGATGACACTATACCACTAAAATAGTGCCAGCTGCAGAAGACCTGGGTTGCAGCCTTTAATTTGTGAAGATTGTCTTATTTTGATTTTTTTTAAAAATTAAAATATTTATAATAATTAGCTATTTCATGTGACCTGTGTGCTTCTATTATTTATATTAAAGTTGCTTTTTAATAGTGTGAGCACAAAATTATACCTTAAAATTAAGCTCTTTACATTTATTACCACTGTCAAACCTGAAAAACCATTATTTGGAAAAAAAGTAAAGGAAAAAGTGTATCAAATATGAGCTAAAGGGAACATTTTAATGGAGGACTGAAGGCCTGAAAACAGGCTTATGCAATGAAGAGCATTACAGTAGGAAATGATGATAAATTATGTTATATAATGCACAACAAATATTTACTGCCGGGCTGGTGGCTAGCAACAGCCTTGCTAAAACATGAGGAAATTTACCTTTTATTCTGCTCTAGAGGAACCATTTTAGATGAAACTGCTCAGAGGAAGCGACTGCAGCACCATAGAAGCAAATGGAGTGCTATCAGTCCATGGCTAGGTAACTGAGGTAGGCATTGTATCATCTTGCCCATTTTTTTAATTTGTGTGGAACTTACAAAATATGCTGGGAAGCCCCTAGTAGCAGTGCTGACAAGCACGAGCTTCACATGTGGTGTGGGGGAATGTACGTTGTCATAAGTGGCATATTACAGAAGGGCAAATGGAAGTTCTCTCATAAGCAGTTTTTCTAAACCTTGTTAAATACTGATGTTCTGTCCTTTTAATTAAAACAAGCTGGCATTTATGGCTGTGTGTAATCAAGAAATGGAAGATTTTATAACACCTTCTTATCCCCCGACATGTGGTGAGGGAAAATATCAGTCTGTCTTTATCCATGCACATCATCTGTCAGAGGGCAAAGTTTGTCCAGTTTTCCCATGCACGTAGCTTTCCATCGCTTGGGTAGTTTCTGCGGACATCCGCATCACCCTTCTGTATCTGCTTCTGAAGTGAAACTTAATCATACGTTGTTAGGTGATGAGTACTAATCTACTGGCCTGCGTGTAATAAAACAACTGTGCATGCATCGTAATGGCATATTTAGCTGAGTGGTCTTGCTTGTTTTGTTGTGTTTCTGCTGTTGCCAGTAGTTTCAGGATGCTGTTACAATATACGTTAGCCAGTACGTGAATCATGCCTGTTCCCAGGCCCCCATCTCAACTGCCAGCCTTTCTGTTGGGTTGGGATGACAAGCTGTAGTGCTTTTTATGCATGATTAGTTACTCTAAATATTCCTATTTAACTTCTGTTCTAAAATTGAGTTTCCTCAATGTGTTGCTGCACCTCAAGTTGTACACCTTAATCCCTGCCTTTTCTCCCCTCCTGTTTTATGTGCACATTTATGATCTTTGCAAATGATCAGCTATAGCTCCCCTAAAATGCTAGAGACTCGGTGCTATTGGTACTCAAGGATTTGCAAGTTGGAAAATGGAATTGTGCTGCTTGATCTTTGGGCCCATAGAGGTTTTAAATGTCACAGAGGTGGCATGTTCAGTCTCTAGGGATAAAGTTGGCGCACTACTGATTGTACGTACCCAGTGCTGGTTATGAATGAACTGTTAACAGGTCTGCTTTTTGACTAAAATGAGGATGAAATGTAAATGGGAAGAAAAAGGAAACTAGTTAAAAGCATAACATGTAGAATGTGATCTTAGTAACTTTCTACAGTAGATTTTAACCTATACGCTTAGATGTGCAATCCAGGAGACTTGTGTTCCTTATGGGTTAAGGGTAAAGCTGATGATGCCGGGGTTCAGAGCAGAACGTTTAATTTTAATTTTGCAGAATTTCATGCTGATGCATTACTAAAAGTGCATTGCTACTTGCTTTTCACATAAGTGAACGAATGTCTATAAATCTTTATTTGACTCTAAACTCAGGTTTTATTTTAATCATTTTTTGGAATATATCAAAAAGATAAATACCTAGACCTCCAGTATCATCCCACTTTTATCTTTACCAGATTGACTGAAGAGCTATTTGATTTCCTTTTGGGGCTGGGACTGGCAGATGTAGATGTCTACTTGAAATTTTACTGGTTCCTGTTGCACAACAGCTTCCCATGTTTATTGTAGTCAAAAGCTGTTAAAAATACACATTTCTGCATGATAATGGGGAACTAGAAAAGCATTAAAATACCAATACCCCGCCCCCCCCCAAGGGTGCTGTTCCCCAAATTCTTCTTGAAACAAAAACAACCTATGGATCCTGTAGGGATATATCCCCTAAATTTACAGTAATTCTTTTCAGAGATGCAAGTGAGGAAGTTCAACTACTTGCCTTGTGTAATGTTTCCCTTCTGAACCCCTAATGGCAAGTAAGTAAAACCTAATTCTGCGGCCTAATGTTTCCTCTTTTTATTCCTTGGTGAGTTCCAAAATGGAGCTGCTACTTGGAGAAAATGCCAAACTGTGTATCTAAGGATGTATCCTCAACAAGCAGTGTACTAGGTAGAGGTGAAATTACGTTTATTTTACTCTTGATGTAGATCAGAGTTTAAAATATTTTATAGCACCCCGGGCAATCAACGTAGGCAGAAATTTTCTTTGGTATTTGTCAGAAAACAACCCCTTGTAAGCAATATACTAGATTACAAACTTGCCCGTTAGGTGTGTTGACTGGGATTTCTGATATATACTGGAAAAAGAATTTCCCTTTGAGGGAAACTGCAGTATTAATCTTACCTAGTTGCTATTCCTTCCCCATATTTAGGCTAACGTGAATTTCTAGGTGCACTAGGAGGTTAATTGTATCTGTTCTCATAGTTGTAAGAATATGCTATTAAACCAATTGATTAAATTTTTGTTTGCTGAAGCATCTTACTTCCTGCTTTACATACATCTTAACTGCTTCAATTTCTCTGAAATCTACTTCATATTGTTCTAGAAAAAGTTTTAAATCTTTTTTTTTTTTTTCTTTTTTTTAACCTTACTACTTCACTGTTCTCATTTAGGAATTCTGTATGGCTTATGTATCAGGCTCCATTTGATTTGTATATGTAGGGGAAGATTGATACTGCAGAAAGCAGTTTGTTTGGGATGCTCACTTTTTCTTTGCAAATATTTAATTTTTGTCTCTGTATAAGACTAATGCTTGGGAATGGCTTTCTCTTTGAGGCACTACTGTTTGGTCCTATGCAAAATGTCAATAAGGGCTGAAGTGCAATTTAAATCCTTAGATAAATTCCTACTGAGTTTAGTGAATCGGGGCTCTTATCCTTAGAAGGCAGATAATGAGCATAAATTTTATCAAGATCTTTCAGCTTCTACTTCTTCTGGACACATGTTAGCTATAGACAAGTTATAACTGGACTTCCCATATGACAGAAACTCCACCCAGTGTATGTCTTAGTGGAGCAACTGTGTCCAAATGCAAATCTGTTCAGAGCATGCTCAGGTTTAAGGCTTCCAGGAGGCCATAGAAGTTTGGGGTGAGATGGTCTTTAAATGCAGATCTTTAGGCTTTAGTCTTACTACGAATTCAGATAAGATGGACTCAAATAGGCTTAACGTGTTCTTTTCCCCTCAGCATGACAGCTATGTTCAGAAAAGTGTTAGAAGACGACTGCCAGTCATTGCTAGGGCTGAAAGTCTTGTAAAGGAGCTGCGTTTCTGTGAAGCAATATACAATTCTCAGATAACAGGAATGCACCGTTACGATTTGTACCTAAGCTGTATAAGATGGTTTGGTTGCTTGTAGAGGCATCAGCTGAAGGAATCCAAGAGTCGTGACTGCTGTTTACATAGGGTTGTAAGTGAATACACCACGTGAACACTTTTGACTAGCTTTAGATGCAAGGAACTCTTCTTGCTGGGTCTTGAAGGCCTTCTACTGAGATCTGTAGACTTCCACACCGGGAAAATCATCTCTCTTTTGTCAAGGCTTTTTAAATTAGAGATTTCTGATTTCAGTGCACATGCTTCTATTTGGCTTTGAAATTACACAATGGTATTTTGCTTTCTTTGGGCTTGAACTCTTGCCCATTTATTCTTGCACAAAACCAAGAGAATGCAGTATTAAAATACAGTCAGTTCCTCAGCTGGCGTAAATCAGTGTAGTTCCACTGGCTGCCCTAATTTAAATCCAAATTTGATCAAATAATTTCAAATTGGGTTGCAGAATGAATTAAGTCTCTCTCTATATATAAAAATCCTTAGGTGCCTAAACCCCAAGTCCAATTTTCCAGTACAAGGGCATCAGCTGCTACCTTGTGCATCTCCAACCTCATATTAGCTGCTTATGGCTCAGTAACTGATATTGGCTGTGAAACAGACTCTTGGCTGCTCCTTTGGCCAGCGGAGAAGAAATGTTGGCTCCTGGCTCTTGTGAAAGAGCAGAGCTATAAAATGAGGAAATAATAAAACATGATGATTAGGTTAGGGTCACAAAATATCGTAAATAGGAGCATATTGGTCTTTCTGCTGTTTTTAAAGCTCTTTATATGTTGGCTAGGCAGCTTCCTGGATTTCTATGTTGCCTTAACTGTTTGGCACTCTAAAGGTGATGTATAAGGGGGGTGGGAAATAAACTGTTGGTGACCTTTTCTGTATACAAAGCCCTGAAACAACTGTTTTCTTGAAAATGTTTCCTTTCAGACCTTTAACTTATTTTAGCAATGAAGTCTCCTCTGCCCAGCTCTCTCCAGAAGTCTTGGTAACATACAGGGTGGTACAGGAGAACTGCAGTGACCGGTACTTGTATTAACATGTTTAGACCGGGATTTTTAACAAATCTATTTTTTTTTATGCTTTCTGGTTCCTCGGAATTATGGGTGCCTCAGAAAAGCGAATATCAAATAATAGTGTACCTTGTTAGAAGATGCCAGCAAATGTGAGCAGTTGCCAGGAGTGATTCACAGCCACCACTTGGTGTTTACCTGTGAGCTTTTTGCTTCACAGGGGTAAGGTGGCTTGGCTTTTTCGAAGCCCTGACCAGTCTAAAGATACGGGCTTCAGCAGGAGTTCTGTTACCAGTGACTTTGAATATAAGATCATGTGTAAGCACGGGGGCATGACGGGTGTCCTATGCTGAGGGTGGGGGGCAAGCAAGAATAAGTGTAAAACTGCAAGTTTGGCCCATTGCACTGTATCTGTCATGTGTATATGGGTTCAAAGGAGGGTTGAATCAGTGTGTAGGTCTTTAATGCTGCGTCTGATATGAATTACCTTGTACTGTGTGAAAGATTTGATTTCAAGCAAAAGCTTGGAAGTGTTTTGTACGGCTATCCTCTCTGCCCCAAAGCTCATTATCATGGATTCCACATTCATTCTTGTAGACCGTTCCTGAGCTTTCACAAGCTGTCTTTTGTAATTTTTTTGGTGGGAGGGGGATCTATTATTTTTTTTCTTTCCCTTTTGCTGCTGTATGTCAACACCAGGATCATTATGGGAGGGTATAGACACTGGTAACACAGTGGTATTTGGTACCACATATACAAATATACAAATATTTGGTACATTTGGCCAGGAAGACTAAGCTGCTTTTGAGCTTGGTGCTCAACACCGGTCAGTACCTATCCAGGCGAGGTGGGGAGAGATGGGTAAAAATCTGTATCCACAGAAAGACTGAAGGAACATGCTGTGTGAAACCTCATTAACCTGTTACTGGGACACAATAGCTTTACAAGCTGTGAGATGCTCTTTTGCTGCTTCCTACCTAGGAATGTCCACCTGTATGCAATTCCACCAGGTCTGTGGCCTAACAGATGGTCCTAACTAATGAAAAGTGTCCTTTTAATTAGTCCGTCTAAAGACATTTATTCACACTGGTGGGCGCTCCCAATAAAGTTTCAGTGACTAGGATCTGTGTTGCTGGCTTCCAGCAGTCACCATCTGTTTGGTGGCAGCAACTGGCCATGGTATCACTGCATGCATTTCCCACTCCAGTGGGCTGGAAACAGCTTTAAAGCATGGGGGAGGAGGGGGGAAAGGTCTCCTGCTTACTACCTACAGCAGTTTGAAAGATGTGGTATCCCTGCTTCCAGACCTAGGATTACAACAGTTTATCCTGCTATCTCTAGCAGCAGTTTCTAAAGCAGCTTTAGAAATCGCACTCATTTCCTCTGGCAGCAGTTTTTTAATATTTGAGAGTACCTTCAGTGTATTTGCTAAGGCTCTTTCTTAGGCTGATGGCATATTTCTTAATTGAATATTGAAAATCCCTCTATTTTTAATGACTGTTAGAAAATAATCTAAAATTAGCATTAGGAATGTTATGTCAGTAATGCTTATTCGGGGACTACAGGACTTTGCATGCTAAAGAAACCTCACTGGCTGTATATTAGAGGGAACCACTTAATGGCAACATTCAATTAAAAATTAGAAGGGATGATAGGGAGCTGGAGCAGTACAATAGAATATTTGCAAGGCTTTATCACCCATGACTAGTTTTATTTGTGTCCCCTGCATACTGACAAACTAGTTCAGTTAATGGGATAATTAAGCCAGGGGGAAATTACAAAATTTCCTGGAGAAGAAACGCAGGCTAGTGATGAGACAGGAATTGTGGGAATTCAGCATCCTTCAGGATAGTTCTGACTGTAAGTGTTGTTTACATATTCAGCCTACTTACAGCCCCTCCCTGGACTCCTCCCAGATCCTCCCCATTCCCAAACCCTACCCAAACTCTTATTTTTCTTCAAACTTGAATTTTCAGGCCTGTTCTTAATGAATGTTTTTTGCAGGAGAAGAACAGTGGAACTATCAGATCTTGTAGTTTTTAATCAAAACTTCCTGATAAGATTTGATCTGACAAGGTCAGAAGTCTGAACTCTTGAGGGACCTTACAAATCATTGTGCCCGTTACCTTCCTCCTCCAAGTAAATAAAGGTATATACCGTTTATGGTTTCTGTGTTTTCATTTTTGTGTCCCTAAGCTTTTGCTGAAATACTTTTCTATGTAAAAACTAAGGCACTGCTGTCAATAACATTTCTCTAGGAGGTATTAAAAACCAATCCCCAAAATAATAAAACATACTATAATAAAAAGATTTGCCAACGTTGTCATAATGGCCAAAGGCAAAGATCTGGTAGAAGCAATGGTGCCCATTTTGTATTAGTACATTTATTTTGATACCCCCCTGCCCCGTGTTAACGTGGTCAGATTTTCATGGTTAAATTACGTGCCATTCTCAAATGGCCTGAAGGGCAGGCTTGAGGTCATAGTCACTCCAGCTGTCAATACTACCTGTGGCACTCCTTCAAACTACGTTTACCTGTTGTGTGGATAGTTGCTGTTTTGTTGACACTGGAAGACTGACTTTCAGCAGATAAATGTGCCTGAGCTTTCCTTGGAAGGACCCAGAATTTCCTTCCCCAAGGGCAAATTGGTTTAAGAGGCAGGCTCATGACAGGTTGTATGCAAACCACTTTAGAAATGATGGTTCCCACTCCCAAAGTCCTACAGCTTCGCTAACCACAAAGATGATGATTGTGCTGAAACCTTTATTGACACTGTGCCTAGTTGTAATTTTCTGTTGCCATACCGCCTAGTCATGGGCCAGGATCCTGCTGTTTTGGATGCTATGCAAACATGGGTCAGGGTGTCCTTGCCCCTACAAGTCTATGTGAAGTACAAGATGGCAACAGACAGTGGCAAACAAAATGATGATGCAGCTCTAGGCAGACCCAGCTGTAGCTGCAGGCTGTTGTCAAGCGCCACACACAGGCACGGTCACAAAAATTAAAGGAAGCGCGTGTTAGCCATGAAGATTTTCATAAGGGAAAACATAAAGATGTGTATTTGACAGCTTGGTGATGACTGTTGATTGGCTCATGTGCTGATTGCAAGTAAAAGTCAGGTGAAAATAACATGCAAGAGCTTCAAAATAATGTTTAGATAAATTAATGGAAAATATCTAGTAAGAACTGCTAAGCCGGAAGAGAAACCTCTGATTTAGGAAACAGGAAAGTAAAACTGGAGAATTTTGACTATAGATGTACTCAGTTCTAATGCTTTTCCCATGACATCTACTGCTAGCCATCACCTGAGATAATTTACTTGGTTTGGTATACTTTGATTTGTTGCAGAGTAATCTTGATTTTTTTTTTTTAAATATATATACATATATATATATATATATAAATCTGCTGTTTAAGATACTACACTGGACCAAGGGCTGGTGTCAGATATGTGCCTGTCTCCATTTGCTCATGCCCAGAAGACTGGGACAGACAGTTTAAGGTGACAACATCTTAAATGGCTAAAAGCAAGATTTATCAGAAGGGACTAAGTCCTTGAAGCAACTTCTGGCAATCATGCAAAGTCCACCAAAGCCAGTCCTGTGGTTCCCACAGTGAAGATCTTCCAGAGAGGTGTGATTAGGAAAGAGAAAGCAAGCATAATATAGACACAATTGAAGATGCCTTGTGAGGAGGAAATTCCAGGTGGAGGTCTTAGGTCTGACAGCCGTGTTCAGGCAAGCCCTAACCAGGAGAAATTACTGGAGACCTCTTGGAGCAGAGAAGAGCTGTAGGGGAGAAATCCAGTTTAAAGCAGATAGATGTGTTTTAGCAGAGTTTTCTGTTGAAACTGTAACTGTTCATGAGGCCGTATTCATCTGAATGAATTATTTAATCTGGATGGTTTTTCCCAGCTCAAGATCAAATTTTGGGAGAAAGGAGGTGGTGCTGGGTTCCTATTATAGCCCTTAGCACAATATGAAAAACATTAATCTGGGTGATGTTTTAAAAAATTCTCATGTTAATTAAGTAGACTGAGATTTTCCCATATGAGTACCTTTGCAAAACCTACTGTCTAGTCTGAGATAGACATCTCTGTCTCTGGTTTTAATAAAAATATCAGACAATCTCAGTTTTATCTCATTGTGAAACAGCAAAAAAAAAAAAAAGGAAAGGCAATTAAAGCTCAGGATCTTTCATGGCATGGGAAAACTGATTCACATCCAGTTTGACTTCAGGCTGACTAGAGAGCACAGTTAATATTTTAAGGTTTTTAAAAAAAGGAAAAGAGCTGGTAGCTGGATAGTAAACTGAAGTGAAGGGTGGATTTTGTAAAGACTAAGAGCTTAAAATACTTGTAATACAGGGGAGAAAAACAGTCAGAGGAAGAGACATTCGTAAGAGGAGAAAAAATGAGGTGAAAATGGGCATGGGGGAGCTGTTAGTTTACTGAAGAAGCAATGGGCTGAAAATCAGGAATCAAAAAGAATCTGTGTGACAAGAGAAGGCATGGAAGGTGAGCTGCAGGTGAGGGCCGGTTTCAACAAGATCCTATGAGAAGGGAGGTGTGATGGCAGGAGGAGACGATGCTTGTTCTAGGTATTAATGATGTACAGCAGACACAATAACTCGTGTTCGTAGAGCTGGCAGTCCAAAGGTCATGATAGTGGGAGTTTTCAGATAAGCTTTGTCTCAAGCCTTTAAGCTTCTAGAGCTTCATTTAAAATAGATTTTTTTTGGTGAAAAGCAATAAAGTTAGAAGACTTGTTAGCTGTTACTTTTAATGGTATTGAAGTGGTTAATATCCTTGCTGTTGCTGCTACATTGCTGTTGCATTTATTGGACCTTGCTGGGGTATCTAGCTTATGTGAGCATCCTTGGCTTTTCTAAATAACCTGTGTTGCTTCAAATGCACAGACTATGAGTTCAAGGGAAGTTGGCGCGCTCTTTCCTGAGCAGATTTATGCTCAAAATTAAGTGAAAATGAGGTATCGTTTGGGCTGGTCTCTCAAACTTGAAGCTCTCTTTGCAAAATTCCCCACTGAGAAGAGAGTTTGTTTCTAAGCCACATAAAAGGCAAACCCCTTGTTGTTAAAGCAGAGTATCATTTCAGTGCTGATAGCAGCTGACAACCCAGGAGGATCCTGTTTATCCAAAGGACAGGTGTAGCAACAACCCTGGGCTTCACTCATGCTCCATCTGATATGTTGGAATAAGTTTGTAGGCTTTTCTCCTAGAGTAAATTGCTTTCATTACCTCTGGCCATGGAGCCAGTTTCTACATAAAATATGCCTGGAAAACCTGACTGAGTTAATGCTTGTGTTGCATATGCTCAGGTTTTCTCTGTTGCTATTGCAAGTTGAGCTCTGAAGATTATAGTGGCTTGGGGAGGTTTTAGTTGAAAATCCCTACAACTGGGGAAGATCTGACGATAAGAGGAGCATGCAGTCTTCTCAACGGATCTTTAGGAGAGCTGTAGCAGTGCACATTTGTTCAATTTCATGGAATATCAGGCAAGGATTCAACTCTGTTCATTTAACTGCTGCAAACAGTAAGAGATATAATCTCTGATGCTCTTACCATAAACATAAATGCCTACAACTTGAGAAGCTATCTGAGCAGTTACTGTTAGTAATGAAGGCTTCTGGATTTTTTTCTGAGATTCACCGAAGTTCTGTCATGCTCAAGTATCCAAGTCTCTGCTTTTCAATAGGCTAATTCTGGATCAGATGATAGAAATGAATCTTGTCAGAGAGTAAATTCGGATGTTTGAAATCCTATTTTGCTTTACAGCAGAGCAAAATATAACTTGTGTGAACTGAAGCTGGATTGAAGTGTCCATCTCCAGGAAAAGCCTCCCTCTCACTCTGAAAATGTCATCATGGCCCCCACCAAATCTACCATCAAAAATGTCATTAAAATCAGTAACTTTCTGTGGAACAACAGCTTTTGTCAGAAGTTGCATGGTCAGAACTTCGCTGAGCAGAGCCATTATTATTCCAGCCTGTGTATTTCATTTTTTAGAGTTTTTGTGGTTTAAACTTTTCCAAATGATGAAGTTCCTCTGTGAAGGAGCATAAATCAGCAACATGCAGACAAAAAGAGGAGGAGAGAGAATGTGAAAATGGGTTGCTGAGAGCAATGGAAAAAAAAAATCATAATTACAATCCAAATTGAAAAGAAATGCAAGGATATATTTTCCTCTTTCTTTAGCTGTCTTCGTCAGGGCTACCTTTCCCTTTTCTTTCATGTGTGTTGTCTAAATCTTAGTTATAAAGCGTGCACAAGAGAAGTTAATTTTAGCTTTTGTGAGTTATGGTTGTGCCTTTCATTTTCCTGCAGATGTTCTGCACAGCAAGACGGGCTTGTTGGGTCTGTTGCATTCTGCCCACAGAACATTACTAACATGCAGCTGTGCAGAAACATCTGGATAGCTTGACTGGAAAGCATTTTGAACGTATGCATGTGAATTTCTTTCTCTAGCTGTGTAGGCATGATGGGTAGTGCGTTCCATAGACCACTGCTTCTCTGGCGTGAGCAGCACTTTGATGTCTTTTCTGTTTCCTCTGGTTTTTTAACTCTGTTGCAGTTTTGGTGGTGGTTTTTTTTTTAATACTTCTAGCCTCTTCCAGTAGGGCTGGAGCACACATGAGCTTTTATTTCTGGGATGGAGGAGTGGGGGGAGAAATGGGAAGCTGCTTGTTCTCGGTTCAAGCATTGGGTGCCTGCTGGCCAGCACATACGGGCTCACACAGTAGATGGTGTACTGAAATCATACACTGAAGTTAAATTCATTCCGCTTATTACAGAAATGTCATGCACCTTCCTTGCTTTTTACACTGTCACCTTCTTTAAACAGCCCCTTGTAGCCCTCAGGTCTTCCCTAGCTTCCCCCAATCTGATCTTTTCTCAGTCTTCGTATTATTTCAGTCTTTCCAGGCTTTTGAAGCTTTTAGGCTTTTTGACATTCCAGTCAGTTCAGTACTGTGGCTCCTATGGTATGTTTAATAGAAACTGCAGTGGATCTGTATGCTTTATAGCCCGGTTAAGTGGAGTTGATTTGGATGCTGTACTCAGAATTTTGGGGACTGATATAATGTTTTTGGCTGGTAGGTTGGAGCACTTGGTGAAAACCATCCTTTATGAGTGTATCTACACTGATCATCATCTTTGCTTTGAGGGCCTTCTTGGCTTAGGTTAGATACAGCTATGTTTCTTCAGGATCTGGCAGAAGATATGCCAGCAATGTCTTTTTTTCTACTCTGGTGAAAAGCAATTTGACTCTTTCTGATAAACTTGACTGGACGTATTCTAAACAGATCATGAATATTGTCTTTTTCTGATTGGATTTGATCCAGCTGCTACTGAGCTTGAAGGAAAGTTTCCTGCTGATCAGGGAGAACTGTGCCTCTCATACTGGAGTGGTTTTTTTTGGTGGTTTTGGGTTTTTTTCAGTTGCCCACTGAATTCTAGTTTAATGCTATACTATTGTATAACTACTCATTTCCAGTTTTTTTGAGGTGGTTGTGGCTAATAGGAATCCTGAGGTTAGATTCCTGGCCATATTTCAATGTGGTATAACATCTTCTGCTTATTCTGTCTTCTCTTTTCTCGTCTGTTTCCAGGTCTTTAATAATGTCCTATTTATACAGCTTACAGTTGTGCTGTCTTGTGTGTTGGTAGGGAAATCTGGTGACTGAAAATTGGAAATTTAACCTTTAAAGGTTTCCAATTTAAACACCTTTGAAAGTTTCTGATTTTCATTGGTGTTGTATGGGTGCAAAGCCAGAAGTGACTAAAGCCACCAGTTTCCTGTTTAATTGCATCCTGAGCCCTAAAACAGTTAATAACCTGATTATGCAGGCCAAGGAGGAGCTGTCTTTAGCAAGGTTTACTGGTACACCTATGCAGCAGAGCAGATGACAATATGCTTACTCTGCTAGTGGTTTTATTTGGCCAGATGTGAGCCAGATGTAAACAAATATAGCTGTCTTAGTAAGATGTTGTGCTAGTGAGCCTTTTCTCTCAACAAATGCCAGTTTATTTTGGCTAGACAGAGGCTGGAGACAAAGGGAGCAGAAGATGTGCACCCTTACCTAGCTGTACTCAATAGCAGGAGCCTTTCTGCTGATGGAGAGACCAAGTTAGCTTTGTCAAGGGATGATATATAAAATTCAACATGCCATGACTAGCTACAGGGAGGGCTGTATGTGAAGATCCATCTTGGGTTTCTCTGCTGCTTTGCTTATTAACCATCAGTTTCCACTGTTTTCCATACCCATGTTTTTAGCAGTAATTTCTCTTTCCCCTGGGTTTCAAGATCTGAGGACTATATCAAAGGCTGTAAGAGAGCTTTATTGTTTATTATTACTACCCTCTATGGATATATTCGCTGGCTCCATCTGCCTCACAAGTTCTCAGCCATTGCTGTCCACTGGACAAGAACACTGGGGAAGTTATGTGAATGGGACAACTTCTTACTTCACTCTTCCTGTTGCTTCCTTTTGATTTTTTTGTGTGCACTGAACACAGTAAATGTCATCCTTGCAATGCATAGGAAGACACTATTGGTCCAGATTTTTGAATAGTTCAAATGTTAGAAATGCAGCCTCAAAAGCCAGTTCAGTCTTACCTTGAATGAGCAACTTTGATGATGATCAAGTAATTGGAAAGAAAATATTTAATTTCTAAAATTCAGACCTGTCTTTGGCAGTTTGATGTTTGCTGCCCACTAATATCACCATAAATCTACCAACTTACTGCGTTGTGCTCATGAAGTAATTGTTCTTGTAAGCCAGAAGCAACATAGAAAGTAAAAACCTTGTTCATTTCCTTTTGATTTGCAGCTTCTTCTAAAGAAGCTTCTAAAAGAACTGTACTGAATTGGTGGCTACTTAGATTTTCATCTAATGGGGGAAAGCATAGGCAAGATAGATACTTATTTCCTTTGTTTACTAAAAGGACCAGGAAATTTAAGAAAGCTGAGTGGGCGTTTTGTTATTTCTGTCAAGAAAATATTTTTCTTGCAATTACAGTCTTTTTTTTCATACTGACAAAATGAAGTGCTGTCAGTCCAACTTTTATGAAATAAATTTTAAACTGTAGGAGAAATTTTAGAATAAATAAGCTACTGACCTTTTTTTTTTTTTTTTTTTAAAGTAGGGCTGATGCTCCATCACTAGCTTGGCTGAATCTCAGAACGATGGCAACAACAGTTTGTTGTGGAATGTTATTTAATCACTGTCTCTTATGTGTTCATTTTGAATGCTCGTGTCTTAGTTTCCAACCTTTTTTTTTTTTTTGTTGTGGGAAGCCTGGTGAATACTAAGTTATGTAAGCAGGTATTAGGGTAGGTCATTGTTTGCAATACAGTCGGTAAAGATGCTCTTTAGATTGAGGTCTTACCACCATCTGGGTAAGATGCTGAATTGGATTCTGGCCTTTGGGGTTGGGCTAAACTCTGTCTTTTGTGAAGTCTTCTCAGCTGCAAAAGGAGTGTCTTATAAGCTCTTCCCATGACAGCTTTAAAACTAGAAAAAACTTTGAGAATTCAGTAGTTCCTGAAGCTGCTCTAGTTAATATCAAAACTGAAGGTATAGATATTTTCCCTTGGGTTTCCAGCTTGGACCTACAACTGAACCCCAAAGGGCTGTGTTCTGGATTCAGAGATTTGAATCAACACTCAGTCCTCTTGTTCAATGTCTCGGAGGGGAGGCTTGATGTTAGCGTGAAGCTGTAGTTCATGACTAGTGTCATGTGTATTGTTCTTTGGCAGTTGGTTATCAGTTACAGTGAAAGTTTATGTACATGGACAGACCCTGGAGAGGCAGTTCTGTGTTAGCGAGGTTATTGTCTTGCAAATGTTCAGAGTAAGATGAGCTTTATCTGTTTAAAGCAATTTGATTGTTGGCAGTTCAATCGATATAAATTATTTCCCCTTGAGCTCCTGTTGAGGACAAAACACTGTTACCCACTGCGGGCTCCTGTGCCTTTTTTGGCAAAGGCACTTTTTAAAAGTCTGAGAACAGTGTCTTTCTGTTTTATTAATGGAGCAGGGTTTAAATCCTGCTTGACCTGTGAAAATCTGAAGACAGTCTTACACGTGTTAGTAACATCCAGATTGGATTAGTGTAATTCTTTGTTTGTAGTTCTGCCAGCATCATCATTCAGAAATTACCGCTTCAAAACCCAGTAACGAGAATGATCTCTGGCGCTGCAGAAACAAGCGAGCTAAACAATCCAGACGTCTCTCTTCAGAGGCTTCCAGCTCAAGCAAAATTGGCTGGAACATCTGCTTTCTGTCTTAAACTCTTTAATGATTAGGTTCCCAATTGTTTGACTGGGTGTCTGTGTAAGCACAGATCCAGGCGTTTTTGAGTTAATGGTGGACTTCTGGCACTCAAAAGCAATAGTGAATAGATAAAATACAACCAATTTATATGAAGTGCTTTTTTAATAACGCCTTCTTTGTTGTGAGTTTGCTGTGTGAGTTTTTGTTAAATTGGTTTCTTGTTGGTTGCAACTAGTATAGCTCCTCAGCTAACGGTATGTTGCAGATTCTGGGATTACTGTTTTAAAGAGTGGCAGTCCTGCTTTGGGATACCTTAGACTTATTTGATGGATACAGACTCAGTAGTCATAGAGGGCATGGTCTGGTGTTCCTTCCTAAGACAGAGCACATATGAGACTAAAGAGTGTATCTATTTCCGTTCTGTTCATTGCTTTGTAGTTCGGGAAAGAACAAAAGAAAATGTTTAACTTTAACCACATGCTTCCCTAGAACATAAGAAAATGTTCAAATGCTTCCCTGTGTACTTTCTGGAATTAGATTGTATCAAAGCTTTTATGTTCTTCCAAGCTAAATGGGATTTCTGCATATTGTTTTGTGCAGCCCCCCTCTCATGGGAATTGGTCCTGAGGAATGTTTTTTTGGGCTTTCTCTCAGCCATCGCATCTTTGCAGGTGAAGACTGAGTCTAGAAAGTTCCTTTTCTGAAAGTAAAATGTGGAAAAATCACCCACCAAGGAGAATATAATAGCTTGTGCTTCTATTTTCTGTGTCAGTTCCACCCACACAAACTGACACTCTCTCCGTGACTGTGTTTTTTAAACAACTGATGCCAGAGGGTAGATCAAGAGCAAGCTTATGGAAAACCCCATTTAGTTTAAATAGTATCCTCTCTGTTTTTGTTATCAATATAATTCTGCATCTGTGTTCTATGATTAAATGGGTCAGCAGAGGGTTTTAACCTTCCCAGATTTAAAATCGTGGGTCTTTGTTGTGAGCAGTGGTAACATGCCCTGTTTGCTCTTAGTCAAGAGGCAACATAGGTGCGTGACGTGGGGAGTTTCCAACAGGTTATTTATTCCCTCTCATTCAGGGTTTATCAGGCCGCTGGTATGGTGGCAGTTACTAGTGTAAATACACTCCTACTTTCCTATTTCCAAAACAGCGGTGAAGCTGGAGGAGTGTAAGGCTGCTTGTGTGATGCTGCTTTTAGTGTTGCTTCTGTAAGATTCTTTTTTGAAGATAGAACTACCAAACACTCCTCCTTTGTACATCAGCGTTCTACTTCCCAATTTAATCTCATTCATAGATTAGTACTTCATTATTTTCTGCAACTTTTCTGTGTGGGTCAGATAAGCATTTTTCATCAAATATATTTTAAAAAATAATTCTGGTGTTCTAATAATGCATAAGGGGTTTGCACAGAAAGACAAGTAATAGATTATTGGAAATTTGAGTAGAGAAGACAAAAGGATGTTTCATCAACAAAATACGCTTTACCAATGCCATTCTTTCAGTATCATCATGCTTTTAATTCAGCGTGGTAGATTTCTGCATAGAAAAGCTAAGGATATCTGTAAGATGTTTATCCTTAATTTGTATTTATAGAACAAGCTTTTTAAATTGCTTGAAGTATTTTGCCTTTAGGTGTGTTTGGAAATTTTAAGTATTCTATGATTGGAAAGTGTGAATTCACCAAAATATTCTGTGAACTTCTTCACGGAGTGGACCAACTTCAGCAAAACTTTCCTTGGTTTAGTTCTTATGAGAACTAGAGAGAGTGTGACCCACCCCAAAATATCCTGGCATCTGGAAGAATCAAATTTAGGAGTATAGCAATTTCAGGGAAGGGACTAGAGCACTGTCATCCTCATAAATTTTGATGGAGTAACATATACCTCACCTAACTTAGAGTTGTTCCTACACGTGTACAGCAGATCTGAGACGATCTGAATTTGCTTAACCCTAAGGCTGAAATCGTAGACATTTCTAATAAGCTAATAGTTGGCTGTTTATGTGGTTTGGGGAAGACCGAGGACATATACAAGCAGATTACTGAGCGTACACCAGGCCACATTAACTGCTTGTAACACATGCTGCAGGACTGAGGTAAGCACGAACAAATTTAATCAAAGCAAGTGCTACTGGACCAAATTCTGCTTTCCACAAGAGGTTCCTCCAAAGCACTATTTCCAGAAGGAAACTCTACACTTGACATCTGGTCTCGTACCCAGCCTGGGTGCCTGCATTGCATGGACAGGTTGCTGATGTTTACACGACAGTGAAAAGTGCAAGACACTTCTCTGTTCCCAATGTGGAATGCACTGAATTGATGAAATGCAAGAAATAAAGACTTAGGACAATCTTACAAGATCTTCTCTGAAATGGGAACTTGCTGAAGCACAAAAGTGCGATAGATTTCCCCTGGTGGTACAACATCACTCCATCTCCGGCACAGTGCAGCACGGTGAATAAGCAACCATAAAAAGGCGGAAAAGAGAGGAGTAAAAAACCCGAGTTGCTGTGTATGGATGTGGCTTCCTCACACATTTTAAGCTCTTTATTTTGCAGCTGATTTTCTTTAAACATGTGATACATGGTGCCAGCCTTTACTTAAAATACTATTCCCCCAAATGATGTTAAAATGCTGCAACAATTCAGCTGGGAAATGTACAGTACAATTTCTTTCCTTTTAAGGGTTGAGAGGTCCTTATCTAATGTTTCTAACAGTTCATCTGTTAGGTTCTCGCTACCTCAGACTGTGCCTTTTATTTCAAGAGAAATTGCAACAGATTTAATGAAGGGAACATTTTGAAACCAATTTTCAGTATTCTTTTCCTAAAGGGATTAAACTGCTAATGTAAATGTTCACAATAAAGCAATACTCACACGTATGATGAAATTTGAGATCCAATCATTCTCTGGCATTCACACACTTGGAAAGAGTTGATTGAAATTAGTGTACCTTTCATGTGCCCCTGCCTTTTCTCTCGATTTGTCACACTATCGAGAGCACTGAATATAAATTCCATTGGATTTTAACCAATTTAACCCTGCAGTAGACAGGTTATAATGAAACTCAATTTGGTGGATGTGGTGGGGGTTGTACTGTAGGCCAGCATCAAGGTACAGATTTGAATGACAGTATGTATTTTCAAGGTATTGTGTTCTAGAAAGATGTTAAAAGAAGGATTTCTGTAAGTGAGGGAGGAGAGGGGATGGAATTTTTCTTTTTTATTGCAAGGCATAGAGACTATAGATTTTTCTTCCCATCAGAAGTTTGAACTTATCAAAGTAAGGAAAAAGAAAAACCGTACTCCTAGCTTGAGTCAGACTACACAACCTTCTAGTGGGGAAAAAACATTTTCTTTTCAGAACTAAAATCTTCTGACTGAAATATTTAATTTAGCACTGGATTTTGTTTCTTGCTTTTGATGTTTAAAAGGGAGTTCTCTCCCACACAAACCACATGGGTGTCTGACAGGAACCGCTAAGGAGGCTTGTTAGCCTTCAGTAGCCTATCGTTTTTGAATGAATAAACATTTTAAGGGGTGTGATATCTAGCCAACCAACCAGGAAAGGTCTAGGGTTTTGAGATCTGGAATACAAAACTGACTCTGATGGCAAACGTTAGTCCTGAAGGATGGCAAAGAATTTCTCAAGAGACGTGTATTGTGTACCCATATACCAGAGATGGTATGGAAAGAAGTCGATGATGAAAAGCTGGTTGTTGTTATAGACCCTGAGGGTGGTTCACAAAAATTACTTGTGAAATGTTTGTACCAATAAGAAAAGCACCTAAAAGAAACCTTGGAGATTGATCATGAGGGATTTGAATCACTCCACTATTGATTGGAATAATAACCATGCAAAAGCAAAGGAAAGCAGGCTTTTAGAGCTACTCTAGTGTAGCGCTGCTTTCATAATGCAATTTGTTGAACGGTCAATATAGCCAGAGGATATTTTGGACCTAATCCTTGGAAATGAATCAAGTGCTTTATGATTTAATAAGGCTGGAAAATGGGTGCTACTTGTATCTGAGTAAAACCTTCTAGTGCTATCATCCAATTTGAAATACTTGTTAAGAGAGGGCACTAGATGAAGCAACACGAAAGTGACTTTGAGAGACTATAAAATGCCCTGAGGTATTTTGATTAGAATTCATCGGTTTACAGCACCAGACTGGGATGGCAGTCAGAGGCATTGCAGCTGACATTCATCCCAACTGCACTGAAAAAGTGCGTGGGCAAAAAGGCAGCAGATACCACTGTGGGAAAACAGCTCAAGGCAGGATGTAAGCAACAAGTGTGCAGCTTTCAACATGCAGCTGACTGTATAAACAAATCTGTTTTAAAGATAAATGAGGGTAAATACAAATACTGAACAGGGAGAGCCATGAGGTACATTCTAACCTGAGGTCAAGGGTTTTCCAAATATACTGACAGTAGTGTGTAGGTATGCAGAGAACTGGTTCCCTGGGGAGCTGGGGACACAGCTGACGATGGAGAATGAAGGAACAGCTGACACTAGTTTTATTTGAAAAAGCAAAATGAAAGTTGCTTGTTTGGGTTGGGTGTTTTTGTCTTTAGAGATAAAGAGGAGAAGAAATGTGGCTCTGTTAAGGAGATGGGTGAATTTGCCACGATTTGAAGTGGCAAGCTAAGACAAGTAAACAGACCAAGTAGCAGGGGACATGCTCATCAAAAATTAGATACTTTTCAGAGCTGGGGAGAGGAGAGGAGAAACCTCTCAGTATTAAAAGAAGAAAATGCAACAGATGAAGCCTTTATCTGAGACAGGTTAGTATGTTTGTATTTTCTAAAATTTGAGAAGTGACAATAAATATTGAATTTAAACGTTGCACAGGAACTGGTTTTTATCCCAAAGGAGGAGTGGGCATGTTATACCACTTTTTGAGGAAAGAATTTAATATTTTTTACATTGGAAAGCTCCTGAGCCTTTGTCCATATTGGCTAAAGAACATGTTTGTACCTCTGTGTTTTCAGGGATAAAGCATTGTCCAGTCTTTTTGCTTTTCTCTTACATGATTCAGGAAAGAATACAGTGATGCTGCTTATTCTCGTATGTGCATATCCATGGCCCAAGTAGCCTGATCGTGGTTTAAGAGTATTTGTAAACCTTTTTGTGAATGTAGAGCAAACAGCAATCACAAGAGATCACCTTGTTTAAAATATATTATGTAACAAGTGAAAGAAATACCATGTGCTGCAGTGAGAAGGAAGAAGGACCACCCTGTAATGCAGTTGTGGGTAGTCTGAAACTGAGTTTAGTTATATCTATATTTTGTTTAGACCTTAACAAACTGGAAGTTTCATGGATGTTATGGCTTAGTCTATAAAAACTAATCTGACTGTAACATCTTTGAAGAAATGATGTTTTCTTTCTAATGCCTGTAAAGCTTGCCTCACTCCTTTGGCATGATTAAAATAGACAGGATTTCTAGTCAGGTGAAATCTGGCCTCTGTTAGCTGTCAATAGAGTAAAACAAAACAACCCCAGAACAGTTGTTTGACGTGCTCAGTACCAAAGTGTTTCGATAGCAACGGGAGATAACTGATTGGTTCCATGAGTAATAGCCTCCCTGATGGCATCTGTTACCTACACACACTTCTGTACTCAGCAGACATTGGTACAGAAGAAAAAAACCCCAACCAACCACTTTGAAATTTCAAAATTAAAGTGTTTTTGTTTCAGATGGGAAGAAAACATTCCCTGTACTCACCCTGCAACTTCTGAAACTCTTAAAAGTTTTTCCGTCTCAGTGTCCCTTGGAAACTCTTTAATTTGCTTGCACTAACCCTTTACGTTTTGTGTACGTTACAGGGGTGGTATCTTTTATTTCTTGAAATAAAAGGCTGGTTACATAAAGTATATTTTTCCATCAGATCTCATGACTGCTAACCGATTTTCATCTCAGGCTAGTGGAAAAAAAAGGTTTCTGGGGTAATGGAGCAAAGTAGGGAGTATGTATTGAAGGGAACAGTCATGCTATACTGACCAGGAATAGTATTTGGTGGGCCAGCTGTAGAAATCTCCCTGAAGGCATCAGCCTTGTTTATGACTGTAGTTAAAAATAAAATGACAGGCAAACTGGATACTCGCATCAATTTGTGGACGCCCAGAATGTGGCTAAAAATGTGATCACTTCTGTACCAAGTACAATTTCTCTATGTTTTTATGTGGTATCTTCAGATTGAGTCACGTTTTGCTGTGCAAAAATGCAATGATTTTTGAGAGAGGATGATAAAGTAATAAACAGCATGATACTTAGTCTTGACTGTCTTTTGAAGGTAGATCAGACTACATCTGGCTTTTTCGTTTTTATTTCTCATTGCATAACATTTGCAGTTTAAATGACAGCTACCACAGATAACGAATTCTTACTTGTTTCAGTAAGGTAACTAACTAGCTTGGTTTAAGCACCCTTTCCTATGCAACTGTGTTGACCAAGACTGAAAACTGTGTTTGGTATTACTCAGGAAAGTCTTTATTTGCAGTTGCAAAAAATCAAGCAGTACTGATCAGTTAATCAAAAAGATGCTGCAATGACCTCAGGAAACTGAAGCATGTAGAGATCTCATGTGTGTCTTAATAATGAAAAGTCATGGAGTGTTAAAGAAAAGCTCTGGTCCTGCACGTATCAGTATTTTGACAGCACCCTACACTTATGCCAAGCCCTGTCAGCGAGAGCTGTATGAGTGCAACAGTTCAGCAATGTGCTTATAGAACCAGAGTCCATGTAAACAGAGAATAATAGATATGTCAGGCTAGAAAGGACTTCGAGAAGTAGCTGCATCCAATGCTCTGCACTGACACTGTATGGATCTCCTCTCCAGCTGCTAAAAACCTTCAGGCACCTGTAGGGACAGTATAGAAGATTATATGACCTCTCTTGGCAGCCTTATCCAAGTGTGTCACCAGCTTTAGTGGTAGAAAATTTTTCCTAGACCTCAGACTGAATTTCTTAAATGCAATTAAGCTGATTCTTCTTGTTTACCCTAGTAAACGTAGGAAGAAAATTGAATAATTGACCCTAATTTTTTTCTTTTTCTTTTTTTTTTTTTTTAAATTTATTTGTTCCTGGAAGGCTGGGGAAAAAATTTGAGTCTGGTTAGAGGGTACAGATGAAATATGTCATAGAGAAAAACAGTGAAAGTAACTTAGTGACTGGAATTATTTTTCATTCCATATTTGAAAATGGATGTTTTGTCATGGTAATGCTAGCAGTCCATTTCCCTAATGGAGCAAAGTGAGGTGGTCAGGTTGCACACAATTTTGTAATTAGATATGGGAATATTATGTTGACAAACAAGAACTTATTGCTCCACCAGCATTTTGAAGTACCATCTACCCTTTACAATGAAGCATTTATAAAACAGACTGTATTTCCAGAGCATTTCATTTTTGCATGACTAATTGCATGTTGTAAGTTACAATGGCAATTTGTTTCTCTTGAAAGATGCTGCCCACATTTCTCACCCCATATATCGATTTGTCTGGAGACAGTTAATGAAAGAAGACCATTTGAGACACAGTTTTGTTCCAAAGATCATCTGCAGGCATGCTGATAAGAATATAAATAACTGCAAGACAGTTTTTGTTTGTTTGTTGTTGGTGGTGGTGGTTTTTTTTTTTAAATAAAAGGCAAACAAACCCCATTTTGTCAAAAGACAATCTGATAAACACACTTCCAACTCTGGCTTCTTCCAGGGCAGCTCTTTGCAGACAAATGTATTTGCCAATAAAATGATGTTGATTCTTTTGGGGGTCTTAGGAGTAATAATTTCTAAAACACTGGTTCCCTGCACCTGGGAAAAATGTTCCATGAGAAGGACCATCTGTAGTTGCCTTATTCCATATACCATATCCCTAAATATCTGCCAGGGAGACAATACATACATGGAGTTTTGGCCTGTCCCAGCATTGCCTCTATAAGCCTTTTTGGTCCTCACAGCATAAGCTAGTTATGCCCAAACTTCCTTAACTGCCAGATATTCACTTAAATGGAATTCATGGGTATCAAGAGTCACATAATTTTCTTACCATTGAATGGCTGGAAAACATTAAACTGAACTCATGAGGGATAGTATATAATCAAAAATGTATTTCTGGAGTTTTCGGGGAAATAATCTAGCCTAGTAAAATTCATCAGCTCTTCGGAGTTTCAAGACTGTTTTTCTTAATAGTAATTGGCCACTTGAACCCTCAGAAATGTCTTGATAATACAGTCTCACAGAATAACAGTAGCTGTTTTATAACTGCACACACTCCCTTCTGAACAATTTCTCTATCTCCTCAATTTTTTCCTCTTCTGTTAGGTTCTGACCTTTGCATTTGGTGTACTTTTCCTGTTATAAGCATGAAACCCTCTTTTTCATTTGATTTGCAGCAGTAATATGTGATTGACTGGACATGGTGCTTTATTATTGCAGAGGTGACTAGCCCTCTCACAAACATATACAAGCCAAGAAGCAATATTTTCATGCAAAAAAAGGCAACCTGAAAATCTGATTAAGAGTTTCATTCCTGTAACAGTATCCTATGGGTTAGTGTTAGTTTTATTGTCTGTTTAATCACAATTGAAAAAGGATTTGCACATCTTAATTCTCAAGAACTCCAGCTGACAAGTCCAAGTCTGATATATTTTTCTTGGCTGGGATGGCTTTGAAGTGATATACTGAAGGAGAACATACTGTGTTAAGATGTGATGTAGCAGAAAGCGTGGAATATCCCTTTTGAGCCTGTGTTTTAAGAAAGAGGTGACAAAACAGGAGATGAGAAGAGTTCGTAAGAATCAACACAGAGGATAAGAAAACAGCTAATGAAGGAAGACTGAATAATTTTCTTTCATTTCTCTAAGGATGAGACTAAGATGAACTTTAACGTACCATGGTGTGCTTTCTTAGACTCTCTAGCTGGGGTAAGGTATAGGTGGGTGAAGTGAAATCATGTAATGAATACTGTGTCAAATACATATTGCATATAAGATGCCTCCCATGCCCAAGAAAAAATAGTTGGCCTCTTTCCTGATGTGAGTTAGCACAATCCATCAAAGTAATTTGCTTTTGATTGGGCTGAGGCTTTGTTTCTGAGTTTGGGCTGAAAAATGCCCTTTACCTCTTCGGTGTTTTGTCCTGTAACTTCATTTTGACTTTTACTGGAGCCCAGAGCTGGGATAAAGCCATTGTGCTGGTCATTGTATCTGTGACATGAAACACGTGTCCCAGAGGTGATCCCAAAGACATAAGTAAGAAATTGATGGCAGACAAGAAAACCATGAATGATGTATCAGGTCAGTGAGAGAAGGAAGATAAATCTGGGTTTGCTCATTTTGGCTTTTTGGAGAGCATAGCAATTTTCAAACCAAATGTTAATTTGGCACACAAATGCATGTGTTGTATGTTGGGGGGTCAAGAGTGCTGCTGTCTTGGGTGTGTGTTCAGTGTGAAGAGAACACTGAACACAGAGGGTCTGCTCCTGGTGATGCTGGCGTAGGCTTCAGTCACAGGTGAACTTAATCCCTTTCAAGAACAGATTGTAAATAATTTTCTTTCTGACTTTACCTTGACAGTGCATGGTGTTAATTTATTTCTTTAGATTGCTGTTTAGTTTTTATAAACTATAAACCAACATGAGAATCACAAGCTGCGAGTTGACTGGATTAATGCAGCAAAATATGAACCCTTGGTCTTGGGCTTTAATGGAAGTGTTAAATGTGAAAGAGAAATGAGGTGATGCCTTAAAAACGAGTGTGTTGGAAGAGACTGGAAAAAGCAGCCATTTAAAGAGCTTTCCCTGAGCATTAGGGAATATGGTGATTCTCACAGGAGCTGATAGTAAGAAAGAACCAAAGATATGCCTGGAGCCATATTGTGGTTATCCAGCCTTGTAAGGATTTGCATTTATTTTGCGAGCAGACCATGGGTCTTTTTTATTGAGTTCTAACAGAAATCTCTGAAGAGGTTCAGTATTAAATATTTTAGGATGATTGTCAGAATTTAGAGCTTTGTTTTCAGAGCTAACATGTGCTGTTCCGTTGAAGATGAATTGCTTTGGTATTGAACTCTGAGTTGTGTCTCTTGCTCTTGAAATCAGGATTTTTTACCGTGCTGGTTTTAACTATTGAAAAGACCAATCTGCCTCATAGGCTTGAGTGAGTATTTGATTCTTTTCTGAGTAACAAGTTATCTAAAAGCTGAGTTACTTATGAAAGAAATTAATTCTGGGAAAGCAAAGCACACTTTTGTGGAATGGAGACGGAGGAAGGGAGAATTGTGTGCTCTTCAGTGACCTTCAGTACATCAAATTGAAATGTTTCCAACACTGTTTATAATTCTATATTGGCATATGTTTAGAGGGAAAGAAACATATAGGAATTGCTGTAGTGGATTAGATTAATTGCCCATTTAGTCCAATATCCTGTTTTCAATATTGGACAGTACCAGATGAATTGAAAATACATGAGAAATCTCACAATGCAATGTGCCTAGCTCCTGCCTGTTAATAGGTTAAGCCTTGGAACACGAAGCTTTGTATTTATTATCAGTCTTTTAAAATAAAAACAAAAATCATGCTTAATGTGAATGTTTTCTCCTCCAGACTCTTGTCTCAAAGAAGGAAGCAGACTGCAGTAATAGATTTATTCCTTTCAGACCAGGAGGCTGCTTTTGTGCTGAGACAGAGCGGCTCCCAGCTCCCCCGTGGGAATGCAGAACTCGCCTCCTTTCTTGGTGCACTGTCACAGCAGTGTGGAGAGCTGCTGCTGGTTGTCTCAGTTCTATAGCTGGCATTTTGTTGAAGTCCTATAATGCATGACACACAAAAATCCAAGGCAGATAGAGAAGATATGTTATTCATAATATCTGTGCATTGGCTGAAACTTGGAATTTTGGGTAACTTATCTAATGAATAGCAATGCTGGAGTTTCTGATGAAAAGCCAAACAAAACTACAAAAATGTGTGTGTGTGTCACATTTAGCTATGTATTGAACAGAGGAAGACGGCTGAGTCTCCACTTGCATGTTGCTGGGTACCCAAAATCGGCACAAATGTTGAGGACTGAAGAACCTTAAATGGGTGGCCTCAGAGTTTTTTTGCCCCATGTACATTAGACGAATGCTGAGCTCTGCTTCTCACCTTCTCCAGTTAAACTGGGTGTGTTAGCCACCCATCACATCCACCCTTGGTGTACAAAGTTCACTTCCACGCTTGCTTTACAACAGAGTTGGACATATTTAGCTCAGTACAGTCATCTTTTCAAGGCCAATACAACTACAGTGAGCTTCTAAGGGACAGGAGAATTGTTCATCAGAGACAAAAAACTAAAAATCCAATAGAAAAACTTTTCTTATTATACAGAAGCTGTATGAAGAAAAAGATAACTTTAATTTACATTTTGTTTTTTCAAGGTCTCTTAACGCTTCATTTAAATTCACGTATAACATAATATACTGGATTTTTGTGTTGGCATTATTTGTAGTTCAAATCATTAACATCCCGAGGGCAGACATAGTTCCTAATTAAGGCTGTGCAATATCTTCTTTGGGGCTAGACTGACCAGAAATTCTAGCAGAGTTCAGTTTTGCCACTGCAGGAGCAGAAGGGCAGAACTTTGCTGCTCTCACAGTTTGTAGGGCGATTCATCACTATGTCCTTAGATAATTTCTTAGTCCTTCTGTGGTAGCCACTAAGGCCAATTCAGGTGAGGGTGGATAGAACTTCTTCACTCTTTATGGACACTCCTGAGAGGAACACCCTGTTTTCTGTGATCTAGAAAACCCTAGTGAAGAGTTACTTCTGGTTGTCTTTACCATGCTGTGGAAGGAAGCCCTGTATGCTATTGTCAGTAGGATTAGTTATGGAGAACTTTGTGTGAGTAGACATGGGAAGAGCCGGCTCATATAGAGGTGCTAAATAAGTGGCAGTAATTCCAAAATACAAGAAGTATGTGTCATCCAAAATGGAAAACAGTAGCTACAAGCTAGTTATAAAATAGTGAGTTAAATTTCTGTTAAAAATCTGCTATTATAATACTGACAAAGGCAACACATATGCACAAAGGATATAAAAAAAGGAGGAAAAAAAAGCAGATTATTTGGGGTTCAAATAGATTAAAAAAACCAAATTATTTCATGGGATTAACTATACATGTTCAAGAATGAGTATGTCTTAAGGTGAGATTCAATTGAATAACAGCACTTATTTATTTTGTGGAGCATCAGGACCATGCTTACAATGTGGAGCTGGAAATCTCTTTTGGATGGACCCAGACTACAAGCAACTGCAGTCAATGCTAAAAAGTTGGGGATTTTTACTGCAGAGTCAAAGATAGTGATCCCCATAGTCAAGTTTTCCTGAGACATGCCATCAGGAAAGACTTCTGTTCCTTTTTGTTTCAGACAAGTGTTAACAACTTGAAACGCAGCAAAGGAAAAACTTTCTAGCTGTAGAAGCCACTTGCCCTCGTCGCAGGAGCTCTTGCTGAGGTTTGGCTAGAAACTGTTGTGTGTATAATACTCCAGTGCTGTTTCTCCCCTGTGTACTCAGGAGAATGACGGTGACATCGCAGACTGTCCTGCAGAGCACCCTTTCCCCTGCACGGTGTATGGGAACAGCAGTGTGCCTGCGGACAGACCGCGGAATGGCTGCAGCAGAAACTGTAGCGGGAACAACTGGGAGGTGCCAAGGTGGCTGTATTCCAGGAAGCTGTTGAGACAGGTAAATTGACCTGGCCTGTCTTTTTCCATCTTCATAGCCTGGCATCTAACCTCTGCTGTCCTGCTGCCTCGTTAGCTATGCCATAGTGACTTTGCTGAATCTGTTAGGTGGCAGCCCAGGTAATTTTCCTATCAAGATTACATCTCACTCTGGCAATTAATGTGACTTGTCCTGTGATTCAAGCAAAAGAAGTTTCTGCTAGTGTATGTATGGCAAATGCCTTACAGCTGGAGAAGTGTCATTACAGTATTTTTTCAAAGGAAATAGCTAAAAAGCAAAGACTATAACGTGATTGTGATATGCTGCTTTAAGGCATGGAGGCACTTGCTAAATAGAATAACCCAAGTTTGTAATAACATTACCAGTTCTCTGGTGATTGCTGATAGAGATATTATCTACCTTGTTCTGATGGGGGCCAAAGCCTATTTTTTGCCATGCTTGAAGGACTGTCTGTGGCTGTTCCAGGCATGGAAGTATCAACAGATTACTAGTTTAGCTGGTTGGTACATAACACTACAAGAAAAAATGAGCAACATTTGAAGGCAAAAAAAATCACAGGACCTTTTTAAATCTTGCTTTGTGATGAAATTCAGTCTGAAAGGGAGTGTTCTTGTGGCTTTGCTTAATAAGGTTTGTAAGACGATATTTATTTGTCTGATCATGTAGTACGTACTGTACTGTTTGGAAGGTCTGCCAAGAATGGCACACAGTAATATATCGGTGGCATGATACAAGCATATGGAGCAACACCTCTGAAGCATCATCCAGAATGATTGGCTGTTCCTTGGGTGTTAGCTGAGTAGTTTTAATAGTTGCTTTCATATGTTGTTATTCTGAAGCTGAGTATGAATTCAGTTATTATTAATTGTAGCATTCCCCAACTGCTGATTTGACTTCCCTGCTGTGTCACCCATTGCTAATGGAACCTACTTGTGCTGGGATAACTGAGCCATAACTAAGAAATATGTACAGGTGTCACAAGCCTTAAATTAAACCTGCCCTTGCAGAACACTGAAGACTATTCCAAAAGTTGTCTTGAAATACATGAGCTAGAGAGCAAAGGCATTAAGCTAGATTAGATAGTGATGGCCAGATAAATTTAAGTGATCTCTAGCAGTTAAAAACGAAATGTGATCACTGAAACTTCTGAAAATATATTCCTATGTTCTTATATTCTGTACCCATGGATTGAACAATGAATCCAACACAATTATTCAAAATTCTGAGTTGCTGACTCCTTTTTTTATTTTTTTCTGTCTGTACAGAGTTAAGTGTTAATTGATTGAACTTGACTTTTCTGTTCATGAACAAGTGCCACAGGAGCCATAATTATTCAAGTACGATTTGACAGTACATTTGTGTAAAACTGTTGCATCTTTTTTTTTTGGAGTGTACCGCATTTTTCCTTCTTTGGGTAGCAGAAAATGGATTCTTTTGATTAGGCAGATCAAATGTCTGCTGAGACCATATGAACATAATGCTGACTGCAGGCAGGATTTACCTTGGGAGCTAAGAGGATGAAACACCCCTACTACTACTAATTGGCACAGGCTACCGACTCTGGGCTATACAAAATGATGTTCACCACATGGTTCTGTAGTCCTTGCCCTTCAGACTGGAGCTGTTCCCAGCCTTGTGTACAGGAGGCTCTTGGGGCAAATGTGTGCCTTTATAATTCTTGTTCTATGACTACCTGTGCTTTAGAGAACAGTCTTGTCAGTGAAGGTTGTAGAGGCAGAACACTCTAAGAAAGTGGACAAAGAAGGGCTATGAGAATGGTCAAAGCAAAATTAACAAAGAAAAACTACAGTCTCTTTAGAAGTTATTGGAGTTTGAAAGGCAGTGTGGAATATGCATAGAAAAACCTCCCTGAACGCTGGTTTTTCTGTACCGTCAGTCTGCTGCTTCAGCATCACGATAGCTAGAGACAGGGGTTACTTTCATATCAATCACCACAGCTTTCTCACAGTGGGGACAGTACATGTCATTGTAGCTATAAGAAATTATTTCTACCAAGACAGAAATGATGGTTTACAGTACATCATCTTGGTTTCAGGATCACGCAAGACACAGTTTACATGAGCTCTCATGACAAATAGAAAATGAATCGTAGGTGCTGCTGTACTCATAGAAGCCAAGACCAGACTGGAATATTTTTTTTAGTGTGAAAAGACTCTGTTAGAGGTTGTTAAATGTAACTGTTACGTGATTTCTAGGGTTTCTTTGCAGTTTAGGGCTGGCATTATTTACTTCAAGAAGCATTTTATAACTGGCTCATTTGATTGATAAAAAAGATGTCTCAGATACTCCTGTAAAGATTTAATCTTTGGCTAACTCTGAAGGCAATCAGAGTACATAGTAAGTTAGAAAGTTCTTAGGCTGCCCCAGCACCTCAGCTACCATGCACAGAGATGCAGTGGAATGAGATGCCTGTACAAGTGTGAACTGAGGTTTTTTTTCTGTTTCAGTAAAAGCTATGGATCTGATTGAGAAGTTTCCAGGCTAATGCTAGTTTCTGACTGAAAGGTATTACAAATTAACCTAGCCATGAACAAGGATGGCAGTGAGGGACAAAGTTTTTTATGAAAAATTTCTTCAGAAGGGTCTGTATATTCCAGGGTTACATGTGTTCAAAAGCGCTGGATCATAAAGACAGAACTGGTATTTGCACACCACAGGCTTTAACAAGAGCCTGTTGGAGTCTTTATAAAAACTCAGCTGCTTTTGACCAGAGATCTAGAGTCACAGTATGCTGTGTTTTTGGGGCTTCCTTCTGAAAACGGTGTAGAGAAAGTGGGTTCAAAGAGTGCACAAGCAAAGATTCTGGGGTAGTCACTTTAGGAGAGAAGATCTGAAGACCCAGTGTATTGGTATCTGATGAGCGGGTTTGATAAAAGGTGCGAGGATGATGTGGGGGAGCATGTGCCTGTGTATGGGAACTTGAGCATCTTCAGGAGAAAGAACCCTTCACCGCAGCACGGGGAAGTTTCCTGTAACTTGGAGTCATAGAAGAAAAAGAAAAGTGGAGCAAGCAGCAAGAAAAAGCCTTCACAGTGGGAGAGACCAGAAACCGTGCCACAGCGTTTCAGGAGAAACACCGGTATCTTTATCCTAGGGGATGTTTAAAACCCAAAAGCTGTTGAAATCCACACTGGAGAAGGTTGCTGTTCTGACACAGATTAAGGGGCTGAATAAATCCCTTTTATTTATCCTGCTTGGAAAAAATAAGCTGGATTTCTACATCCCAAACTGATGGCACAAAGCCAGCAGACCTGGGAAAACACTGTCAGTGAACAAATTTGATTGGCACTTTGTGAGATTTGCTCGGTGTGAAAACTAATGATATCACATTTTAAAAGGCGACATTTTAGAAAGGAGCTGTTCCCATAGAAAAGCTCTTTAGATAAATATATGGATCTGCTTCATTTTGGAAGAATGTTTTCAAGACTGACAACTTGGACATGTGTTGTGGCTCTGAGAGAAATTTTATCTGTTGTTGGAGTACCACAGCACTGGACACAAGGTCACAGCAAAATCAGATTCAGTCTTAGCACTGTCACTTATTATAAACCTCAGCAGCAGATGAGATTCAAATGTGATTTCAGTGAACCTAGAGCTATGGTTTCCAGTAAACTTATTATTTGAAGGCTATTAGCAGTTCAATGAGAGCAGAAGTGTAGCACAAAATGTGATATTTGAAAAGCTTATTAGAGAACCTGTTTTGTAATTCATGGTGAGAAATGCATTTGCTCGAAAAGCGAGGAACTATTTTTAGCACCTGTACAAAATTCGAAAGGAAGAGATTGATACAGTGTGTGCAATTAAACAATCAAATCTAGTGCATAATTAAATTGTTCAGTTATAAGATGCCACACTTCCTAAAATCTGAGAAATAATTATTGATCATCAAATCCTCTGCCACTTCTGGGTTTGTCATCAGCTGAAACTGGTGAATTATTCATTGATTTCAATTTAATACAGTTAATGCTCTTTCTGGTGATGAATATCTGTGTCAAATGTCTGAATGTAAGTTATTTTATTTCTTGTTGTCTCAGTACAAGCCCTGGCTTGCTCACACTGCATGCTTGTCACTCCGGAGTAGGACAAGTCCTGCAGTCTTTTCCCAGACAATATACACAATAGCTTCTCTGGAAGGTGGTGCATGAGAAAAGATTGTTTTAGGGTACAGAACTTATGGGATAAGGTGTGGGTTTTTTTTTACTTTTATAAGCTAAACACAAGAAGGGAAAAATCCTTCACAATCAAGTTTCCTTGGAACCGAAAAGCCAACAACTGCTTTAATTTACCACAATATTTGCATATTTTGTGTTATAGTTGTGCAAACAGGAGATATTTAATCCTGCCTGTAAGCATATCTTCATAAATGCATTATAAAACCTTCCAGAAAAAATAAAATCAGCTAAAAATATACAGCCTTTGGTAGGCATATTAAATTTATTACTTCTACTCCATTCAGTGAATATTTATTACCAGCACATATTTACACTTCTTGGTAAGAGTATTTTAGCAAACTTTACATTTAAAGACCTTTTTTCTTCCTCATGTCAGTTAGGACTTTTATGTCTGAGCCAATACAGGTGAGTGTATTCGTGTCTCTATATGCGTGAAGAATGAACCGCCAGTCAGAGAACGAAACAAAGAGCACATTACTGGGTCGAAGCCTAACGTTACCAATTATTTTCAAATTTACTTGGAGGAGTTTTCTTGCAGTGATTGGAATAAATGTTAAGGTGGGACCTCCTCGCATGCAATGACCAGGATGATAGTTTCTGTGCTGATGTAAAGCACAGGTTATTTTAGCTCTGTGGTATTACTCCTTATATTACAAGTGGCAAAGCAACTATGCTGAGACAGAGAAGGGGCCTTTTTGTTTTTTGCCTTTTCGCTGTTTTCTCTGGTGCTGCAATACCTCTGTGGATGATGTAACTCCTATAAAACGAAACTTCAGGGATAATGTTCCTGTTAAGTAAGCCCTTTGATTTCTGGGAAGACAGATGAGGGTTTTGGCACATCTATGCAGCCTGCAGATACTTTATGTGGATGTTGAATTTGTGAAATTCCATCCACCTAGAGACTGTAATTATATCTTCGTTAGACACTCTCTCTCTTCTCCCTGTGAGGTTTGAATGGGTTCAGATGTAGGTGGGATACATGAACCATTCTAAAACTTGATTCTGAAGTGAAAGAAGGCTGTCAGGAAAACATTAAAGAGGTTGCTATCTTCCCTGACTCCTCTGGGTCTGTATCAACTATTACAGAACTGAAGTAAGGAGATTAAATGTAGGCATGAGGCATACAGCTCGGACTCCAGACCGAAGAATTAGGGTCTGGGCTGGGTGACAGGGTGTTGCTTTATTTCAGTCAGGGAGATTTATGAGGAGGTTTCTTTCTCCTTCGGTTGTACATTAAATTTTCATAGTTGCTCCCCAGTGGCTTCTTCAAATAGTTTCCTGCCTATTGCGTAGCCAGCTGATGTATCTGTTGTCAGTCAAAAGGTTGGATAGAAGATCTGTGAGGGATCAGGTCAAAACCACCACTACTGAGAAACACCTTATTTTTGTCCCTTATCTCTCCATGGCAATATGGCAATATTGCCCTTCGCACGATGGAGCCACTCTGATACTGCTGTCACAGACAACCTGCAGCTGCTAGGATGGGGTGCAGATAGCTTTCTTCACTGTAACCTCCACAGAAATGTGACTTGTTTGGTCTACTGCATCCGTGCTTTCCAGATACACCACTTCTATGAGGGGTGAGGGGAGGGCAAGCTCACAACACCATTGTATGAGGAAGCCTGAGCAAAGCCAACACTTGCCGCAACACCATTAATGTGGAGCATAAAATATGGCTTTGGGAGATCACATGCCTGTCTATATCCTGGAATTTTTGCAATACACTGACAAAACAAGGTTTCTATGGATTTATCCTTCCTGCTGTTCTACCCCTTAATTGCTATCAAGTTCTTATGCAATTTTGCATTTTAAATAGTGAGTGATACAGATTTAACTATTCTCAAAATTTAAAAATGTACAAAAAAAAAAAAAAAGGCATCCAGATGCTTTTTTGCTTTGTTTGAAAACCCTTGTTTCCTTTCTACAAATGGGAAGTGTGTTCATCATGAGAGAGTGTGTCTAGGCCAAGTTACAGCATTTGACTTCAAAGTATCATTCCAAAACAGACAGCCACTTACATGTCTGCCTGTAAACAAATAGGCAGAAAAACAAGATTTCTCTAACAAAATCATCATGAAGGAGAAATGGCTTAGACATTGCAGTAATCCAGGATGGTCTGTCTGCTCTTCCTGTGGAGAACTTTATAGCTTGTTTACTACACTGAAATCTGTCTCTCACTTTACCAACTGCTTCCCAAGATGCTGACTTTGTCTAACCACGTCCCCTTCATTCTTCACTGTTTTATTTCTTTTCCTGCCAGGATTCCAGAGTCGTTTGCATGTTTACAGTATGCCTCCTTTGTAATTTTTTTTCCAGCACAGTTTTCTAATTTTGTTTTTTAGGCTAAGTGGTCATTGCCGAAGATGGTAGGCTATGCAAAAATTTTGCCTCACCGCCATAGATATGGAGACAGTAATTACAGCCAGATATTGGTTCAGTGGAGAGAGGAGATTGTCAAGTGGCCTCTTTGTAGTAGTGTTTCAAGTATTTGAGGCCCAATAGACAGCTTAGAGTTGGTGGGTCACCAGCAGTCATGAGCGTTGCGACCAGTGGAGTCATGAGATAGACTTGTAAACATGCTGTACCTGAAAGCCACAAAATAATGTATGTTAGGGTTATAAGCTGGCAACAAACCTCTTGCAATGTCAGCAATGGCTTTTGTTGGCTCCCAGTCATTGTTTTGCAATTGTTTGTGGTGATGTTGGCCTGGATGGTCTACAGAAAGAAGGCTATTCTTATCTTCAATGTATGGCTAGTGAATGCGTCCATGGGAAAACAAACTTTGAGCAGATCTGTGTTGTTTCGAAACCCATCTGCCCTGAGTTAGTTAAAGCTGTAGAGAGAATGAAGATGTGTTGGTTTTCAAAGGGATCCCAGATTATTTTATGAACGGCAGTGTTATGTTTACTGTGTTACTCAGGAAAATTTACAAACCCCTCATATTTGTTCTTTTATGCCAAGGCGTACTACTTTAAATTCTTGTGAATATTAAACACTAAAATGATTTCATTTTAGAAATTACTGTTTGCACAATGATTATAGTGAATTTTACTAACCTGTTTAAGAATGTAGTCAGATTGAGGTCTCAGTGTTGTTGGCTCGTCTTTACATACAAACCCAGTGTGCAGCAGTGACTGATGCACTAGTTGCTGTTTTCTGGAAATGCAGGCATACTTCGATGTGACAAGTGTTGTACTGTTGGTTAAGGAATGAACACTGCTGATGACTACATAAACTACAGATAACACGCTTAAAAGATACAAAATACTTGTGGTTCAATGTGACCAATACATATCCTGTCTCTTGTGAATATAGCCAGAAGTGTCTTATTTCAGGGGATCAAGGTTTGAAAAGTGCACGACCTCACTGCTAACAGCAGAACCAGCCAGAGTTCAAGGGAGTATTTGAAATAAAATGTATACCACTGTAAACTGCAGACCTGTGATCTCAGATAGGTAAGAGGTTTTGTTTCTAAAGTCCTTTTTTCAGAGCAAATGTCATCTATAGAATAGAAAACGGGCTTGTTTCTACAGGAAATTCAGATTCCCTAGCGCTTTTTCATGCAACTCCCCCAGATATTCCAGAAAACTTGCTAACGTGTGCCGGTTTAAAAGTAAACCGGCAGGAGAAATGAACTCAACTCAAAAGAGTTTAGAAGTCAGAACTACAATTTAATAAAAA
>JAVJGI010000063.1:27748404-27787496 GCA_035590275.1 Ibycter americanus
TCTCCTTTACAGCTGCTTCCATGAGAGCTTTCCTCCGGCATGAATCCAGAATGAAGTGTAAATATGGACCTTCAGCTTTTCAATGAGATGCCTCAAGAGTTCTGGCCCTGGAATATAAAAAGTGCTATTGTGACTTTAGCCCGGTGATGGCTTCAGCTTTCCTCTCATTGCCTCTGTATGTCTGGGCTTGGGAGTCAACTGCTGTCGCTTCCTCTCCACACCTCAGCCTCCTCAGCTACCGAGGGATGAGTGTTATGAGCATGGGAATAATAAAGTTAAATTTGCGGTACTCCTTTCTGAGACTAGTACGTGAGGAAATGGCGGGAGACAGACTGCCCATTACCCGACCCTGTGCGTGGGAGCAGAGCTGACTGAACCCTCCAGCAGTCCGTGCTGTTTGATTACGGACGGAATCTGCTTCCTTTCCTGGGAAAGTGGAGCTTCAGAGGTATTGTGTGCAGCACCCTGTTTTCTTGGTTTGCCTTCAAGCACGATACAAGTGAGTGTTGAGACAGGGACGTAAGCGGTGCTCAGTCCTTAGCAATAGCCTTAAAAAGCAGTGGTACCAACCCTACCTCTTGAATTCTTCCTCCTTCTGAATATTTTTACTGATTTAAACACTGCTAAGTCTAAGTGGTACTATGTTTTTTCCTTTCCTCCTGAAACAGCAAATCAAAGCAAAACCAAAACACTTTTCAGCAGGAATACTCTAAAACTGAAAGCAGAAAGATTTTGAATTTTCTCAGGTAAAGTCAGGGGAAAAAAAAATCTGTTTCGTGTTAGGTTTAGTAGAATTAAGATAATTTGTTGTAGCTGGTCCTGTCAGAATGTGTCATGTCAGTTCACTATGCATTTGCATCCACTCAGCTGCCATGGTCCCGTGTAGGAGTTTGTGTTTTTTGCATCTGATTTTGCTGTTCTTTCATGGGGTCCTTTCCTTAGCTGGATTGTATCTCCTGTAATGTGGCATGATGAACTTCTGCCACCTGTGACTTTGTAGAAGTGATTGCTGTACAAGGTTGGAGGTGGAGATGGGCTGGGCACTATTGTGTCAGGAGGATCAAAGCCTGAGGCTCTGACATTACAATTCCCAGAAGGCACTTAGGTGGATATGGCTCACCATTGAGATAGACGTCCACAAATAAATATGTAGACACAATTAATTTATTTTGGGAGTGGAGGGAGTGTGTTATTTTCATTCTACAAACTGTTTTATATTTTGGCTTTTATGTCCCATCTTGGGGAGTTCACAAAATAAAAAATATTATTTTTTAATCTGCTACCTACTAGTAATTTTAGTTAGAGTGTAAAAATCTAAGATCATTACTTCAGGTCACAAACTTGATTTTAATTAGCATTCCATTTATTAAAATATTTTTCCTAAGGTGTATCTTTCCATTTAGGGATACTGCAGGGAATGAGGGAGGGAATTCTCAAAGCGCTGATTAGCAGGTAATATCAAATCATAATTCTGGCACGACTTACTAAAACTTCAGAGTCAGGGGTCTATTTGGATTTTCCCTATGCATTTTTCCCATTTATTTTCTGGTGGTAAAACTTGGCATGTATAGTTGCAGCTTGGGAGCAATGATGTACCAAATATTGTTTAGATTTTTTTGTGATCCTTTACAGTTACATGAGTAAACAGCATGACTACTGCTGCCTTTGTGCTTTTATATGCTTTCTGGCAGTTCTATGGCAAAACATTTGCGGGTGAGTAATAGTTACTGGGGTTTTTTTTAAATATCAGAGTATAGGATAGTGGTGCTACAGCCTTGGTAAAGCCCCTGCTGCTGGGTCCAGACCACATTGCTGTATCTCAGCTCCACATTCTCAGCTCTCCCAGGCTTCCTGAGATGAAGGCAACTGCATCTCGCCTTTGTGGCTGCCATCCCAAGGTGCAGGTCCTCTATTTAGGACTGTCTCCTATGAGACTCCTGTGTGTCTTCCACAGCTTGGGTTAGTCTTACTTTCTCTAGACTCTCCAGTGGAGTAAGCACGTTTTCCAGGGGACTGTTTGGGTTGCAGCTAGGACACTAGATGTTGAAACAGGTCACCTACAAGCTTTACAAAGGCTCTGGTATCAGTCCTTCTGTACAGCATAAGAAATAGCTTGACTGTATTTTGGATACCCAAATTGGCTCTTGCTGTATTTACTCCCAGAAACATGTAAGCAATATGCTGGAGATAGTTGAGCTGGCTGCCCTGCAGGGCCAGACTGGGCTGAGATGGTAAATCTACACTTCAGCATACTGGGATATGTGGACTTCAGGTTGGTTACTGGCTTTCAGAGGTCTTCATCCATTATGCAGCCCAGATGCACTCGCAGAGATCAGAGAAACAAGCCAAGTACATTTTCCTGCCTCAGCTTTTGTTTTTGTTACTCTTCAGAGTTTTGGGGCTTATGTCACAGTCTTTGGAACAGTCTGGTTTTGACAAGGTTTCTTCAAGTTTCAGAGTCTGTCCCTGAACGGTGAATCTGAATCTACTAGCAGGCTTCCCTGTAACATATTCTTTTCCCCTTTCTCGGGTTATATGATGACGCTGGTAAGTCACTGAAGATTCCCAGCAGATCTATATGGTTGCCTCTCCACAGAGCGCAGTCTGACAACCTGGTTTGCGCTGGATGGCAACTGCCGTGTTCCCTGTAAGCTTTCCAACTGAGCTCACCACCATCACCGGCTAACAGACCTCCTTTGTTAGCCTTGCCTCAGACGCAAGAGTCTTGCTAGTTATCTGCCGGGAGTTTTATCTCAATATGGAGGCACAAAATACATTTGAAATGGAAAAAGAAGTTTCCAAAGCAGTTGGTAGTCTAACACAAGGAGCGGAGAGGGGGGAGAGAGAGACAATCCCTGCGAACAGCCGTAAGGCTTAGACATACATTCAGACGTAGACAGATTTACCACATTGGCACTAATACTTTCAATCTTTCTACAAAAAGAAAGTATTGCCAAGATGCTAATGTATACACATGGTAGCAATATGTTCATGAGGAAGTGTAGTTAAGTTAATTACTGGAGCTGGGCTGTATGGACTGTGTGTTACACAGATGGACTGTACGATATGCAGGCACTTTTTAAGTATGCAGAGTCCTACTGAAGTGGCACAGTTTAATGACTCACTTGGATTAAAGCTGCTACAACCTATTGTCCCAATAATCCAGGATTTAAGCATGCTGTAATTGTATGTATCATGCATGAAAGAGCAATTTGTAGCTGTGGAAAGTTTAACGCTGCTCCTAGTTACTCGGCTTTTGGTTTTCTTTATGCCCAAGAGCCAAAGTTTGAGTCTCAGCAGTATTTGTTGCAAACAAAGGCTGATTCCTTTCCTTACTCTTGTTATTGCAAACTAGAAGTAACTCTGCCATAGTACGTGAAAGGGGAGCCAGCTTGAGTCTCCTCAGCAATAAGATACTGCTTGTCAGCGGGGTCTGCTTAGTGTCTTGCACTGCAGGTTGCCACACATGAGCCTTGCTTGTTTTTATTCTGTCATAGAATGATTTGGGATAATAGGCAGACCCCATCTGTTCCCATTTTAGGATGCTTTGCTTTCTTTTTCAAAATCTGCCTGTAAATAAACACACGGAGAAAAGTGCTGGGCTGTGAAGCACGCACCATGGGGTTAGCACAGAAGGTCCTGCTTCACGTCTACCAGCACGGACATGTTCAGCTATTGCAGCATATATCGTACCTGATATCCAACATCACCTATGCAGCTCCTTCAGGCCTAAATTTGAATGTTACTGGAAAGGGCTGAGTGAATGGAAAATTAACCTTCTCCAGGAACTGCTCCCTTCCCCACAGGTTAAGTCAGGGCATCTTCATAGCTGCATGGTTTTGCTGTGCCAGGTTCATAATTGTGAGTCAGTGTGGGTCGTGCACAGATTATGGAGGTGATGTGTGGGGTGAGAGGGTGTGTTATGTATCTTCTGACACACACATGGCTGGGAAACCAGAATTGCTTTCACAGCACTTGAGGGAAGACACTGCTTCATCCTCATTTTTGGCTGTGCTAGGGTGGGGAAGGGACTTTCTGGGGTAAGGGGATAGTCCCTCACAGAGCAGCGGTCATTGAAAAGGGTTTTATCAAGGCAGGGGACGAGGCACAACTCAGGAGAAAGTATTCTCAGCTGCCTGCATGCCTGTAGCATTTCCTTTACTCCACTGTGAATTCTGCTCTGTGGCATTTTAGGGCTTTGCTTTTCCTGAGGTGCAACCGATTATTGCAAAGAAGCTGCCTGACACCATTTCTGTCGCAACCAGACTTCTTGTATCAGATTAGCATTCCCTGTAAGCACCATGGAATGGGAGGCTGTGAACCCAGCCCAGTGTGAGTGATTGTACATTGGTATTACCTAATTCTTATAGTATTAAGGTAATTAGGAAACATGAGACTTCACAAAAATAGACAGCTCATTGTACAGAGAGTATCAAAGATGTTTCTTCTCCCATGTCAATTTGAACAGTGCTCTTGGCTACTACGTTACAGTAATCAGCTTAGCTAAATTTGTTTTGCATGTCTGATGTTAATGAATGACTGGTTGTTATTCTTTAAGGTTGAAATCCACTGCATCTGCATAAACCAGGAAAGTCAGCAGTCAGGCTCCAGAAGTTGCAAGACAGGGGCAGGGCAAGGAGTTGAAATCCACACTCACAAGTGCGGGGCCACAGGAGAGCACCACAGTGCGTGTCGCTTTGGGCTAGTGCAGCAGTCGCATGTCATAGAATCATAGACTATCTCAAGTTGGAAGGGACTCATAGGGATCATCTAGTCCAACTCCCTGCTCACAGGACTACCTGAAGCTAAGTTGTATGACTAAGAGTGTTATCCGGACTCTCCTGGAACTCTAAGAGGCTTGGTGCTGTGGCCATCGTGTCCAGGCATGAAGAGCTTTAGAATCTGCACAAACATGGATTTATGGCCCCATTAAACCTTTCAAATAGTTCCTTTCTGGTTACAGCAAACATTGGAGATGTAATAGTTGTATGTTATGGTGCCTACGTGAGCGTGCCGTTCATTCCTCTTCCCTTCCCTTCTGCTCCAGGGTGGATCTTACAGTACGTGGAGCTTCTGCTGTCATCACTTATGGGCATTTTACAAATGTGGTGAAATGAAGAAATGATGGAAAAGTGAAGTCTTTGGTTAGAAACACACTTCAGCTGGATTGAGACAGTTCACACAAGATGGAATCGTAGGCAGGCTTTTTTCAGATGCTTTTCTAGTTTATCCAATTTATAATCTGTCCCTGCAAACATGCCATTTCTAATGGGTTCCATATGCCTCTAAGCCTTCCTGTTATTTCCTACTCTAAGGATTGCTCTGTTCTGCAAGAAGTCTGCCACTCTGCAGCTTGTCTAAGGGTTGCTTTTTTTAAAAAAACCCAAACAAGAACTGGAAGAGGGCCTAGGATTGGATGCCACTTTTACAGTCATTCTTCACAGCTAACCTCAACCTCCATTCTGATGCTGCTGATGGCACCACAAAGAGTCAGTTTAAAACACATATGCTAATGTAAACAGGGGAGGTTGAGGTGTTTTGGCAGCCAGAAGTGGCCACAGTGACAGAGACTGTATGAGGAGTTCAAGGTGTCCACTTGTTGGTGCTATTATAGTACTTAATGTTTTCCTCATCCATAATTAATTTTTTTTACACTGAGTCTCTAAACTGCTGTCATGCTGAATTATTTCATCCTGGTTCCAGAGAATGGTTCTGTAAATACTCCTCTTGGCCATTTTTTCTGGTCTGTGAGTATGGAGGGGTTTTGAAAGCTCATTGCTACTTTACTCCCCACACATTTCCCCATCTATTCCCTATTTTGCTGCTGCCTCCCCCTCCTTACATTAATTGTCCATTAACATAGTAAGGCACTGATGGAGGATGCCAAGGTCACTCCTGTGCCAGGAAGCTTTTGCAGCTATGGACAGTCACGTCTTAATGCTGAGTATGCCAGTTTGGGTTTTCCTTAGAGGAGATTACCAGAAAAACCTGCCAGCTGAGCTCCTGAGTCCCCATAATTTTCCTACTGAAATGAGGGAATTCTGCAAAGCCAAACGCCCTGGCCAAGACTAATGCCCTTCTGTGCCATTTTCTGTCTCTAACCAAAAAAGGTTCTCTATTTAATAATCTACTAAGTTTCAAATTCATGCAATTATCTTTTGAGGTAGCTTGATGAAATGGAAGAAGCAAGGAGCTTGAACTGCTTCTGGACACGTCTTCCCACCCCATGTGACCTCTTGTTCTCAGTTCTCTCATCTGATACCATTTAAAAGAAACACCTCTAAGGTATCTACATAGGCTTATGATGGGAAAAATCAGTTAGTATGTTGACATATGAATTACTATTTTTAATTTGTATTAGACTAGCTGCTACAGCTTGTAAAGTGCCACACTAGGCATTTTACAAACAAATTATGAGAGGGAGTCCCTGCCAACATAGAGTTTATGATCCAGACAGACAAGACAGACCAAACACGAGAGAAGGCGAATGTCACCTTTACTGTGTGTCTGTGGAAACTGAAGCCCTGAGAGATAGTTTCTTCAAGGCTGTAGGCAGCCTTAGCGAGAGATGCGTGGACAGAATCCCCACATCCCGAGTCCTGGGACAATACCTTATTTATTAGACAAGCATGTCTCCTGAAATACTCTGTACGTTCCTCAAAATAAATTCCCCACTGAAAGTAGAAGTTTGAATAGGAGTTGGCTTTTATAAGTGACTTGCAAACTCGGAGCAAGACGCTTCATAAAGAACCATTAAAAATATCAAGTTAGTCTCCTGAGAAGGGTAGTTTTTAATTAACATAGAGCAATCTTGATTGGATTCAGTGGGCCCAATTTCTTAGTGTATTTGCAGTTTGTATATTCTGAAATAACCAAGTTGCACAAGCTTATTGCTGTCTAGAGCTAGGTGGGCCTGCTCTCTGAAAACTCAGTGCCTAGCAGCTGGGACATTAATGAGAAATGGAAGAAATGTGATTTTGCCCTTTAAAAGACAGAATCCTCTTCCTTGCAAACCCAAGAATATTAGCATGAGGTTTGGTTTGGAGGAAACATAACAAAGGGGAATCTAAGCTCCCATGAGCTACCTGTGAAAGTACTGATCCCCAGGCATGGGCGATGAGTCACTTTTCTTCCACTGATTTGTATTCAGAGGGGACCGTAAAGGAACTTACTTGTGTATTTTGCCACATTAACAGCAGTTAGCTTGTCCACACCACAGAACTATCCAGCTGTTGTGAACTGTGTGGCGGTGGAACAATTCTTATAAAAGGTCCCCAGAGATTCATACTTATAAATTCCCTCTAATAGCTATTTAATATCAACAAGAATATGTCACTATCAACAAGTGACAAATCAGTACTGGAATATAATGTGTTAAATCTTGCATAGCCCTCACTGACTAATGAGGACTGACCTTTGCAGCAATATATACAGTCAGTTTATTAAAGTAGGGACAGAGCAATCTCCAGGCCTTTGGTCAATCTAGGTTGCTTGGGGCTGAGGAATTTCCATTTAAAATATCTCTTCAGGTGATAAAGACTGATTCAATAGAGATCGGCTAATAAAGAAAGTGCTGGGAGCTACTATTTAATTCTAGCTTCTGTCAGCTTAACAGCAAAAACTTTTAATGAGGAAACCATTAAAGTTGACCTAATGAATCAGAAATGCTTTTCCTTGCTGGCTAATTATAGAGTGCCTAGAATATCTTTCAACATATGTAATTTGGAAAATACGGACCTATTGAGTCCCCCTGCTTTCGAAGGAAACCTGTTGCATAGCAGAAAACGTGAAAATGCTCTCCTGGGAGGATGCAGGGTTTGACCTGGATTCACTGAGGAATCTCTGTGGTCAGGTGGGCTGGGTGTAGAGGACAAGCAAACAGATGAAATTAGTGCTTGATATGTATAAATATTGCTTTGTGTGATGTGCTAAAGTTGTGGAGGAACGCAGTAGGATGCATGGTGGTTAAGAATAGTTGCTGTATGCATCTCATCTGGAAAAGAGCATTTTGATAATGTCCTAGTCAGTAAAGTAGAAAATATATCAATGTTTATCCTGTTTACAATTACAATGTGAGGTGAGCCATCAAAGAATATCATTGAAGATGATCTTTGCTGTTCACTTAAAGTTTTTCTTCTATTAGCAATATATTCCGGCAGCAACATTTGCTTTTTGTGTGACCGAGGGAAAGTTCATTGATATTACAGTAACATCCAGAAATCCAAGCCTTGATCAGACTGGATGCTTAAGAACCCAGCTAAGAAATAGTTTCCAGTAGCATCGTCACTTCTCAGTTTCTTTTCTACAAAATCTTAATATCTAAGGTGGGATAGATAAAAGAAGGGAACTATTCCTGTTTGGCAGATATGAAACACAGAGAAATGAAATAATTTATCAAAAGTTGAAATGGAAATTTGCACTGGAGCTAGGAACATAACTTGGATTTCAGAAGTCTTAATTTGAAAATTGAACTGCAGCCCCAGTCTGCATGTAGGCGATGATTTATGATTATTGTAATCTTTTTCTATTGTCATATGAAACTTCCTGCATTACTAGGTCCAGCCTGGGTTTTTCCCTTCAATTCCTAGTCTGCAGATCTCTGACATATATAAAACATATTTCTAGGATATTCAAGGTCTAAAAGAACCCTGGCAAACAACTGTAAGGTGTTTTGGTTTTTTATGTGTGCCGAAGTGTGGTTTCACAGTAAAAATCACAATCCAGTTTACGGAAGTTGGCTGTTTAAGAGAAAACCCAGATGTGCAACATACTATAAAAAAAGACCCCTGTGTCTGTGACTTGCACAACTCTAAACTCCTTCCCTGTGTGATTAAGAAACAAAACCTTAAGTTAAAAAGTGAAAGGTGCACAAGTTGTGGATACAAACCAAGCGAGATGAGATGGAAAGGGCACTACAGTTTTAAACTGCAGCAAAATACAAGCAACTGTTTGGAACAAAAGCCTCCTGTTTTCAATGCGGTGCTATACTCAGATTTGAAGATTTAAAAACCTTTATTTATATAGGTGTGGTTTTTTTTATATATGTATATATATATTATACAATATAAAGTACTTTCTTGCTTGGTTTATGGTTGATTACGTGCTGAGAACCAGGTTCACTGCAGAGCCTGGACTTGTGGCAGGCTGCTGCCACGGACAGTGCCGTAGGTGGAAGCAGCTTTTGTGTAGGTCTGAAGTCAAATGGTTCTACTGTAGGGTGGTTTGGTCATACTGTACCGACCGTGTTTGTCGGTGTAGGCTGTTAATGCCTAGCGCTGGCTGCAGCACAACTGATCTTGCAGCCTTATTGACACAGGAGCAAGTGTCCTGTCCTCTGCCCCATCGTGACAGAACTGTTGCCTGTGGTAGCTTCCCTGGGGGCTAGCCTGGTTTTCAGGCAGTGAGTATTTGTCCATCTTTAGCCAGGTCTTGGTTTTCTTTGCAGGGCTGGCATGTGTAAACCAGATACTCCTTCATATGGCCAGCCTGAAGACACTTGGACTTATTGCTATTAATGCTAAACTGCAGCTAGGGAGCTGCTGAGCCTCGTTAGGGCCAGACCTTTTTGAAAGATACGCTTAATGCCTGCAGCACTGCAGCTTCTCTCCTGCTCCAGCAGATGCTTAGCTCCTAGGATCTCCAGCTGATGTTATTTGTTGATATCTGTGGCTACCAGACTAGGGGGAAAGGCTGCTCTTCTGTGCTGGGCATGCATGAAACGTGGCCCTAGCTGTGGGAGGGATGGGAAGCAGAGCTGACTGTGTCTGTCTTGCATCCCGTACACGAGACTTGACAGGCCAGGCTCTGTGCCAGGCTTCTGGAGACCCCTTTGGCAAGCACAGTTGAAGGGAGCCGTGATGGAGGGCAAAGAGGCTCCATCTTTATATCTAAGGTAGGAGCCAGTGCCCAGTGACTAAGGTGGCAGTCCTTCGTCTTTTACTCAAGAGACTTGCCGTTACAGTGGTAAAGATCCAGCTCTGCTTAATTTCTTAATATTTTCTTCATGCTTGCAAATGCCACACATCCACTAGAAATAAATTTCTTTTATCCTCCTCTCTTAAGAATTTGAGTGATTTAAACTTGGGACACTCTTCCTTTGTTCTCTGCATTTTGAGCTTTGAAGATTATGTGTGTCCTGAGCTTCTTTGTCAGGAACTTTCTTTCCTAATTGCATAATTCTCTATTATTAGCTCTAAATGTCATAAGGATTCACAATAGTATTCCAGATTTTTTCGCATGGGGTTCAACTCTGAGGCAAATCTGCAGTGTGCTATTTTAGAAGCAACTTCTGTCTAGTCTTTCTGTGTGTTATTTGAATTTCAAGTGGATACATAATTGCACGTAGAACTATTAAGAAGATTTATGGTTCTGTGTATTTCCTGTGTGTTTAACGTCCCAGAATTTTGCACTGGGCCTTCTGGTACTGTTTATTTACTTAGGGTTGGTTTTAGGCTATAGGCATTAATAATTTTATGACTGAGTGTTCCTAACAGATGGCTTTATGGGCTGTAACAGCCACCAAAGAGCAGTGCCAGGGAGCAAAATGAAACCATATATAATGCAAACAGTTGTGTGCAGCCTTGCTGTAGGTCACCGAAATACCTCATTTATTGAATATCCTTCTGTAAAGGAGGGTTAGAAACACCAGCTAAGAATGGAACCAAAGGGACTCCCTCTGGATGATATTAACGGTATATTATTGTGACTTGGAGAAGTGCGTAATTGGTACCAGTCAAAGGGGCCCTCCTTCTCCCTCCTCCCTTTTTGAGTGTCTCACTAGAAAAGGCCTATAGATTCATGGCTTGTTATAAGTTAGCGTGTGCGTTTGCGGACAGTATGTGGTCTGTTAGCCCTGAAAATAGACTAGCTTGTTGACTTTTGAGGGACGGTGCAAAGAGGAACGGAGCCCATGTGATAGAAAGTGGTCTGACCTATTTGTTGTGAGAGTCAATGGGGAGAGTGATACTAGACTGTTCTTTTGTGCCCCGTAAATCCGCAGGCAGTACATTGTGATACCTGGTAGACAGTTTTTTCTTGCATCTGTTCTGTGTTAATGTTCTTCTAGATCTTGGGGAAGAATCCAAGCCTGTAAGCCAGTGAAAGCTGTGTGAGGCACAGATTCACCAACCTCTTTTGATAATTATTTTAAGAGAAAGCTTATGCATATTGACATGAAAGCAGTTTATGTATAGCGGCATGAAAGAAGCACATTATAGGCTTGTAATCTAGAAACCCTTCTGGGTGTATGCCCAACTCTTCTGGTGGAACTCAAAGGTCTTGCAACTCCTTGGCAGCCTCTGATACTCCAAATCAGGGACTTATCATTGATCCCACAGAAGCAGTGCCAAGGCTTACCTTATCTTGACAAGACTGTATTACATTCAGCTGCATCTCAATAACTTACAGAAATTACGACTAGCTCCTGCATAAATGGAGATGTAACAACTTGTAGCATGATTAGGGGATCTGAGACTGTTGTGCACAATTTTAATGACTGCAGAGACCACAGGAGGCAGGAAAAAAGAAACCACTGTGTCTCCTAGATAACTTGACTGGCTTAGTAATCTTGGTAGGAATTTACTATCTGTGCTTTTCAAAAACACCACAAGCAAAGAGAGAGGAAGAGAAAGAAAGGAAAGAAATTAAGTGCTATGTGATTTCTTGAGGCTTAACTTTGCTGAGCTGGTCTATAAGCAATGCAATGAGGATGACTTGTAGTAAAGATGATGTGCAACATGATTAGGAAAAAAAATGAAGGTCTGTTACACCAGTCTTATAGCAAAAAGAATTCTTGTACTATAACCAGTGGTAATCTTTACAGTTTTCAATGTATACAGCCTTTGAAAAATGCATGATTCTTGTTTAATTATTTGGGAACACCTTGGGCCAAAGGAGCACCAATTCACCGAGTAGTTCTTATGGGTGAGAGTATCTAGGTAAATTCAGTGTAAGGGAGCAGGACATTAACCTCATCTTCTTTCATATATATGACATGATGAGAGGGATAAGGAAGTCTGATGGTGTAGTTCAAAATGTTTAACGTTTGAAATAGCTTGAATTGTGCTTATGCTGTATGGAAAAAAAATTTGAAGAATAAAGGGAAATGTCTTTCCTTTTTTATTTAAGTGGAGTAAAATAAATCTGAGCACTGAGATTAAGCCTTAGTAGTAGATGTCAGTATGTATAGGAGCGCACAAGTAAGAAACTGCTTAATAATCTGCCATAGATGCTGAGCCTAAATTTAGCTTTTCATATTTCACTGTAAGCCAAACCATCACCAGGCTCCGGTAGTTCCTTCTTTATCTGATGTCTTGACTTATTCTGAACCATGGAAAAAGATATCTTTTCTCTGCAGTAGTCTGGTTTAAAAATGCCGGTCATTATGAATCAGGTTTGAGAAAGATTCCTGGATAGCGGGTCTTCATTGCTGTCTCTGAATCTTTAAGTGATGATTTCTTCAGAAGACTGGAAGCTGATTTCTATGCAGATGTCAACAGAAGCCCAATCATAGCCTTATAGTAACATTTAAAAGACTAGTGCACTTCACATCATATGTTTTTATGCTTGCTCAGGACCAGAAGAATTATGAGCAGTTTCGTTTTGTCTCTAATGAAGTCACGCTGTGCCCAAATGTGTTCCTAGAAAAACTGAAAAATACTTGTCTAGAGAAAAGGAATGCAGGAACTGTAAGGAGACCCTGGTGATGACAGGTGAGGTGCGTGCAAACTTGCAATGTGTAGAGTCATTCTGTGGTGGTGAACACCTGGAGGTGGGAGTGTTGTTGATGTCTCAAACTGGCAAGGAAAGCTGGCTAGTGGCAATGCTATGGAGCAGTTTCTTCCAAAAAAACCAATTTTCTGATTGTCCTGGTAAACACGACATGATCTTTGCGCAAAGAGATCAGGTACTAGATGATTTGCTGCACGAAGTAGACAATCCTCCGTCCTTCCCTTAATATCAAAGGAACTCCTGGGAGGACAACAAATTCAGATTTACATTTTGCTGCTGCTGGGAGCGCTTGCTAAGTCTTTCTACCTGGTGCCTCCCAGTACTTTGGGGTGTCTTTAAAGGTGGCCAGCTATCTCATGAGAGGTTTCAGCTTGCCCCGAAAGCAAGCCATAGAAGTTTTAAGCTTCTGGTTGTTTTCCTTAAAAGTTTTCAGTGCCCTTCAGGGTAAACATCCAGCATTTATAAATTAGCTACCTGCTAATTTATAGATGCTAATTTATAGTTGAACTCTACTTGCTTTTGAATCATCTCTGTTTTTTGTCTTGATAGCAAGTGGTAAGAGAGTTGTCAAATAAAGAACATTAACAGTCCTGATGTGTCAGCTCTCACAGATGTTTCTGTCAAATAATGCTGTGATCATCTGGGATAAAAGCTAATAGGACTGCTTTCTCTGGGGGTCATTTCCACGTTGCATATTAGTTTCTGCAGATTCTGACGGACTCTTCTGAAGTATCTGGATGTGTATGTTATGTAACCCCCTTACTGTCCCCCACTCCCTGATCTCTAATCTGCATCTAGCAAGAGCCTTTTCCAGCAGTTGTTGGTGGTAGGTAACTCGCTGCGTGCTGTGGTTGTTGGATTATAAGGTCCTGTTCACCTCCTCCCTGGGTTGGATATCCAGAAGCCACTTTTATCCTTTTTCCTCTCCCCCCCGCCCCCCAACCTGCTGCTGTGTGGTCCTTTTGAATAACCTTATGTCTGAATTAAAAAGAGCGAGGGAGGGAGTGGGGGTGCTTACAAGAAGGAAATGTTTTGCTGATGTCTGCAGGGTAACTGTAAACATGAATAGCAGTGCTATGTGTACGCCCTTCTAGTACAAACAGCCTAACTTGCAGTATGACAGTTAGCATGAATATAAAATATTCATACCCTGTTCAAGTATGCAATGATGAGCTCAAAGAACATCACTCTTTCACGAGCTTGTCGGTGTATTATTCATGCTCTGTACAGTTCATATCTTTAGACAGTATTTTTAATGTGCACATTATGCACTCAGAAATATGTCTTATTTACACTTAATTTTTGTGAGACTTGCATCAGAAATGGTGCTGATCCTCACCTTGCATGCCGTGCATGAGAATTAAAAAGTCTAGTCTTCTTTTTTGGGATACTTGTATCTTGATTTAGCTTAAGCTTTTTTTTTAAGCTTATTCCTGCTAAAGTGTTTTTGAGTGACCTTAATGCAGACTGTTAATGAGGTGGCAACGTTGTTCTGCTATGGACATCACTAGTATTGTTTATCGCTCTTGTTTCCCTTTTCACAAAACTACCTGGATTTTTCCTCAGGACCAGAACCAGAGCTAGGGTAAGGCTCCACAGTTCCAGTGGCTTGGTATTGCTCTAACAGCTTCCATTTGGCCACTTGGGGCAAATAAACCAATTTTTATCCACTTTAATCTGAAATCACCCTGTGAATATAAATCCCTATTCCTCAATTATCCCATAGATGTTTGAACCTGTTGCACAATTTCAACAACATCCGACCGGAGAACAGGAAGCTGCAAAATACTGCATTCTTCTGAAAATCAAGCACAATTTTTAATCTCCAAAACCATTAGTTCAGCCTGCCACCAGCTAAGAGATGGTAAATCGTTTGCTCTGTCCAGTCCCTAACTGCTGGTGGGGGGCTGGCCATGGGAGGCACACGGTGCTTCAGCTCCTGGTCAAGGAGTGTGTGTGTAGTTTGGGGCAGACTGCAGCTCCAACCATCTCTTGCCCAAGGGGGAAGTGAAATAAAAATGAGCTTCTGGTGGCAAAATGGAAGTGATAGGGTCTCAGGCTGTTACCCTAGTTAAAGTAATTTTAAAAAAAATCAGTCAGCCATGAGGAACAAATGAATTGAAAATCAAGCATTGTTCATTTCAGTGCTCATGGGACTGTTATTATCACCCTTTTTGCCTTTTCCACGTCCTGGCTTTATCTTGCAACGACTTCTTACATCGTGGTCAGGAATAAGTGTAATCCTAAAAAGCCTGATCCACGTCAAATCAAACGCAGACCCCACACCTATTTCTAAAATGCACCGATTCAAGTCACTTCTCTTTCGGTGCGTTTGCACATGGCTTCACTCAATGGGGCTCTGATTTTTGACTCAGGCTTGTGCATACATGATTAATACACATTATTTTTCACTACTGTCATATGGAAAAGAATTTCAAAGAGGAGGATTTAAAGTTAGTTGCCTCTGCCTAAACAGACATAATTAAAAGGAACAGCTTCACTTTCAGAGATGATGAGTACCCTTATGTTCTAGTGGTGTCAGCTATAAAAACAGAACATTTCTTAGGGGCTGAAATACAGATTTTTTGCTGAGCTGAGCTTCCTTCAAGATGGGGGTAAAGTTTTACCCATGATTTTTCCTCCAAATACTTACTATTTTCATGCCCAGTTGAGTTTGCACAATAACCAGACAGAAATCAATGTCTAACCTTCACTGGTTTCCAAGATGCATTTTTAGGTATATTCATTATCTAATAATCTTTATTCAATGTTAAATATTCTTTGCAGTTTGGATCCAAAATGAGCAATATTTATTAAGAATCTTTCACATATGAACTGGAATAGGATGTTACCGTGATAAGTACATTGTAATGCGTAACAGTGCAATCTAAACTACTCTCTTGCAAGACTACAGATCAAACTTTTAAGCCAAGTTTATTTAAAAGTAGTGATTAGTACAAAAGAAAAACTGATTCCTTTGTTTTGGCTGTTAGACAAAAACACTATGTGAAAAACTGGATGCCAAAGCACCCTCATGCCCGCAAAACCCCCCTGATATATCAAATAGCTCTGCAACTAGGTTAGTCATCCACTAGCAACATGTCACAATTTTACGCTTGGACTCCTTAATATTAGAGAAGTACAAGTTCTAGTTTTCAAGGCATCTGGGTAATGAGAAAGGAAGCTATCTCCATTTATAGAACAGAAGTTAGTAACTTCTGACTCGCAGAGGATACTAAAGTGAAAGTAGGCGGTTATTCCATCAAGAGAAGTCTGGGAGCCATCTAAACTAAAAAGGATAAGGAAAGGCAAAAGGCATCTATGCAGTGAGAATGCTAGAGAGAAAAGATTTAGAGATGGCCCTAGAACTGAATGTATACTTAGCATCATTATTTCAGGAAAGATGGCAGTACTGACCATGGACTCAAAGGCAAGCGAGCAAGAAAGCAGATATAATATCTACATTGAAGGCAGTTGCAGGGTTTAATATGCTCAAGTCTGAGGACCCAGACAATGTCCACCCCAGCCTTTGGGAGAGATTGCTTTATAAATCAGAAATTTTGACAGCAAGAATTTCTGCTGAAGCCATCTAAGAGTGAGAAGATAAATACCAAATGTGATACACATACTGAAGAAATGGTGGCAGATTATACTATACTACAAGTCGAAGGCAAAAATATTTGCATACCTGAAGGTAAATAGGAAATGGCATAAAATGTATAATTGGTTTACCAAAGACAGATTTTTACCAGACTAACATAACAGTGTTTCTTGGCTAAACAGACGATTTCTACAGAAAGACATTGCAATATTGTTCACTGTAACATTCAGCACAATGTCACATGGGGACCACTAGTTACACCGGAGAAGACAACATTAAGAAGAAAAACAAGGGCAAGGGAGATGAACTCAGTCTGGAACAGCTGCCAGGAAGGGCCACTAGGTTATTCAAGGGGGAGGAAGCATTTATTTTACTGGAGTAATGCTTAGCCTACCAACAGGAACCGAGTTAGTAGGTCTTTGCTATCTATGATAACATGGGACACTGCACCTGGAAGGGAGAATGTTTTAGGGTGGGAAGGAGGTATCTAGCAATCAAAATAGTGCGGTTCTGGGTCACTCTGCTGAACAGAGTAGCAACAGGAAGGACAGCCTTTTATCCTTTTAAAATGGAGGAGAATGAGATTATTTCTGTACTGTTACCTATTTTCTCTCAGTGAAGTTGTACTCTCCTGCTTGCGGTTAGGAAGAGGCTGAGGGTATGTTTCAGGGCTCTTGCTCAGTAAGGTAAGCAGCTTCATAAACCATTTTTTCTGAACTGTGGGAGAACTTGTCAGGTCCTGGGAAGAACCTGAAATCTGCATGAGCCCTGGGTGGACACGTTTGATGGTCATTACCTTCTTTTGGCAAGTAACAGTATGGCAACGTATCTTGTTTCTGCAAAACTTTCATTGGGATAGTTTCTTGAGTGTAGATTGTCTCTTAGGTCAAACAGAAATGGAAAAATCTTGCAGGTGAATGACAAGCATGAGGGTTTTTCATGACTTAAGTGCCCATCTTGGTCTTGGGCAGGTGGTTCTACATTTCTTTTTCTCTCATGGCATTGCAATATTTTTAAAATAATAAAGCAACAGCAGTTTAATCATTGTTTCTCACTGCATGAGGCTACACTTGCAAATGTTAACATTTTTGTGGGGGTTTTTAACCCTTTCTTTTTAAAATAAATACCTAAATTTTAAATGGTGTTACATTTAGCTTAGTACTTTTACACTTTCATTAGTAGAGTGTTATATACCACGGTGAATGATACTTCATAAGTTTATTCTCTTGTTGGCACTTTTACTGACTGGTTTTATGAGGAATTTTTCTTTTTTTTTTTTTTTTGTCTTGTGTTTTAAGAACCGTCTATTCCAGTGAAATTTTCAGTTAGTGCTTTTCTTTATGATCCAGAAAGAAATTCAACAAAAGTTGGTCAAACTACCTCAAATGAAATACATGATATAGTTGATAGCAACTGAATCAACTTTATTTACTCACCTGCTTATGTCACTGAACATGATAAAATGGATCACATCTGCATAGACTACCATTTAAGTAAGCTTGGATGGTGGTAGAAACTTCAGTATCAGTTTCATTTCACCTTAAAGATCTCTCGTGCTCATCACCATTCAGCACTTTCCTGTGGGTTTATGTGAACGTCTGTCTTTAATATCCAATATTTAGCTGCATTTCAAAAAATAATCCTGCACTAAAGCAAATCTGAGTTGGTTTACAATACAGATCTTTGTCCATGTCTGACAGGATGTATGACAGGTCTGATGTATTCTGCATCGGAACCTGTTTACCAATAATTAAAATATGAGAGTATATATGTTATTGATGTTACAGTTTATATGATTTACTCTATTTAATTTACTTAAAAAGCAGGAAATCTTATTTTTCCTCGTAGTCTATGATATATCTCTACAAATGTGATCTTTGACATACACTGAAATTTGTGGCATTCCCTCAATCAGATGGGAACATTAGAATTATGATAAATCTGTGAGGCATTATTATAATTTTGATTTCTGGCTTATGTTACCTGTGAAAGCGGGTAGCAGAATAGAAAAATGAGCAGACAATCCTAAATGAGATCAAAATCTGATTTCAAGTGATTTCCTTTGTTTTATTTCCATACACTAATTTCCCCATCTCCTAGTCCTTTTGTCCTTGTGCGTCAGTGTGCTAGCACCGGTGTCCCTGCGGTACTGCCCTTCCATTTCTGGTTATTGCTCCTGTGTTGTGCTGCTTCACCCACTGAAGAAGGTCATTCCTTCCTGCCCCACAAGGGCTGAGTTAGGAACAGGGAAAACAGGTTTTGTCATTTGCTGCCAAATTTGCTTTTATGATACCAAGTTTCTCTGGATCAGGTTATAAAACGCATGTGCCAGCCTTCTGAGAGCTTCTTGTAATCCATTTCACAGTGATTTTGTGCATTGTGTCAACCCTGCTTCCCTTTCCCCTTCCTTCGAGAATGTTTATTGCATTCCTTTTTATTTCTGAGGCCTAGGGGAATCGCACGAGTGGTGTGCATATGGCATGGATTTGCCAGCGGTGTTTCAATTCTGTGGTGCAGCTGATGGAGGGGTTCTCCTCCTCTCTATATGGCAACAGGGCAGCCTACCTCCATCTGGGAGCATGCATGCCATGGGAGCTTGATGTAGTCTTTTCCCAGTAAATCCATCCATGCATTGATGTTGTGCATCATCGGATCTCCTCACAGCAGATTCAGCAGGAGAGCAGCTGGACTGAAGTAGCTTCAGCAGGTAGTAGATACACAGCGTCTCACTGGATGTATCTTTTTTTCCCTGGCTCTTACACACCTCCTTACTTTGTGCTCTGTCACTAAACCAAGTTCTGGGATCACAAATTTTAGTCCAAAGGGGTAAAATCATTAAAGCTAGCCTTGAAGAGAGAGGGGCACAGAAATAACTTGTCCTCTTTTTCCTTCTGTTAGTAATAGGGATTTAAAAAATTTTAAATATATTTTTTTTTCATCAGAAATACTAGTTCTGCCGTTGGCAAGCTAGTGAGAGGAGTGAGTGCTGAATCCATGAAACGGAATTCTGACTAAACACCTTGGGGTTTCATCATTAATCCTGAAAGTGGGAAAAGCAGGAACACTTCCTTCCTTGGCCTGCCTTTCACTAGAGGAAGGCTCCTCGTGATAGCCTCAATGTCTTTGTGAGGCTACTTTTAACTCTGTCACTGGCTCTTGTGGCACCCTGGTCAAGACACGTGAGAATAGTGGGAATTTGTTGCCTAGTGTGACCTAAGGGTGGCATGTTTCTCTAGATGTTACTGGAGTCGTGTCCTGATGTGACACGCCCCAATCTTGGCAAGACAGAGCTCTTGTTACATGTTCAGCAGGTCTTTTGGGTAACATCAGACATCATGTTTAGACAAAATCTGAGTACTCTTTGGGTTTCGTTTTATTAAAACCCTTAATATGTTTTCTATCAATCCAAAGGGTGTATAGCCACAATTTATGTATCTTCTTAATATCAACTTTACAAAGAATGTTTCCTTCACTAAATCTTCAGTGTTCCAAACTAAATTAAGTATCTTTGGTCATCCTTGAAATAGACTCTGGGTTTCAGGAATAAGTTCAGTTTTCTTTGGGGGAAGATTTGTGCATCAGAGGCAGTGGAAGGAGCCCATGATTTGCATTTGATTACTCAGAGATGACTTTCGTATTTGGAGACAACATCTGTGCAGGAGCTGAGGCTTGGTGCTGCACCTCAGCTCAGCCCAAGAAGAATGGAGCAAAGAAAAGGTGCAGGAGGACTGCTGAATCTCCTGAGAGCCCTGTAGAGACACTAGCCTGCATTGCATCCCCCATCTCATTGCTGCACGGTAAAGCTGTCCAGCTGATGGAGAAAGTTTTGATGGGGCTGGGGTGAAGTCTGAGAAGCAGAGGCACAAGATCCCATGTTCTTCATTTCTGCGCTCTGAGACTGTTGCACAGTGAAATGCTTTGTATTCAGAGGCAAAAAGCACATTTCCTATGGCCAGAACACATAATGCTTTCTCTGTATTGTGCTGTTAAAACAATTCTTAATGCTGTTGCTTAAGAAGCAAATCTCCCTTGTACGCATGAAATCCAGATCACTCAGCGAGATACGGCAGCCCTAAATCCCACAGAGATGGACAGACAGATCTTTCTGACGTGCTCTCTCAAAGTGAAAAAAATAAGGACAATACGGCATTGAAAACCTCCTACAGTTTCAGAAAATAGATACCCGTATTCTATTCGGTAAAATACTACAGATAAGCATTACAAAGTATAGCAAAGCCAACCTAATTATATTACCTTCCAATTCCAGTCTGATCTATTTCACTAATATTGATTTCACTTTGTATCCCATTTGAGCTTACAATGGCAACTGAATTAAGCCAATGTAGTTAATTTTGATGTCTATCTGTGCAGAGAAAGGAGAATATATGCCTGGTGGAGATCATTACAGGGAACAAATCCTCCTGTAGATTTTTCTTGTGCTATGGTGCAGCACTAGTCAACCAATGTATATGTCTATGCAATTTAGGAAAAGAAAAATCAGAGATGATTCACAATAATAATAATAAAAAAAATCTCAAAAGAGGCTATTGAAGAGCTCATTAATTTTACAGCAACATCCATATATTGATTTCACACTCTGTAGGTAGAGTTTTGATAAAAATAGCATTTTGAAATTGATCAGAAATTACACTCTGTTTCATAGCATTATCTATTACTATTATTATTTTTTTAAACAACACCATCTACATGGGTATAATCCATAAACATCTACTGTAATTTACTTAACTATCTTGTCTCCTGGCAGCAGCACTCACTATGTCCTAAGTAGAACAGAATAATGAAAAGTTGTTCCGGTAGACAGACAGAAAAATGTATGTTTATTAGGCAGTGGGAACTTTAAAATGGAGCTGATTTTGCTTAAACAGCAAAAAAATAGCTTATACTTCCCATATGAACATGAAAGATTAAATATTATGGAATCAAGATTATTTTAGGGTTAGAGATAGGTAAAAAAACTTTGAAGAGTAAATCACTGAGAACAGTTTGGCAGCTTCAACTTGGGCCAAAATTAAACAAATTGCTTCAGCTACAAGGAAAAAGGTGGAGAATAAAAATACTTTTTTTCAAATCTTATAAAAGGAAACATTTTGTTTCTGTTTTGATGGTGTGCTTACACAGAATTCTTCAGGGCTGATAAGTCAAATTTAGGGTTATATAAAAGTTTTGGAAGTAAACCAGAAGGAAAAAAAAAATAATGGCTTAAGGTCACCTTGCAGCATTGGGTTTTTTTCCTTTTAGTTCTCGTGCTGAACAAAAATCCATTATTCACAGGGTGGCAGCCAGACTTCCAACTGATTGGATATTTATGGGTAACAAGAACATCAAGTATTTTAACCCTCGGGCTCTGGGACACCTTCTGTAACTTCTAGCCATGGAGCCTTTAAAGGTAGTTACTCCTGGGAGTGCAGTACGTGATTTCTGACTCTGAAGCTTTGAATCGTGGTCTAAAGGTAGAGATTAGATTTTCTATGACAAAGCAGGAGCTGCAGCTCAGTCATGCAATTCTGCTTTTCACAGGAATTTTAGACTCTGGTCTAGAGCCCTAGACTTGACTTTGCTGCAGGTAAACTGTGAAAGATGGTAATGAAGGCAGGATGCTGACAGGCACCAACTGCACCCCCTTGCAGCCAGATCAGTGCTATATCGGCATTATTTGTCATCTGAAAATACAGAGGCATTGCACCTTTTACTTATGCAGACCCAGGTCTATTAGTGCAGTGCTGAACTGAAAGGAAAGTCAAAGAATCCACTGCAATGTTTAGAATTTACATATTCATGAGACTTAATTAACTGGTCACAGAGCAACTGAAGAATAGGTATGCACAGCTTTTGCACAGGCTTTGTTTTGTTTGAAGAGAATGAACGGCAGCACTCCAAGGCTTCATATTTCACACTCGCCTTTTTAGAAAGTAATAAAATTTTGCGCATTGTAATACAGGTGGGTGACTAATTGATATGAATGTGTGAGGGGCAGGCTGCCAACCTACAGACCACCCAGAGTTGTTTGAGTTTGCCTCTACTGTTGACAGCCATAGCTATGACTAATTAGGGTTACTGTCAAATGCTCAGCTTTTGTAGCATAGGTGGAGCCATGAACATCTGTATTCATACAGTATACATGTTGCAGCCTCAGTTCTATAGCTTTAATCCTAGCTCGTTTTTTTTTTAATTTTATTTTTAAGACAGATGAGGAACACTTTGGATGCCATTGTCCTCATTAGGAATTGAGTTTGCCCTTCGATCTTGATGGATTTTATTCTCTACCTTATATCTCACAAGCTGTGCATACACAACTGTTTTGATAGAGACCTTATCCTTTTGTGTTAATTTGATTTCTGACATTCAGGAAATGACCCTACTGTAACAAAGATGATGATTGCTTTTTACCAATTAAAATATACCCTGACATGGAGTATTAGGCCAGCTATTTATGTTAGCATTCTAAAAGTATCTGTCAGTCAATGCAAATTGTATGACTGGAAAAGGCAGGAGTTGAATAAGATGGTATGTGAATTCATGCAATTAATTTTCATTTTTTCAGAGAGAAAATAGGCAGGGAGTCTTTGATCTTTGTCGTTTTCCAAGAGGGAGACTCCAAGCAGCATGCACTCATTTATTTTATGGTATCCTTAGCCTCTGAAGGTATTAACTTGTGCAAATTAAACAATTCATCTGGATTTCCTGAAAAATCTCTACATTAAAGTGTTTTCTTCCCCTGCTCATCGAGTTCCTTAATTTCCTAATTTCACACTGCTCATCCTTCTCTGAAAGTCCTCCTCCTCATGCAACAACTGCCCTGGGTTCCTTGCTGCTCATGAGCGGCGGGCTCCAACGCGCGCTGCTGGTCCTTCTGCGCAGTTGTCGCTTGGGATGTTGAACAATACCTCGGGTGATGAATATGTAAGATGAGACACACGGCCTCGCTGTCTGGAGCTGTCAGCTTTCTCCCTGACAGCTTTCCTATGTGGTGGTCTCGAGCTAATTTAGGCCAGTTGAGGATTACCATTTCTGTTCACCCCAACAAGTGATTCGAAGCTGTTATTTAGGAATTTCTAGGCACGGTGATTATATTTGGAGAGGAGCAAGTGCCTTTGCCATTCTTGCCCTTTCTTATCATTACCATGACAGATAAAGACAGACACACACAATATGTTGTCCTCAAATTCATGTTGTTCCAAAGTCTCTCGTGTCACTTTGAAACCCAAATCCTTCACATGACATCTGGTATATAATAAACACTTCAAAATCGTTGAGAGATGGCAGTGACAGAAACACATTTATTGTAATTTTTATAGGTTTACTGAGGAGGGCAAAGCTTGATATCTAAGTCTTCGTGTGAACTAGTGCTCCTAGTTTCATGTTCTCTAACGCCTTACCACAGTCAGTAGGACAGAACTTTTAGCTGGAAGCCCTGGGGCAGCCTCTACTCTTTTTTTGCTGTTTGTTTTTAAATGCCTCATTCAGGGGAGAAAGATGCAAACAGAGAAGGCCCAGCTTTGCCTTCTGGCTCGGTGTCATCCACCAGCACATTTTCTTTTTGGACAGAATACGCACTGAGTCTACATGTTAGCTGAGCTTCCATGAATCACAGCCTCCTCTTCTTCCCATTGCTGGATCTCAGACTATTCCTTCTTTGTGCACAGACACAGCACTCTGTGGGCTTGCTGCCAGAACTAGCTTTGCCTCTTTTTTACATATATTTGTCTGTTCAAGAAGACATAAGCTTTTGTAGTAACTTTCTACTGTGTTATTTTAGCCTGTGGCTTCTAGGCATAGGATGAATTTCAAATGCTTGTTTTCCAGTGTTTCTTTTAATACTATATTTCATGAAAAAGGAATATGTTTATGATAGGTGCTGTGAGTAAACACAGACAGCGCAGTGGATTTAATGTAATACAAAGCCCGACCAGAATGTGTGATTAGCAGGTAATATAGTCAAAGGATTTTACATGATGGTGTATTTATCCAGGATGGCAATGTTGGTTTGTGGTGTTGCATTGTAATACATGTTTTAAAACTGACAATCTGTTTCCTCGGGACTGCTGTCACTGAAGTGCTGCTTGAACCGACCTGTGAGAGTCTCAGCTCAGCCCATTCACAAAGAGAATTTGCTGCAGGTTTCAGTGTTGGGTGGTAAAGACCTGGGAAAATACACATAGGTTTTTGTGTACCATCATATAAATGCAGAGGAGATAAACATAAACAAGGCTCAGTTAATGGCCTGCCAAACAGTGCCATCAACATAAGAGAATTTGTGCAAGGAGAGAAAAATGTGTAGCACTCCACTGGCTGAATGCCAGATACACAACTAAATGGCGTTTTGCAGGGAAATGCACACAAGCCACTGAGTTCCCAAAGCAGGTAAGCAGACTTAAGTCCCTGTTAGCATTACAGGATTTTAATCTTAAAAAAAAAAGTCTTGGTAGGCTAGGCAGTAGGATCTACCATCATTGTTACAGAAATCTAACCACTAGGTTGCTGTCCTTTAGGAGGGAAGGAGAGGGGAAGGCCCTTGCTCCCTGAATTTATTCGCTCTGTATAACTTGGTTTAAGAGGGAGATTTCCTCACAACAGCAATTGCTTAAATGGGAGATATGCATATTCCAATTCATTCATTGTATGGTCATGATAAAACAGACAAGTTTATGTCTGTTTTATGCTTAAAATTTTGTTGCCATTCCAGGCATTCTAGCCTTCTTACTTCTCTGCACAAGCCTCCTTATGCTTATAGCCTGCAGAACTCCCTTCTAAAGAGAAAATAATCATGAAAATATCTCTGGGAGAATAATTCTGTGGTAAGTTGTAATCGTTTATCAATTCCTTCAAGAAAGTAAAAAGAACAAATACAAAAGCAGAGTCAGAACGGGAACTTACTCACTTATTGGATTAATCTTTTGTTGATGGAAGTTTGGGTTTTTTTGGATCAGTTTACGTGTTCTTCCAGCAACAAAGTCTGGACTTGTTTTTTTGATAAATGGCAGGGATATTGCTGGAATAATTTTTCTTTATCACCATTTCATGAGGTGATAATTTTTCTAGCCTTGATGATTAATAGTAGATGATTTATCATATTTATATGGGTGGCAGAGGAGAACAGACACCCTAATAAAGTTTTGTCCTTGTTACAGTGGCTACTGTAGAATTATGCACTGAGAGCCTCCCCCTGCCCCAGCTTGAATTTCGAGTAGATGAGTCAGACAAAGGGTATGATAAAAATATCATTAACCTCATCTTACATTCAGGGAGCTGAGTCAAAAAGGAAAGAAATGATTTCTCCAAGGTCTTTGGCAGAGCTGTGAACTGAAATCAAAGTTCCAAAGCTCTCAGTTTTTCACTTATTTGTACTGCAGCATATAGGCACATCTCTCTCAAAGACCAAGGATCTTCTCTGCTTGATGAACCATATGATTGCACAGTAAAAATCTTACCAGATCCTGTCCAGAGACCCTGTGGTCCGAGCACAGAAAAATGTCTCTTCCACAAGGGCGCTTCCTTTCTTTTATTTGACTGTCTCGTCAGGCCTGCCTTGGGAGATGCTGCCATTGCAGTTTTATAATAAGGATGTGTGTACCCTCCTAATCACATTTTTATGTTTTGTGTTAGAGCAAATAATACAATACGGTCTCCTTTAGTGTGAGAAAACTTGCATTCACGAATAAATGGTTTATATATATAAAGGAAGGCATCTGCTTCTCTCTGATGGCAAAAGAAAAGGTATGTTCTGAAAAGAGAGTAAGCAAGAGTTTTCTGGGAATTAACTTTTCTTTTGAACACCACATATTCCATTGTAATAGAGAGGAACTGGGAATATATTCAACATTCAGTGATAGTGTTGCGTAAGGGTCACTAGCTTGAGAATCACCTTTCTATTTGGCAAAGTTAATGTGCTTCCATACAGAGGTATGTAAATTTGAAAAAGTTGTGAGGTGGCTATTCTATAATTCATTTTCTTCCTCAGGCAACTAGATAATTTCCCTGATACTTATAAAGCACTTTTTGTTCATTATGTTGGCTTTAAAGAGAATGGCCTCCCTAGGATTGGCCATTGGTCAGATAGACCCAATGAACATTCAAGGTCAAGAGTCTATTACATTAAGAATAGTCCTGGTTAGATAGAAACATGCGTTCCTCATTAAGGTAGCCATCGTAGCAAATGAAATTATAGTCCTATAAATCTGATTGTGTCTGTGCTAGAGTGAGGTAGTGTCTCACTGTTCAATTTCCCAATGTACAAACTGCCATACGCTACAGGAATTCAGGAACTTTTTCTGCGGCAAAGAGAAAGGAAGAGCCTAGGGCAGTAGACGTGAAACTGAATGAGAAAACTGTGAATATGTTGAAGGATGACAGAGGAATTTCTTTTAGCGACAAATCTACTTTTCTAGCCCATTTCTTTAAAAGAAATTGAACAGGGAGCGTCTGCCACCTTTTGCTGTCTATCAGCCTGAGTGTAACATTAATTTAGCAGAAGTCATCTCAGGAGCAGGTTTGGCTAGGAAAGGAAATGGAAGACTAGATCATCGGAAAAATACCTCTTTATCTGCCGCTGGTATCTGAGCAGTTAAAGAATTTCAGTGATGTTTCATCATCTCTCCCTTCATTAATGCATTTTCCAGAGAGACAACAAGAAGGATAGTTTAGAAAGATAAATACAATTGATGATGTAATGAAAAAAATCAGGAAACAATTATAAAACCTTTTTTATGAAATGTTTTATGAGACTGTATTTGCATCTGGGGAATATTAGAGTAAATATTGTGCAGGGAAATTAGTTTTAATTTCATGCTAACGGAAAAATCAATTCAGTTCTAATTGGGTTATGATTTTTAAAATACAATCAGGCAGTCATTTCAGTGTTTTGATTAGATTGTCCTATCATTTGTTTGGGTTTTGACAAATACTACTTCAGAAAATGCCTTTCAACACAAAAGCCTATGCAGCAGAACAGGCCTGATTTGGGAGAGTTATTCTAAAACCAGTAGTATAAAAATCCTTTAAGTGGGTCATTGGCTGCAAGAAATTTGAATGTAGTGAGTAGAGCTACAGTGCTATAGTCTATGTTACAATGTAGTGCAGGTGTGGAGGGCATGAGTGAGAATTGCTGTTGCTTCTTGTATTTCTATCTGTGCAATAAGGTCTTGCAATTTTTCTGGCAGAAACAACAACAACAAATCCCTTTATTAATTAATACTTGTAGAAAAATGAGCTGAGGGCATTATTGCTTCCTGCACTTGCATACTTAAGTGTTTCTTGACCTTGCAACATGCGAGCTGGTAAGGCTTTCCGCAACTTTTTGTATAAAATATACCCTGAGCAAACCAGAAAATAAATCACAGCAGCACATTAAGACTGTGATCTTCAAGCTGCCTTTGAAAATCTCAGCCAAGATCATTATGTGAAGCTATCTCAAAGCACAACATTGACAAATATGTGAACAGTGTGTGAGTGTGTGTGCGTGCATACAGCCCATACTACATAAAATACAGTCTATACACTGTGAAATGTACTTAATAGGACATTACAGCCTGTTTAAACTGCCATTAATTAAAAAACAAGTCTTAAGGAAAAAGAGCTGGGTACCATTGTCACCACTATATTCCTGCATAATTCTCTTCTTGTGTCTTTGGTTTTTATTTGAACAAATAGGCATTGTTGTTCTCTGAATGGCACTGCATCTGTTTTGCCAGCTCAGTTCCACAGCTTGGCTTCTGTGGTGATCCATACTGGGAGATGAAATGTTGGTACTTTCTTTTCACTTCTCTGTATCCTTGATATGCCTACTCCATCTTTTTTGTGTGTTTTTCTGTCCTTTTGAGTGACAAGTACCTTTACTGAACAGTATATTATAATCAAAATGTCTTGTGCAAGAGCTACAACTGCAAATACTGGCATTAAAAATTAATATGGTTGTCAATCAGATGTCCACTTTTGCATGTGGTATTGCTTGAGGTAAGGTATGGCATTACTCTTAAGACATCTATGATTTAGATTATTTCCTGGGAATATGCCCAGACTTTTTCTAGGTTAGTTGCAAGGAATGTTATATGGAGTTGATAAATGAAAAAAAGAAAAAAGGAGAAGAAAAAAAAAAAAAGGCAATGTACTCTTATATCACCAATAAGGAATACAAATCCATTTAAAAAATCACTGTAAAGAAAAAAAGAAATGGGGAAGGTGTGAGGTGATGCCATTTCCTCAGAAAAATTCCTGGTAAGAAATCTATGCAAACTTGAAAATAAGAATTAGAAATCATACACCGACTAAGGTTTGATATTTAGTAGAAAAATATCAGTGATCTGCGGAAGTTTTATTTGTACAAAAAAAAAAAACTCCTGAGGCTTTTTCGGAGAGATTTTTTTTTTTTTTCTGGATATCTGAATTTTTTAAAGCTGTTCATGATGTATTTTTCGTGTTATCTGATTTATACTATGACCAGTGATGGGAATGGGTGTTTGAATAATATATTTGGGTTGTATTATATGCTCAGAATTTTTAATTGTACGTCCTGCAACTTCTGGATTAATGGGCATAAATTCATCAGGGGTTATTAATAAGATTATTAAAATCATAGCCGTTAAATCCTTCTGAGACTTGAAGTTTGCGGACTTAAGCAGATCAGAATTTGTAGCCCCATTTCAAATTGCTTGGAAGGCTTCCAAACAGGGTGTTAAGTTAATTAATAATGGCACACCAAGCCAATGCACTAAAAATGTGTGTTGGACAACAGGTTGAGAAAATGATTTTTGGACATATTTCTAAACCTATATGGGCACTAGTGGGAATTTCAAAAGGCCTGACTCTGTGGCATTGGTAATATATTCATAAAACACAATGTTATATGCGAGAACTTTCTGTCTTAGGCTCCCTTCTACAGTCAACAGAGAAAAAATAAGTGCTTCTTGGAGACATTTCCAAGAAGAAACTGAATCACAGCCTCCAAGATCTTCCCTGGTTTGAATTAATGTTTTTGAATATCTGCCCTGAGGTCTAATTTTTCTGATAACAAAAGGGGAGCAAAAGTATGAACTAGGAACAACTTTAGCTCTTCAGTCTCCTGAAAGGTTGCAATGGGTATGGTGGAGAACACCTTCCAGTAGAGGAAGCCTAAGGTGAAGGCCTGCCTGTGAAACTGCTTTATCCCATGTGACCTCCTGTTAAATGCTGCGTTTCATGACCAGCACTGTAGTCACACAACTAAATACAGGACAGTGCGATTCTTTTGTGCTAACTGTGACTGTGTGGCCCTTGTCTCATCTCAATTGTTAAGAAAAAGGTGACCTGAACAAACAATTTGTTTTCTAGCCCTATTCTCAAAGTGAAAATAGATATAGATTTAGTCTTTTCACTTTTTAGAAAGTAATGGTTTATAATATATTCTTCATTAGCTGAGAAACCTGTTAATATTTGTGTGATTGACACATGACTGGGTTGATAGGCACAGAGACATGTCTAACATCCTCAGAATGAGAGAGAGAATGAAAGTGCAAGAGCGACGAGAGGTGTTTAATGTCATAAGGAGGTTTTTCAACTGCTATTCAAGCTCCACTCATTTCTCTAACAATAAATTCGGGCTCGAACTTGTTCCCAGCTTTCAGACTTGCGCCGTGCTGGTACAAAACCTTGAGAAGCAATCCTTTTTTTCCAAGTCTGACTAACTCTTTGGGCTTTACAAGCCAGTCCAAGGCAGCACATTCAGTGGTTGGATGCTCTGTTCTGGCTGACCAGGGCTGGTGGTAAGTGTGTTACATAGCCCTCAGACCTCCCAGACCTGAAAACGGCCCTGCTATGAGTTAGGGTTTACTTCAGGTGGTTATTTTAGAGTCTGTACCTAAATTTTGCATTGCTGTATCGTTTAATGTTTAAACTCTGGAAGACTCATCTCAAGTCTTGATGAGAAAGCACATTGCTCTGTGGGCTTGTTTACCCTTCTGTTCATGGCTGCAGTTAATGGTGGGTATTTCAGGCAGCCTGAACACTTCTAGGACAGAGCGATGATTGAATTTTATGCTTTAAACACAGTGTATCCTTCTTTCCACTTGTGCCACTCAGAGGTGAAGCATTACAAGTCTGTGGGGTCGATATTCTGCTGCCTTGGGATTCCTCTGGTGCAGGGCTTCTGGCTGTTATTTATTCCACTGAAACCTGCAAAAGTTTGGAACTTGGAGGAAAACTGGTTAAGAAAGACTTAATTTCTGCTTTGTTACAATGGGGTTACAACTGGTGTTACTGTCTTTAAGGGTCAGAAAGTTGCAGAGGGTGTAAAATCATGAAGGAGCAACGAAGATCCTAGATAGGTTTCTGCAGGCCATTCTGTACGACTGATTTCCTCCTTATTTTTGGCAAGAAAACAAAGCAGAAGTGCTGTGTGAGTCAAGGCACACGTGTATTCCTGCTTCCCCACAGACTCAGGGCTGCAGAAGGAAAGCCCCAGCATGCCAGGCTGGCAGGGCACTGGAAAGGGCAGCAGGCGAGAGGGCAGGCGGAGGACCCCCTGAGCTTGCTGAGCTTTGCTCTTTCCAAAATAACCATAAATACCAGAATATTTTTAGTTCTAAAATACACTCCTTCCCTCCACACACTCAGGATTATTCTGTGTTGTTTAGATGATGCTACCAGCTTTAGATAAGATCAAGAATAAACTTTGTGGTCTCCTAGGGGATATACAGTAACTGAATTCTGGAGCTAAATCTGGCAAATGTTGATGTGCCTCTAACCCACCCCTTTTTTTCTGTTCAATGCCACTAAAAAGAAATGAACATATTTCTAGGAAATTTGGCTTTGGACCTGGCCTGAATCAATAGAAGTATAAATTCAGGGATGAATATTAACTTCAGTTTTCCATCACTTCAGTTTTGTCACTTCTTGATGCAACTCTGTGGTGAGTAACAGAGGTGTGAATTGATTTTCATGGAGTGGCTTGGAGCGTAATCTCATGTAAATGAGGGCATGCTTTGGCTGATAAAATTACCTTGCCTGGAGTCTGCACCTTTCCTCAACCAGTGGCCTGCAGAGCTCTGCTTACAGGGTAAGAAAATATTCAGCACAAGAAAAAGCTGCTTTAAATGGAGTGACGGTACTTGCAGCCAGGCAGATGCTGGGAATAAACAAAGGAAATTAGGTGAGGAGATAATACAGGGTTTACCAGAGTCGTCATCTGTGTCATATCGCCTGCATAGCAAGACCTGTGCTTAATTGATACTTTTAAATGTTTTGGTACCTGCATTAATCCCATATTGGATCTTGCTACAAATGGCAAGGAAGTTTGAGCTGGGAAATGAATGTTAAAAGGGATCGCATGTTAAAAGTAAATGTTAAAAGCAGATGATATCCATAAGGCATGGAGCACGGAACAGAAGATTCACAAGCCTTGCAGGAAGTTGCTTCATTATTCTCACCTATAATCCCTGCTGTGAGGAACGCTTCCTTTCAAGCTCACGTATGGGATGTTTCTCTGTGATAAGAGGAAACTTTAACAGGTTGACTGTAAACATTTCCAAAGTACATTAAATAGCAGAGTCTTACATAAATTCTGCTGCAAAGAAAGCAGTATGCCTCCCAACCTCATTTCTAGAGTGTAGGGTTTCCATCTTTTATTATCTCTCAGTGTCTTTATGTTCCATAATCTGTTGCACAAATTGATGTTAATATGGCATTTTGAAAACTGCAGTCAGCGTTTTCAGCCTGAACCAAAGATTAAATGGAAAAAAAATCAGTGACCTGTTGAATCCTTAGGTCAAGCAAATTGTTACTTTGCTGAAATGCTATTGAAAGACATCAGTTTTCTTTGTGACAGTCTCTAGCCCTGGATCCAGTGGAAGGTGCAATGACTCTAATGAATATCAATGGTGTGTGACCCATGAAATTACGTGTGCATGTATGATCTGTCAAGCAGTGTTGTCTGCTATAGATAAAATAATAATAATAATAATAAAAAAGAAGCAAAAAGGCAACCTCTGTGTAATTCAGTAAACCAATCGCAGCGGGAATTCAAGTTTCTTTGAACCTGGTGCTTCCTTCTTAGAGGCCTTCTTTCCACTAGCTATTAGTCTGTAGTGTTTTTCTTCACTGTTTCATGAGTCTACACATCACTTGTGGTACCATCTGAGAGGCTCTAACCACTTCAGGTAAAGGCTTGGGTGTTCAGTTTCTGCCCTGTACCTCTGCCTCTATAAAAAAAAGAAATTGAAGAGACTTGCATTGTTCATAGGGACTAATTAGGCATTTTTCTCCTTTATGATGGTACATGTATATTTGCTTGCCATGATGAGCCATTTTATTCATGTGAGCTAGTGGAGGATGGTGGAAGAGAATCCATTTAGGTGCAGAAGTGCTGTGCAGCATCAGTGGGAGAGGAGGTTTCCCAATGTACTGGGGAGAAGGGGACCAAGATGTGACCCCAGGTTATCTTTTCTTGGATGCTCCAGTGACAAAAAGCATTCTTTAGAAAAGTCTGAGATGTTTTTTTAGTTTCTGGTTGAGGGGAGAAATATTTTAGATAACAAGATTAGAGATATAAATTACATTCACACCAACTCAATCATGCTTTCTTTTAAAAAACCCACAAATAGATAATTTTGCATGGCTAGTGTTTCACAGTAAGATTGCTCTTTAAATAGATTTTACATGTTGCTTTTATAGCACAGCTCTGACAGCTGCAAGACCTTGTACAAGGCTGTGTAAAGATTTAATTTACAATTATTTTTTTTCCCCATGAAATCATAGAATCATAGACTGGTGTGGGTGGAAGGAACCTTAAAGATCGTCTAGTTCCAACCCCCCTGCCACGGGCAGGGACACCTTTCACTAGACCAGGCTGCTCCAAGCCCCAACCAGCCTGGCCTTGAACACTGTTTTTTTTTTTATTCATTCTTTCTCTAGCCATCATAGCTATTGATGGCAAAGTGGAAAATATTCTTCTAGTGTAAAGAGAAAGCGAAAAATGAGAAATATGTTTCACTCAGAAAATTAAGACCTTTGTATTTTTTAGCTTTCTGTTGCCTGTAAAAACCTTTTATTAAATATATTGGAAAAGTCCTTTAAGGATCACTTGTCAATTTTAAAAAAAGAATTTTAAAAACCAAATACTCATTACTAAATTATCTTTTATGAGAACAGAAGGATCTCTGGATAATAGGCATTTGTTCCAAAACAAAACAGTTATTTGTTCAGGGTATGGAAGTTATTAATTATTTACACCTATTCCTACCTCAGTTCTACCTCTAGTTAAAATTCATGGCCTAGGCACTCATCAAATATTGATTTTTACCAAAGTTGATGCTTTCCCTTTAACATTATTATAATGAGGGATAAAAATCAAATTGCCTTCACTGAAACTCAATCATTCTCACAAGCCATCTGCATTGATCTTTTTTCTAGGTTTTACCATAAATTATTCTATTCAATTAAGTAAACCCCACACATAATGACATTTTGTGAACTAAATAATTTATTGAGTATTTTCAGCTAAACTTATCAGGCTCTGATGCACAGTTATTTTCATAACATTAATAGTAATATATATAACCCCCCTGCAACTGAATGTGTGTCAGATTCTTTGTTTAGAAAGACGAATCACCTGGGAGGTAGAAATCTTCTCATTTAGAAAAGAAACAAATTCTGTCGTTGTCATATATGGAGTGACTCAGCGCCTTCTCATTAGCAAAACGAGGGGGCTTGCATGCAATGCTTTCTGGTGATAAAATAATTGCAAAATAATTTTCAGCTGAAAATGGTGCTATTAGCAACAGGGATTGTAATTAAATTGGTAACAATTGCTCTGTTTTACAGTTGACTGGTAAGGTCTGATGAATATAGCAGCTCCTTGGTGGGGTTCAGAGAGTTTCCCTCTCTGCAGTGCTATGGTTGTGCTTCTGTCTGTGTAACACACGCTCTTGTCACCTCCTGACAGTTCCTCTGGAAATCTGCCCATTTCCTAAATGAGTTTTGTTTCACATTTGAAAAGTCATTCAGCTCCTGTAGACGGAGATTTTCGAGTGGAAAGGACAGTTTGTAACTCTGAACTCTACTCATTCAAACAAGGAGCAGAATTGCTCCCCCACGTGATGAGTCTGTGTTTTGTGTGTGGTTGCTTTGGGCAGTAACTGGGTCATAAAGTTTAGATACTGATCACAAAACACATTTTTGAAATGCATGGATTTTAGGAGAACCTCGTCATAGCTGTGAAGGCATAGCTGTGTTACATTTAATCATATATGGAAAGCTTCCGTTGGGTGAATCTAGGGAACACCTGCTGTGTGGTGCACTTAGCACACAGACTGGATGCAACCAAATTGTCTTTTGAAAACAGAAGAACAAAACACATCTAGGCACTGTGCAGTATATATAGATCCACATCTTCATTGAAGACTTCACTGGATACAGAAATGCTTGTAAATAAGTAGTGCCAACACTGTGGCCTGGGGAGAGTTTGGAATATGTGTTGTCACTTTGATCTTAGCATGAGTTGTACACTATGAGTCTTTGTTTCCTTTGCAAATCATGGTGATAATTTTGAGAAGTAAGGTTCTAACCGGTATGTTCAGCTAAATTGAGAGAAATTCAATATATGGTAATAGTATATCACAAAGGCTAGAAAAAAACCTTAAAAAAAAAAAAAAAGCTGTGCAAAATAACATTGAATTGTAAATTCACCTTAGAGAGCCTAGTGGCTGTATTTTGTTTTGTTTTATTTTATTTTATTAGGGAAGATCAGTGGTTCCAAAACACAAATGAGACTGTGGAGCAGGAGCAAGCACCTGGAAAATGGTGTCGTTTTTAAGTATTCTAATGCCAGCACCGGAAAGGGTAATTGTTCTTCATTACTTCTTTTAACACAGTCCTTTTTATATGATGGAACAAGGATTCAAGCATTTAATTCCACCTGGGAAGAGAGTTCCTGTTTATTTCTTTCACTGTTTTTCAACCTCTTAAAAACTAACTGCTTTGGTGTCATCATTTTGAAGGGTTGCTGCTGCTGCTCACACTGTCTTGCAAAGTCTGAGCAAATAATGGGTCTGTAGGTAATAGTAGACTTAAAAGTTTAAATGAAAAGCTTGTATTGATTTAATTCCCCATTAAATCAGGTCATTTTGTGGTTCAGTACCCATGCATTAAAACATGTAGCCCAAACACAAAATATCACTTTGCCTTGCGTAGTGCTTAGAGTTACTCTTGGAAGCAAATAAAGCTCACGGGTTGCTCTGCCTATGTGCACTTATCTGTGCTATTGTCTTTATGTTTGGATACTGCTTAGGAATATAAAGCATCCCAATCTGCTGCCCCGACTACTTGCAAATTCAGGTCTTTCCTGCTGTGTTTTGCTGGTGAGCTGGTTGGTGTTCATGAAATCAGACCCTGCTTGTCCTTCTATTTTGAGATTGCTGAAGGAGAATCCCGCTTTTGGTGTCCTGTGTTACTCTGTATTGTGCTTGTTGACAATAATGTCACACCTTTCACAATGAAAAAGATGAACACAGTGCAGGATAGGTTCCCTCTCCCACCTCTCACCCTGTGCTTTTACCCATGAGAGGGAAGAGCCAAAGGTGTTGCTGAAATAATTTGTCTTTCGTAGCATGGTGTGCTCTTTGTAGAGATTTGAGCTAAGGGGAATTAACCTGAGCATGAACTGATATGTGAAATCAGCATCTGAGATTCTGCTGATGTCCAGTCCTTATTTACCCATGAAGTTAAGCAAACATCCAGTTGGATGGCTGTGAATGGGAACCTATAGCATTTGGATTAAGCCCGTGTAACTTTTTTCACTCCGTGGTGGTGGTTGGCCATATAGGTAATGCAGGGTTTGCTGCCTTGTGTTTTGGTTTTATTAGCACTCGTGGGATTTTAGGCTTTTTAGTTTTCATTCCACTTATAATTCTTTCCTCTGAATTAATGGATATTTTAAATAAATCTTTGTGAGGTGGGGCAATGCATGCTGTAGGAAAAAAACCACCATTGTACTAGCATATCTGAACAGGTTTCATGTCTATTAGTCATGTACCTTGCAAGGCCATTACACATGTAACTGAATGAGGATTTTTCTTCTTTGAACCACAGAAGGCATGTGTGCCTGACTCGCATGCCCAAATGCTGTATGAAGAGAAAGCAACTCAGGCATGCTAAGTTTTCCTTTGTAGATATATTATTAGCCATAAAGCACATAATATTCGTGCTGCCAGTGTTGCACTGAGATGCTCTGTCTGGACCAATGTCCTCTTGTGTTGGGAAAAATTATCAGCGAAGAAACTGATGTCATTGCTGCCTGTGTTCTAGCTAATATGGAGTATGTTATACTTAACGCTGAACAAAATGAATTCATGCTGGGACATATTGTGAAATGTTAATGATAAGAAAAAACATGGTTGGATTGGCTCCCACTGCTCCTATTTCATAAGGAAGTTCCTAGAGGAAAAAGAACAAAACTATCAACTGTGCTCTTCCTTTATGTTTTTCTGGGGAATCACTGCAAAGGTAACGTTGTGTTTGATTTTTCTATATTCTGATATGCACTTACTCATCTCACTACCTGACAAGATGAAGGCATCACCAGAGGATGTGTTATTCCCTCTGTCTTAGGCTTTGTCTATATTGTCTCATGTGGAAGTATTTTCCAAGTCCTGAGGCATCTCAGCCACATCTTGACCCACACTGGGGTAGGACCTGAACAAGCATTAGCCATCTCCTGGTTCCACCTAAGGGATGGCAAATACACATACCTGGTAGGAGCCTTTGTGTACTATGAGCAGACACAGATCTGAGTGGATAGAGAGGTGAGGAATGAGTGTGTAAGAAATCAAAACTTTACACTTATTTCAGGATGAGGTAAGGAGCAGGCTCTCCTAGAGCAGGTTTCATGGGGTCACATCCAAGTGTGTTTTGAATGTCTCCAGAAGAGACTCCACAGCCTCTCTGGGCAGCCTGTTTCAGTGCCCTGTCACCCTCAAAGTAAAGAAGTTCTTCCTCATATTCAGGTGGAACTTCTTGTATTTCAGTTTGTGCCCGTTGACCCTTGTCCTGTCATTGGGCACCACTGAAAAGAGACCGACCCCGTCCTCTTGACACCCACCCTTAAGATATTTAAATGCATCGATAAGGTCCCCTCTCAGCCTTCTCCAGGCTAAACAGATCCAGCTCACCCAGCCTTTCTTTGTAAGGGAGATACTCCAGTCCCCTTGTCATCTGCGTAGCCTCCATTGGACCCCTTCCAGTAGCTCCCTGTCTCTCTTGAACTGGGGAGCCTAGAACTGGGCACGGCACTCCAGCTGCGGCCTCACCAGGGCAGAGCAGAGGGGCAGGATAACCTCCCTCCACCCACTGGCCAAGCTCCTCCTAATGCACCCCAGGATCCCACTGGCCTTCTTGGCCACTCTGGCATACTGCTGGCTCATGGGCAACTTGCTGTCCACCACATCCATGTTCTTCTCTGCAGAGCTGCCTTCCAGCAGGTCAGCCCCAGCCTGTACTGGTGCCTGGGATTGTTCCTCCCCAGATGCTGGACCTTACACTTGCCTTTGTTGAACTTCATTAGGTTCCTTTCCACCCAACCTCCACCCTGTCCAGGTCTCGCTGAATAGCAGTGCAGCATTCTGGTGTGTCAGCCACTCCTCCCAGTTTTGTATCATCAGCAAACTTGCTGAAGGCACACTCATCCCTTCATCCAGGTCATTGATGAACAAGTTGAACAGGACTGGACCCAGTACTGACCCCTGGGGAACACTGCAAGCTACAGGCCTCCAGCTAGACTCTATGTCACTGATCACAACGCTCTGAGTTCTGCCATTCAGCCAGTTCTCAATCCACCTTGCTGTCCACTCATCTAACCTCACTGCCTGAGCTTACCTATGAGGATGCAATGGGAGACAGTGTCAAAAGCCTTGCTGAGTTCAAGGTGGATCACATCCACTACTCTCTTCTCATCTACCCAGCCAGTCATTCCATCATAGAAGGCTATCAGATTGATCAGGTATGATTTCCCCTTGGTGAGTCCATGCTGACTACTCCTGATAACCTTCTTTTCCTCCACGTGCTTGGAGATGACCTCCAGGATGAGCTGTTCCATCACCTTTCCAGGGATGGAGGTGAGGCTGACTGGCCTGTAGTTTCCTGGGTCCTCCTGGTTGCCCTTTTTGAAGATTGGAGTGACATTGGCTTTCCTCCAGTCCTCAGGCACCTCTCCTGTCCTCCATGACCTTTCAGAGATGACGGAGAGTGGCTCAGCAATAACATCTGTCAGCTCCCTCAGCACTCGAGGGTGCATCCCATCGGGGCCCATGGTTTTATGGGTGTCAGGTTTGCCTAAGTGACCTCTAACGTGATCCTCCTCGACCAGGGAACAGTCTTCCTTTCTCCAGACTTTCTCTCCTGACTCCAAGGTCTGGGAAACATGGGGGCCATCCTTGGTAGTAAAGGCTGAAACAAGAAAAGCATTCAGTAACTTCACCTTCCTTTGTCACCAGGGCACCCACCTCATTCAGCAGCAGGCCCATGTTTTCCCTAGTCTTCCTTTTGCTGCTGATGTGCTTGAAGAAGCCCTTCTTCTTGTCCTTGACATCCCTCACCAGTTTTAATTCCAAACGCACCTTAGCCTTCCTCATCGCATCCCTGCGTGTTCTGACAACATTCCTATGTTCCTCCCAAGTGGCCTGTCCCTTTTTCCACATCCTGTGAACTTCCTTCTTCTGCTGGAGTTTTGCCAGAAGCCCCTTGCTCATCCATGCAGGCCTCCTGCCCCCTTTCTTGATTTCTT
>JAVJGI010000063.1:27788411-27837358 GCA_035590275.1 Ibycter americanus
GTGTGTTGGTGTACAGGCATTTCAGAGAGGTCATGAAGATGCAGGTTTCTCAGGAAGGGCGCAAGAGGATCCACCATAGCCACACACACCTGGAGGTGGCTGGCCTTCTGGATCTCATGTTGTGAGGCAGCTAAGGAACATCCATCACTGCTGTGGTTGGCCTGGCTTATTCCCCAGTGGGACGTGATGACGTGAGCGTCTTGTTTTGTAGTGAGCAGTGACTGACGAGGGGACATGAAAAGGATTGGAATAAGCCAAATGATCAGGATGAGTGTAGCTCTGCCCGTTCTTACACTGAGCTATGGGGAGTTGCTGGACAGGATTTTCCTTTTTGCCTCACTGGGGTACACTGTTGTGGCCATGGCAAGTCGATTCAAGTGTCTCTGGCACCGTCCTCTTTCCAGCCTAACTTTGGGATTACTTGAAATCAGCCCAGGAAGAGGGAGAAGAGGGATACTGCCCAGGTGTGAACAGCTGTGATGTGGAAAGACTTCAGCTGTGCTAATTGTGCAGGTTTGAATTTGCATAAGTGTTGACACACCAAAGCCTATGTGGCTGGGTCATTTTTATGTTCCCACATATCATGTGCCATTATGACTGAGGTCCTGCAAGCCACATGCTTTGATTTCAGCAACCAGTGTTTAGACTCTCAGCTGATGTTATTGTAAAAACTAGAACCGAGTGGGGAACAGTCCCTCTGAACTTGCAGGTACTGGAAACACAGTTGATTATTACAGGAGAACAGCAGCTTATTCTGTAAATAACATGGTGTACCTGGTTTTGATTTGTTCCGTCTTTAGTCACTCTTTTTAGTATGAAGTAGTGGGGTAAAGACTAAATCCATAGGCTCGTTGGCACTAACCCTAGTAAGTTAGTGGTGCACGTTCCCTGAAAAAGACAAGCTGTGATACAATTCATTGTCTTGATTTTCAAGTGGGAAGAGTCTGATGAAAGCCTAGCCATCAGCTGAGAAGTCCTACCTGCTAAATTGCATGTTCGGCTTTAGTAGGCTAAGAAATGGCTTATTAGGTTTTGATTTGAGAAGTCATACCCATCTTCTGCTTGGATTTACTTTTACTGTGTGCATTGGAATTTATTGCTTCCTTTTCTAAGAATGGCATGGATTATTTCTGGTTTAAAAACAAAAAGGAGGGAATTGCCTAATGCCTCTCTGTTTAAAAAGAAAATGTCTGCTGTGTACTCTAACCATTCTTTAAATGTCCTCAAGCAGACAGCTGAGCTAAAACTAAAACTATTTAAGTGGAAGACATATGCCAGGGAGTTAGTGAGAACAGTCTGGAGTAAGGCTAGGCTCATTACTTTCTGACGTTCATCGCAATTCTATGAGCAGTAAACTTGTGTTTCCAGCAAATTGCTGGTGGTAACAAGACTTGTTCAGAAAGACAGAATTTGACCAATGTGCCCTACTCCTCTCTTAATTTCCAGAGAAGTCTTCTCATATTTCATGAGTGGGAAGGAATGTGCAAGGCTTCAAATACCAAGCTTGTCTCTGTCCCATGGGGAGAAGGAAGGGAAACGACCTGCAGCTCCAAGTAGAAAACTGAAACTCCCATACATGTATGGTAGGGACAGTTTTATTAAAAAAGAGACTTACTCTTTGATTATACTGCTAGCCCTTACATTCTTTGCAGAAAAGGAAAGCAGAACGCTTGGTGTATGTAACTCTTACTTTACACTAGGTTTTGGACTCAGAAATGTCTTGCCTTGACCAAATGCCTAGTGATAAAAGTGAAAGAGTTTTGACTGATAAAAAGGTGACCTGCTTGCTGCTAGTAGCTAAAGGTTTAGTACTTGAGTTACTCCATTCACATCAAAGCAGCCATTTTGCATTTATAGCCCTGAGATCTCAAAAAGTTATGTTTACGGGCACCTACATACTTTCATAGAGAGATAAAGGTACTACACATACATACTCATATACATTGCACCAAGATAGGTTGCATTACATGACATACTATTCCAGAGCTGTCAAAGAGTCAAATTCAGCTGTCCTTTACCATTTTGTTTACATCTGAGTGTCTACAGCTGACTGGAGGTGTCATTCCACTGAAAATCAGACAGCTGATCCAGGAGTAAAACGTTACTCCCAGAGAACAAGATTGCTGTAACCTTCTAGACAGGGGCACACAATTGTCTTTGGTCTTCGAAAGCCGCCTTGCTGCAGGTTAACCTGTTGATTGCTACGCTTCAGGTGGCTCTGCACATGCTGCTGCGTGGGACTGGCAGTCAGCAAAAAAAAAAAAAAAAGTTCTGTCAAACTATTGACCGTAGTGAGAACTACGGGTGGGTCGCTCCGTGCTGATGCTGATAGCATCCTTTATTTTCCCCACTCCGTGCTGTAATGTTATGTGCTGTAGATGTCACAGGAAATGCTAAAATCGCATCTTTTCATCTGGGCCTTTCTTCAGTCCTTCCTCTATAAAAAGCCATATGTCTCTGTCTGCAGAAGCATCACATTTCACCCTGCTGATCCAATTTATTCGGTCTGAACATTTGGTCTAATGCTTTTATACAAATACATTTTCTCTGCCCAGATTCTTATTTGTGTCAAGGCCTGTTCCTGTTAAAGATGAATGAAGACTTGTCAACAAATAATCTATCCAATAAATTAGAATCTGATCCAAAACCTCATTGACGTCAACAGAAAAACTCTTAGTGACTTCAGTAGTCCTACAGCATAGTTTTCATGCTCTCTTAATGCCTGTAAATATATCCACTTTAGAATGAAAATATTTTTCCCCACAGTATGAAATATTTTTAAAGTCAGTGTAATGATGGGGAAATGTTGAACAAATGAAATTGGAATTGTGCAGTTCACATGTAATTTGGCAGGTGGGTGCTGTCCTGGAAAAGCAACTTTGTGCCTGTTATTGTGAAAACCTATGGCTTTAACTTTAAATTTCCTGAAATCAGACCAGTGGCACTTTGAAAACTCCCTTGCTCTTCCTGCATGGTTGTGCCAGGGAGGTTCCAGTGCTGTACTACGTGCCTGGAGCCATGCCTGGCAGAGCTGCGCTCCTTGCCGGTGGGCAGGCAGGTCCATCCAGCATCTCCGCTGGGAACGCCAGAGCTGGAGAACTGGAGGAGGGTAAAGGTGGGGGTGAACCTCTGAAAACAGATGAGTCCTTTTTTGTTTCCCAGAACGTAGCTATCTCTAGTGGCTCTTGTGGATCTGTGTTAGCAAAGTGATGTTTATACTTCCTCAAGAGAAAGTTTATCTTTTAGAATATTAAATAGTAAAGGGGGCAAAAATGGTTCAGCAGAATAAGCAAGCAGGCACATTCTGGCATGTAATTTCAGGACGTAGTTTGATCACACCTAAACCAATTGACAATAAGTGCTCTGCCTTGAAATGGAAAGAAAGGCTTGGACAATGAGTGCTCAGCTGATTTCTAATAGGGGAAACAAATTTGACTCGGAGCAGAATCTGTGTGAACCAAGCAACCGAGCAATGGGGAGCAGCACTGTCTCTCCTCTCCTCAGTGCAAGTATAAAATTAATGTTCTGGGAGGGGATGGCTGCCACAGAAAGAGCTAAGGAAATCTTGCTGCCAGAACTGCACAGATGGTGAGGGGAAAACAAATCTTTTTGGGGAGGGCAGAGAGAGAGTTTTAAAAATCCACACAAACCTAATGAGCCTGGAACTGCTTGGGCTGATGCTCCCTGTCTTTCCTGTATTTTCATGTGGGAAAGGGGAGAAAGGGTGAATGAACATCCCCCTCTCCTCAGATGAGGTATTGCACCCAAAGTTTTGTACTTCTTTTTAGAAAGATTCAAGCAGCATGCAGAAACCTTATGTCCTGAAAGCCTGATGTTAGTTAATAAAGGATGGAAGGAACTTATCATAACAATTTGAGGCTGTAGGATTTCAAATCTCAGTACAAAGTGATTAATTCACTGCTCCAAAACTCTTACATGTTTTTGTCAGCCTCCTTTCTGAATGACCATTGCACATTATTGTCTCACAGGATGAGACTCAATGTAAATATCATGTCTGGGATAGACCTTTGTCTGCTGTGGGGAGAGCATGGCTCTTTAGGTCTGTATGGACCCAGTTACAATAGGCAGGGATGAGGCCATGCACTTATTTTTCTGTACATGTATATGTTACAAGCAATTAATAGAAATAAGAACTATGATTCTGCTAAGCTTTTGGTTTCCTGGTTTTGTTTTGTTTTGGTTTGGTTTTTTAGTGCATAATTGCTTCCTCAGCCTGGGCTGAATGCTGAAACCTTTTCTCGTACACTGCTTGCTGTATTTTTAAAAGGTGAGGGTTTTTGTCAATGGGTAGGCAGACAGCCTGCTATGAGACAATGACTTTAAATTAGGAACATTGGGAAATTAATGTGAGGAAAAGCTCAATGAAGGGTCAAAAAAAAAAAAAAAAGAAAGAAAGAAGGAAGCAATGATCAATTACACTTGCCCTCTGATAGAGAAAGCAATAGATCCATCCCATCAAGCAAATGACAGTTAAGCAAATAATGAGACTGGTATTTGCTTTTCCTACCAGTGTTTTAAATGTCGCTGTTCTTTATTCTTTTTTTTCCTCTCATATTAACCCAGAAATGCTGATGCATCAGCATGTCTCATTATGACAGTGAAAGATATTTCTCTTGGCTGAAGTGAATTCAGAAGAAAACAAATCCTGAGGGCAGTGCACATCGGCTGTAGAGAAAAGCACAGTCTGAGGTGGCTGCCAGAGGCTGCCTGTGGCAATTTGCGGGTTTCGGGGCAGACAGGCAGAGCTGATGAGAGCACCTGAGCTGCTGGCAGGAAGTGGCAGTGACAGCTAAATCTGGTTATTCTCAGGGAAGAAAAGAGAAGAAATTAAGGGAGTGAAAATACAAGGAAGCACACTTACTATTTAAAACAAATACCCTGCGGCCACAGCATGAAACATGCCGCTGCTGACCGGTATATTAATGCAAAATAATCCTGACTGAGACTCAAGGTAGAAGTAACCCCGACAAAGTGCAATAGTAAATACAAGGTTCAGAAAACTCCGATTTCGTCATTTAGCAAAGGTAGCTTTCCTCCCCTTCCCTGCTTGGAAGAGGGTGGATCGATTCCTTTCATTCAGGCGAAACTTATTTCCCGGGCACCCTAGAATTCCTCTTGTTGGCCTCAACTGATAAAACTGGTTTCATTGTAGGTTAAAACATGCATTGCATGTCTACTGTATAATACCATTCACTCAGGTGAATTCATACTCCGGCTTATTAATATAATCCAGTGAAAATACTGGGAGGAGGGGGAGAAATGCTGGTAAAAAGAGGTCGGCTAATACTGTCACATTTCAGACACTTCTCTCGGGTCTGCTCTTTCTCTAACAGAAGGCAAGATGAACTGGCTAGAAAGACATCTCTAAAACAACCTGAAAATCACCCCTGAAAAATTTCTGAACTAATGAACAGGTAGGAATGAAATCAGCTTGAGGCCCCAGAATATCTTCCGTTACAGAGAAGAAGTAGAGGTGGCTGCAGCAGTACTGGTGATGTTATCGCACACTCCTTGATGAGGAATTTAATGCGTTCCACACAGCCTCAGTAATTGTCCCAGTGTGGAACCGAGCCACAAAGGCAGCAGTCAAGAATGAGCAGGAATGGAGCCTGAAATCTCACAGTGCAAGGGGAATTTATTGGCACTGCCAAAACTGAAAACTCGAAGCGAGCTCCTGTCAGGTTGATTGAAGAGTTGAAAGGAAAACAAGTCACAGCCCCCCCAGGGTGTCAGGCATTTTGCAAGCCTCCACTGCACAGGTGTCAGCTCCTGGGTGGCGTTTGCCCGTCACCCACCTGCGATTTTGCAAGCCACTGAGGGCTCTACAGTGCTCAAAGGGTCGCTCAAGCATACCAAGGGCTGCAAATCCACCTGCACAGAGATGGTGCCTCTTGCTTGAGCTGGCACAAGGGGCAGGTGGCTTGGAAATTAAGCATCTCACAGAGAGAGGTGAGCACTTACAGCTCACCTGTACAGATACAGCTTAGTGTATCTGCTTTTGGTAGCCCTGGGATGTTCTTGATTACGATAATTTATAATGGTGCAGCACATAGCTTCACACCTCGGAACGGAGCTCCATTTTGCCACATGTGTAAATGCAAGGCAAAGGAGAGATTGCCATTCCAAAATAGTCTGAACCCTGAAAGCTTTCTTATTCCAACAATATCTTTAGAATACTGAGCAGCTGTGAGTTATAAGGATGTCATGGTCTGTCTTGGTTGTGCATTTTAGACAATGGGCTCAACTTCGGTAGAGTATCAAAGACAGATGTGAAAACTCTTAGTAGGAGACATTTTTTGGTACGCATAGAGAGAATTCATTCTGCTTACAAATGGACAGCCTTATTCAGGTCAGAGATGTCCAGCTGGTGCTCCAGGGGCTGGATTTAACTGCAGAATATTTGTGTCTGGTCCCAAAGTACTGTGATGGTTGTTTAAAGTCTTCATGCATGTGGAGTAGTCCAGCTTCACATATGGCTGTCGAGCCACCACTATACCCAAATGGCTCTAGATGATGCCCAGGAAGCCCAGGCATATGTCCTGCTTGACTGATAGGGAGTTATGTGTGCATAGTGACCATAACACCAGGAATTTTCCCTTACCTGTGTTCTAGGTTGCATTGAAATACAACAAAAAATAAGTTCGTGTATAGGTGCTAGTGACGCAGAACATTTTATTGCTTGTGCTTGAAATGTAAAGGCACATGGTGATTGGCTTTAAAGCACTGATATTTAACTAGGATTTTTATTTAAGAAAAATGTTGTTTCTGATAGAGACTTTGATTAATATTTATAACTAATTTCCAGAGTTTAGAAGCTGGATTTTTAAATATAAACCTTGAAAGTTTTCCATGTGATTGTTGCTTGGCCATCGCCCACATGTGAAAAACTGGTTTCCTCACTCAGAAGATGGGATCTGGGGAAGGGAGCAAGGTTTGATGCCTGTGTACCGAATTTGCATCATCAAATGAAGCCAATATAATTCCTAGTTTGAGGATATGTGACAGGCTGTCTGTTCTTCCGGAAAGGTAAATAACAGGTGAACAAAGAAGGAATACTAATTCTAAAACAAAATTATACAGCTGGTATAAGAGAGACAATCAACAGTCCTTAGCATTTGGATGGTTATAGCTCACCTCCAGAGGTATAAATTGAGGAGCTCTCTTTGATGTGAGGTAGTTAGCTTACAGAAAGCCTTAAGGATAAGTCAATTTTCCTCACTATGAGCCAAAAAAAAAAAAAAAAAAGTTTGTAAGCACAAGAGCTGGGAGAGTCTATATTCAGTAAGCTTTCTAATGCTTGAGATTGCAGAATCTGCAGTTGATAGACGGAAGTGGCTGGGATTTTCATAAATAATAAAGCACTGTAATCCCATGAGGTCATCATAAAAATATGCATAAGAATCAGAGAAAGAATATAATGAGTCATAAACTCAGGAGATTCTAGAGCTGATAACAAACAGTGATCTTGATAATAATGTGTCACAGACAGAACTTCAGAGATACCTCCAAAATTATATTATACAAAATTATTACTTTGGGAAAAACAGAAACGTCATTACCAAAAAGCCCAAAATAAGAACATTTGGGGAACTGTAATCCGTGCAGAAAAGGACTAAATCAACATCATTCAGCCTTTTGAATTTAGAAAGGGCCAGGGCCTCCAAAACTTGTCTCACATGGAAACATTGTTGTAGACTAAAGATTGTTATTGATGTTCTTCAGGCAACAGTTACTAGGCTTAGTTATTATTTCCCCTTAAAAAAAAGTTAGATTTGAGTTATAAAAAACCTGATAGATGCAACACCTGGAGGCAAACACTAAAAGTATGAAGATCCATAATAACACCTGGCTTGCCAGAAAAATAAGAAGATGGATTATTTTGAGTACTCCATTGATCTAAAGAAGCATCATCAATAATATAAAGATCATTTGTACGCATGATACAGACTAAAGGAAAATGGGTTGACATACACCTGCAGGGATATATACGGCATCTGAATGCCAAAACCTAATATGAAGCTTGATTGAAATGTACCACATAAGCTGTAAACTGGAAATATAATATAGAGTGTGACAATTTCTTTCCAATTACTTTTGGTAAAAGGGGAAATCGAGGTCTTTAAAAGATCAGAAGTATCTCCACTGTCAGAAAGCCGCTTTGAGAAAGAGAGAAGTTAATGATGCTGTTGATAGCTAGAAGTAACGTGTATAACCAGTTTCACAGACTCAGAAAAATGCCTCTTCCATTTAAGGCTTATAGACATTCCCACTGGAAGTAATGGGGCTGTTCATGTTGGATCAGGAATCTGGTGCATAGCAGGCTTGAAGCAAAACCGCCTGGTTACTAAAGGGAATCTGAGAAACCGTCTGACAGCCCAACATAATGTGTGGTGGTCAAAACAGCATCTTGTAATAAGATAGCAATCTCCAATACAGAGGGAATGGTACAAATATGGTTCTATTACTACATCAGGGTGCAAAAGCTTGGTTTTGGAGAAGGACCTTATGGTGCCAGGCTTGATATACATATATATGCCTAATTTCTGTTTTTATATTGGCTGAGCTTTAGATAGGCTGGCTGGGATCACTGAGCAGTTCAGCTGCTCTGGCCAGGAGCTCCCAACACGTTAATGGAGCTGCAATTGAGAAGCACCCCTAAGCTTTGGCTAGAAGGCTGCTGGCCTTCTGGTCAGGTGTATCTGCTTTGTCCTGGAGCTTGGTGTGGGAATCACCGGGCTTCAAAGCACAGGTGAGCTCCTGGTCCTCTTGTCAGACAAATGTTACAGAACAGCAAGAAAAACAACAGGTTGCAAAGAGGTTAGCTCCCTTCAGTCTTGCCTCTGAGAAGTTTTTGGTTGAATTCCTGACTCTTTGGGAGCCCTGCTAAAATCAAGGTGGTTTTGCCGCTTCTTGGCTGCTTTTCCTGTGGGATTGAGGGCCACTTTAAAGGTGAGATGAAACTGTGTGGTGGAAGGAGGGAGGTCTAACAGAAACACCTTTGTGTAGAATGCCTAGATTGTTTTGATAGATTTGGTCTTTTAAAACAAATTATAGAGAACAAATAAGCAGCAAAATACACTTGGTTAACTGCAGTTTCCACCAGTGTGCTATTTAGCTGTTATCAGCAATAAACCCTAGGCAACATGGTACAAATGGGTGAGTGTATATTGTTTTTTCTTGTCTATTAGCATTGCAGCAAATCCTGTCTCTCCTGCCCCCAGTTTCAAGAGCTACTTTCCTGGCTACTCCAGCCGTTTGCTCTGCCTCCAGTAGCTTGAGATCTGTTGTTCAGCAAAGATGGCTTGAGACGAATGGAGACTATTGCTGGAGAAAACAAAACTGCTGTGGCTGCAGGCTGGGGAAAAGAGGATGTCAGATGGGAGGCAAGCATTGGGGGTGGGGAGGGGAGACAGGAAAAAAGGGGGATTTCTGCTTGCATTGGCACGTGGCAGGCAGCTTGCATGCCTGTGCGATATTAACATCCTTCTCGTTACAGCGTGGAAGCCTCTGGCATCCTGACCCTCACACATACAAACAGATGTCCCCAGGCAGACCCAGCCCTCTGCCGCTCCCTATAGCAGCAACATCTTTTGCACACAGGATTCTTTATCACAAATAGCTTTTTTATCATTTTCATATTTCAATTATCTTAAATGCTCTTCCCCCAACCCACCTCAGTCTCAGAGGAAGGGAGAGAATGGATTTCATGCACTTACCATTTGAGCTTGGTGCTACAGATAACCACCTAAAGGCCAAGTTTTGCAGATTTTGTTTATAGCTTTGGAGTAGTTGCAGTGATACGCCAAAGCACTGGGCATCCAGCATCTGCCTTGGAAATGAATGGTAGCTGTTCTGGTGCTGCTTTTGGCTTTTGGAAAGCAAAGCACTTATGCAGGTAGTCACATATGGATTTAGGAAGTGTAACTGTTGGCTCCGCTTTCTGAAATGGTTGGCCCGAATTCCCCAAACCAATACGAGTATGACAGTGTACAATCATACTAACAGCATTGAGGAAAAATAGTCAATTACAGCATCAGCAGCAAAAAGGGAATTTAAAAGCCCTAAGCTATTTAGAAGACTTAGTCAAAAATGAAACTGGAATTTTAGTGCCTAAATGAAATAGGAAACTCATAAGAATCAGGCTTTTTTGAAAATGTTACCCAGTAATCTCTGTGTTAGTAAAAAGTCTTACCACTCTTTCACCACTGCATGTCAAGAAGAATATTAAAATGCTTGTCAAGCTCCTTCAACATATAGTTTTCTAATCTACAGATGGATGTGACTGATGGCTACCGGCTCTAACTTGGAAAACAGGAGCCAAGTCACAGAGAATTTCTTTTGCCAAGTGGCAGAGTCACCTGAAAATATTGTTTGAGAATCCCAAACCATGATCTAAATTTGGCTCAAATGCACAAATCTCTGTAGCTGTTAGAAAACATCCTCGTTTTTCTAGAAAAAGTCTATTTTTTTGTGTCCAAGAACCATAAATAAATGAAATACACAGATGTCTCTCTGTTTTAGCCTCTTGTCAAGAGTAAGAGAGAGAGAGAGTAATGAGAAACTGAGTTGCCTTATGAGGTCTCTCGAGGACTGTGAGACCACGCTTCTTCAGGTTCCACGAATGATCTTTGGAAGCTGCAATGGTCTGAAAACAAGACATTCCTCTTTCCAAGTATTTGAAGGGAAAAGAGCAGGCACTGACTGAAGGGGAAATGGGAGAGGTGGCAATCCTATTGAGCAATCCAGCTATACACCCTTTCCTCACAGTTCCTTCCTTCTTGGGTGAGATAAGTGACATTGGAAGTTAGTGGCTAAAACCAACAAAATAGGGTGGTGTCTTTATCTAAGAGAGGTGGGTGTCCCCATCTTGAGATTAAATAATCTTTAATCTGTTTGGAATGTTCGTATGTTTTGCCTCAGCATGTTCCCAAGCATATTTGTGGACCTTTTGGAGCTTAAACAAAGCCATTTCCATAGCCAGTCAGCTGGCAGCATGTATCAGCCTCCTTACTCGGAGAGAAGCGGATGGATGGGCACTTGTGGCATTCTCATGGGTCTTTTTCTAGTGAGTAGAGAACTGGAGATAAACAGAAAAAAATCTGTTTGCACCTGCACAGATTTTAAACACAATTATGCTGTTTGGTACCTATTGTTTAACACATGCAAAAATTAATATTTTTGCTGTTGGTGATATCGCAGTATTTCTGCTTCTCTTTCACTTTGGTGGTTACATACGAGGAGATAGGGATACTATTCCAGCCTGACTGTGCATCTTTATACTACAAAAAGGTGAAAGTGCCTTTTTCCCCCAATAATCTATTACTCTGCATTGTTTGCTGAGTTGATGTAATCAGGTCTTGATCATTTACTCTCTCCCATATGGAAGAATGTATGACCTGGTGGATAATCTAAAAATCTCCATGTCGTGCTAGATTTTGCTATGCTGTTTTTTGTTGAGTAATACTTTTAAGCAATTATTTTTTTCCAACTGGTTTCGATTTGTGGGTACCTAACTTTCTTCCAGGGAAGGTTTAGTATTTTCCCGTACATGGATTACTCTAGCACAGGCTTGAGCTCGCTTCCTCTGGGCACCTTTCACAAGATTTCTTAGAAATAGCCCACAGGCTAGTTCCCAAAGGCCCACAGAGGAGAGGTAGAAAATCACTTTATTAACAGTGCCTCATTTTGCATGGAGCACAAAGTGAGTGCAGAGAGAAGGGGCTGGCCATTAATATACATTAGTATCCAAGAAAACTAGTATTTTATAGCTTCTGTACACTGGAAAAGACTTAATTCAGCCTGTATTGCTTACATAATTAGAATGAATAAAATAGAGGGACCACTCAGGAATAAGAAAAGCTGGTTTTAGTCGAGTCAAGGTTAATCAGTGTACTTATTTATGGAACTGAATGGATTTTTACTCTTTTATTAAACAGCTTTGAAAAATTAACATTTAACTTGTTACAGGCTGCAAGAAGGTGACATTAATAATGATAGAAAATAGCAGACTTTTAATCTTTTCTTTAGCATTTTTCTATAGAAGAAAATTTCGTGCTAGACATAAGTAATTTTCCCCAAAACTGCCTGTCAGTCCTGATAAACAGAGATACTCACAGAAAAGTTGTTTTATTATACATGCTATTAACTCTTGCAAGAGTCATTAAGAACATTATCATTAATACAGCTTGTTCTGCTTTTGCTTCAAGAAAACTGCTGTTAGAGCTGACTGGAAACCAGGAAAAGTGGATCTCTTTCATATTGCAAAAATATTCACAGAAAATGTTTTTCTTTTTTGGCCTAGGTTTGGGAAATTCCCTAGGGACTATAATGAAATTTGTGAGTCCATCAGTGTGTGTAGTCCATCAGTGGTGAATGCGGTGGGGTGAATAATAAACGGTCAGTTTTCCATCATCCGCTAGATCTTTGAAAGACCAGATTTATTCAGTCACCATGATTATGTTGTGATTGTACATGTCATGAAATCCCACTTCGGACTGCGAAATTTCATGAGAACTAAGCCACTGTTGAGTCTGGCCTCTTGTTGTGGAACGGCTGTTTCGAAATCGCCCTCTCCCAAGCAGTTTTTGAACCTCAAGTGATAATGCAGTTGCTGGTTAATGTCGCATACCTCCATAAGCAGATGGACTGAAAGAATTTTAATAACTCTCTGGTTCTAAATGATCATTCCTTCCACATTCTTTGTGGCTTCATAGTGTTTATGATAATTCTTGCTCGGGATCCAATCTATACACTTTATCCAGCTGTGCCTTTGATGTCTGTACTGTGGTCTCAAGGGAGAGAAGTCATGAATGAGCGGTTAGTGAGCGACACCCAAGGGGTTATGACATCTTTAACATAAACTCATCAGCATAAGGTTTTTCCTCTGAAATGGATTAAGTAATTTATTTAGCTATAAAAACCAGAAAACTAGTTAAGTGAATTTTACTGGGGAATCAATAAAGTAATAATTGTGTGGTAATATAACTGGGACTGAGGTAACCAGCTTTCGTCTTCTTTTCTTTGTTAATCCGTTCCCCCTATCCTTTTTATCCCAGTATTTTTTGAATAGCCATAAGTTATTCTGATGAAAGAATTGAAAAAGCATATTGAGAAATCTTTGAGCACATTAACTTTTGTACTGTGAAATCTTTCCTTCTTGCCTTTGCAATAGATGCAAAAAAGAACCCATCCAGAATTCATTAACTAAAATTTTATCTCAACCTCATATTTTGTATTCTGTTAAATTTTCTCCATTTATATTTCATAGAATGGCTTCCTAATCCTATCTGAGACATGCCTGTAAGCTAAAGATAAATATGTAAAACTTACCTTTGAATTGAATGGTGTCTAACTATTGCTGCTTTTAAAAAAATAATAGCAAACCCCTTGACATTATTCTCAGCAGTGCTTCAGAATTTATGCTTAGGCTGCATTAATTACAATTACATAGGAAGTTTCTCCTTCTGATAATTAGAAACAAATTAATTTAAAAGAAACTTCATTTGTTAGGCTTTTACAAATATTAAGAGATTATAAATTGTTATAACAAACCAGACCTTTTTACACCAGTTATTTCATGCTCACATTTTAGAGTAGATTAGCTAGATTTAGCAATGTGCACATTTAAGGGCTTAAATGTTTTCAAAGGTCTTTTTCACTAAGAAATGATGAAAAAAATCCCCTTCATGAGTTATACGCTACGAGTTATTCCTCACAGAAGTGTCCTCTTTTTGCAGCATTAAAAAAATGCCATATCAGATCATATTATCAATATATTTGCATTTAGGAGTTTTGTTCATGTGTGTGAACAGAACACACACATCTGAACTACAGGAAAGGTAAAAAGGGTGGGACTGAAGGTCTTTTCAAAGATAAATTTCCTTCCTTTTTCTGCAGTCTTAATTGTCTCCAGGAATCAATTCTGTAGTCATCAGGAATGAGACAGATATTGTATGTTGAATACTAAAAATGACATACAGTAGTAACATGAATTGGAGTGAGTCCATGCCCTTTGTGCAAAGTAAGCTAGCTGGCAGTATCCAGAAGGACCAAGTAGATGATGGCAAACATGAATACTGGGCTAGTATTTCTGAGTGGATCTGTTTATTTTGAGAGTGGTCTGTGCTTGACACCAAGGTAGTTCTGGGTCGTAGAAATTTCGTAAGGGGAAAACAAAAAGCAATGTGCATCCTGTAGAAATTGGTCATATGGGAAAAATTAGAGCTGGTTTGAGAAAGTGGGTGTATTTTTCCATCAAAAGCATCAATGGTAATGAAATATAATTTTAACTTTTTCTATGGAGAATTTCAATTTACTGTCAGAATGTTTAAAAAACAACCACCCAACAAGAAAAAAACCTACCACATACCCAAGCACAACCACCTTCAAACCTCGGAATAACTTTTATGAAACTGAAATATTTCAGCTAAACCAGAATACCTGTTGTCAGAAAAGTAAAATTTGTTTTACTGTTTTCTGGTGGCTGTAGATTTCAGTTCCTGTACTTCTCTCCATTACTGGTGCTTGTAGACTACATCTGAGTGGCTTTTGGGAGCTGAAGAAGGCAGTTGCTTGGCGGGATCATTTCAGAATCTCAGGAGTCCCTATCAGAGCTTGCTTAGCTCTTGGCTGGAGATGGACTGGTACTTGTGGTATAGCAAAGCAGTGGGGGACCCAGACTGAATTAACTTATTAGAAACAATCAAGAAACATGCAGCTCTGAGATGTTATTTTGATATGTATTGGGAGACATTTTTCATTTTCCAGCACTCAGGTAAGTTCTTGCCCCTGGAAGCTTGCATTGCATATTTCTGTGATAGTTAAGACAGGGACTTTGGATAGTGTCACCTTGACTATTTAGCTTTCTGCATGTGAGCGAAAACTTTATTTACACAGGGCCAAACAGTAGCATAATAACCTGTATACCAGCTAAAGTAGCAGAAGATAGAACCTGGCTCTTGTATTTCTTTCTTGCCCAGAAGTGTGAGACACTGCCTAGGGTCCAGTCTCCATTTATTTATTTATTTATTTACAAATCCTTGTTTTCCTTTGAAGAAATGCAGAGAGGAGGCAGAAGCAGTTTTGCATGGCTCAGAGCAAGGACGTGAACCCCAGACCCAGCAAATTATAGCAACAGTGTTAGCAAGGTGTCAGCTGGAGCCTTTCAACGGAGTGTGATCTGGGGGAAATGCTGGCCACCTAATGTGCCAAGAGCCCCTGTGTATTTAAATACTTCTGCATGTGTTTATCCTTGAAAAGGGGAGCAGCTTGTGCACAGCTTTGTCAGCGCTGAAAGCCATGGCTGGAGTCAAGGGGCTAACGTGTCTCTTGCTCAGATACCCTAAAAGGACTTGATTTCCCTCAAGGTGGAAGCTTTGTGTCCTGCATGTCAGTAGTGTGTAGAAGTGCCACTGCAGACAAGTGACCCGTTATATCAGTGCAAGACACTCCATGTCCTTGTTGGAATAAAAAAGGCAGAGGAGCCTCCTCAGAGGTGTGGTCCCTCGGGAGGTGGCTGCCTAGCGGTGATTTTAAACATCCAGCCAGCTTGGACATCTGAATGTAAAATTCCATACTCGGGGATGTCACGTGGATTTCGTGCTCTTCTCTGGGGAATTCCAGGTCTATAAAACAATGAATGGATTATAAAGTGCTCATCCATATATGTAGCTTTTGATCTCTGACAGGTGTGATATTGATAATATCCTCCATTCAATAAGTCCTCCAAGTATAATTTAGTGCCAGAATACTAATCTCTGTTTGATTTAACTGTTTCTATGTGAAAATCTGGCAGTAGAGCACAAGGGGGAGGAAGTCCATACTCATGGATCAGGCACAAAGCTGGGAGTTAGGAGGCTGGGTTGGTATGTAGCTCTGGTGTAGACTTTGGGCCTAATTCTTCCCAAACTCCTTTCATTTGAGTGTAAATCTGCTAGTTGTCATTTCCTGACTGATTCCTTGCATTTTTTATGTGGCTGGTTAGCTCAAAACCCTCACATCCCATTCCCCCACAGGGATACTGCATGGATTTCGTGCTGTTATCTAAGTCTGAAAAATGATGAGCTCAAAGGCAGCTTAAACTCTTTGTATATAACTGTGGATGATTTGTCTGAACCTCCCATTTCTCTTGTATACTGTGCAAGTTGTGCTTTCCCACTGCTTTGAAGGTTCATTGGTCTGAGAAGCCCATCCTAGATTGCACTTGTACAGCAAAACTGTACACAGATGGAAAAAATAATGCTGTGAGGACGCTTAATATGAACAGTCGCAGGCATAGTCTTGTGACTAAGGGAAACATGTATGGCCCTGACGTGACTGATCGTGGGGTAGAGATGGTTGTGCACTGAGGAGAGAGGCCTGTGACACTGAGCAGATGAGAGTCCCATTGCTCACCCACTGGTACGCTTGTTGTTGATGCTTAGTATGTAATAACCAAATATACAGTAGGTAAAATAGAGGAAAAAGCTGGATTTGCAAACGCCAGTGTCTGTTTCAAAGTTACTCCTCACATCACTCAAGAGTAGGTAAAGAGTAGCCCAAGGAGGGGAGAGTTTAAACTTATGAGAAAAAGTTACTGCTTCGTGGGCATTTGCTAGTGTGATTGCACTGGTGTCAGCAGAAAGGTGTTAGCGGAGCATCTGTGCTATGCCAGTCGAGGATTTGGCATAAGGCGTCCTAGTGAACTCATTCACAGGGGCACTCTTTCATACAGCTACTCTAGCAGTTGATAGCAAACTGCCTGAGAAATTGTAGATTATCCTGCTTTGCCTTATTTCCATAAAAAATGCTCTGTGTCAAAAACAGGGTTGTAATATGAGCCTGTATTGGTTGAAGCTGTATAAGAAGCCTGAATGGAAACAGCCCCACCCAAAACATTTATTTTGCTGTTTTTCCTTTGTTATCCTTGTGGTTTACAATTTTTTAAAATCTCTTAGTATAATTTCAATATTTTAAAAGTGCCTGAAACTTTAAGTCACGTGTCTATAAATTATGGACCTTACTTGGGGATGGAGAGTGGGTGAGAAATGCTCAGTCCTTTATTGGCTGGAGGATGCTCAAATGAGATGTCAGCAGAATAGAGACTGTCAAAACAATAAAAAGAAGTGTTAACACTGATAATTACATTATTCAAACAATTCGACATCCTTGGAGGGCGCATTTTTAATGATGCATTGTAAAACAAATTGTGTTTCTTAGCTTGAGAGAGTCGTAAAACAATAAACTAATTAAGATACCTTTTGTTTGTCGGTTCCTGTCTGCCTAGATGTGTGGTCAGGGGAGTTTTGTGTGTGTTAACGAGGTACACTTACATCATTTTTTTGGTAATTGTTGCCACTACCAGTGTGCTTTAAAGACCGAATATTCCCAATCCAATGGGAAAAAATAATAATAATAATAAAAAAAAATCTATCTGAACCACAGGGTAGTTGTGCTGCTGCTCCAACATCTTGGTAGACCTCATCACTTCGGACTTGCCTCAAAATGAGTCTGCAACACTACCTTAAACTGGGCTGCAGCTGGATTTGAGACTTCTGGTGAGGAAGAGTCCCAGCCAGTGTAAACTGGCTTGAAGTTCGGATGCGTTTTTCTCTCTGTGCATAGAAAGCAACTAAAAACAAGAGCTGCAGCTGGTAACTAGTTTGATGATTGACTCTTCCAGTTGCCTACTAAATATGGCTCAGTATAAAAAATTAGACTGGGCTAAGGGGTGATTACTTTGTGCAGAGGAAGCATTAACAGTCTGTGCCTCTTTACAGGGAGGCTGTTGGACTAGTTCTGAGATGTTTTGCTTTGCCAAAATGTGAATTTGATTTTGGTGGTTCTCTGAATTTTTATGCCAAATAAGGTTTTGGTTTTGAGGGCTGGACTCTGTTCTCTTTGCCACTGCAGGTTTTTCCCTCTCCTTGCTGTGCCTCTGTTTCTTTCAGTGGGATTGCTCCCACGTAAGCACAGTGTAAAACTGAGCTCTGTGTTAGACTTCCCAGTCCTGCAAGGAAGAAGGCATCTGCATTTCTAGAATTCCTGGAAACAGTACAAGTGGATAACATCAGAGAATAAATCCTGGCAACCATCCTCATGTGCAGTGGACCTGTTTAAAAGAATACATAGTGAGTAGAACATAGTCCCAAATTGTAGCAGTATGTGGCTGCTGATACCAAGAGCATCATTTCAGCCTTCAGACAAATCCCATTTTCTGAAATTAACCTTACAGCTACTCTTTGAGCCAAATAACCTCGATCTTTTTCCCACTGGAAAAGTGGAAAAGAGGTCATTTTCCGACTACATTGCTGCGTTTGCAGTCTGTCTGGGTCTTATCAATTAAAGCTTCTTTAAAAAGATGGGGACTTTCACTTTTTATGAGCACCTGTGTACCCGCTAGGGACAGAACTGTATGGATTAGGGTTATGGGAATCTCTAGGAACATATCTTTGTTCTGGGATCAACCAGTAATAGGGTTTTATGTAGAAGGAATAACAAAATTCCTAGGGGATTCATTCTAATTATATCCCCAATTAGGACAAAAGAGTTTTAGTTTAGTTTGATATGGTTTCTGCATCCTTAGCAGTTGTAAACGTTTGTTCCTTTATATGGCAGTGTTAATTAACATTGTTAAAATTTACTAGGGGCTCTAACATTCCCAGACAAACAAAGAGCGGTCATTAGCCACTTGCAGTTAACAAAGGGGAAAAAGTATTTTTCCAAAGTTATTTGAGCTTTCTAAAAACCAGTCTTAATATTGGAATTGGATAGGAAATGCAGGTTGATTCCTAACCATTCACTTTTACAAAAATAGTTATCATTTACAGAGATTCATTTTTAGTTTACATTAAATATTTTGTGTCCCTTCTCTCTTTATTTTGAGCTAAAACACACCCCTGAGTTAGCTACAGAGATTTTGTATCGACTGTTATTAACTCTTCACTGAAGTCGAGCCTGATATTGCTGCTCAGAGCTAAGAAATTCTCTCATAAGACCTCAACATCTTTTTTCATCACTGTTCAAAATAATACGATGCTCTGTTGCCCTTGTAACTTTGACAGATGATTAATTATAAATTTGAGGTACTGTGGTTCAGATAGAAACCTAATTGGGTATTTGTGAACCAAATGTGAAAGTGTTGGATGCAGGTCCACGCTTCGGTGCCGCTTTGATATCTCTTTTCAGAGGTTAAATCCTCTGTTTTGAAATATATGAATACACACCGTCTGTTTCTCTCTAGTGGATGTATATATTTCCAGGCAAAAACATAATTCAGCTTTGCATGAGGTGGTAAAGCTTTATCAGTAACTGCGTGGTAAAGAATATTTTAAAGAACATATGCATTCTCTTCCAAAAAGCTGTATATGAAAAATCCTGGATTCTTAGGGAAGACCTTTCTTAAACTTTAGAAATTAAGGAAATTCACAGCTAAATGCCCTAAACAATGGCAGCTCTTCTTCTGTGTTGCTATGAAGAACACGTTGATAATACGGAGGGTGTCTGAGGAACTTTGGTGTTGGTAAGTGCCTTGTGGATTTTGCAGCCTGGTACCAGCTCTCCGCTTGCAGATTGCTCAAGCTAGCCTCTGGTCCTCATTTCATTATGCCAGAATGTATGGATTAATTGGTAGCTTAGCTTTATTAATTTGATTTTATTTGTACAGTTTGCCCTCAGACCAAATATTAAGCATGTGCTTAAAAGTTTTGTTAAGGCAGACCCTGGCTTGTGAAGCTGTGGTGTTCCTGTAAATCTCACTGTGGGTTCTGATACCAAATTGTTCGCTTCAGACCATGTCTTAGTGATAGTGACTGCTGTGAAAGATGAGAGTCGAAATTCCTACTGAGATGGGCTTGAAACCAAAGTGATATTAAATCTATCATCCAAGAGAAACACGGCGTTGAAAATGATTCCACATAGAGGAAATACAGAACTTCATTTTTAGATGAAGAATAGTAGGATATTGAAAGCCAAGAAGTTATGGGACTTTTAAAGGATGAGATCAAACAATTAAGGTCTTTTCCTGCTTTTATTGCTATCTGCAGGTTTGTGTGAAGCACATCGCTGACTCAAGGTCTGATGAGAGTGGCTGATCTGAGCGCTGAGACGGGTATTTTGTGTAAGATTCCTCTGCATCTGACTAAGGAGCAAGTCTGTAGAAACTATTTCATGCCAGGGAGTTAAGTAAAATAAGATTCCGCTGCATCTGACTAAGGAGCAAGTCTGTAGAAACTATTTCATGCCAGGGAGTTAAGTAAAATGTGGGCCTTTGTGCTTCCCCACAGAGAACTGGATAATCTTATCCCAGTCAGTTATTCACTGCTTCGGTCATACCTTTCCCTTTTTCTTTCTTCGTACATAGCTCAGAGAATCATGAATTACAAGTGGGGCAATGAACATGGATCTCTACCGCAGTCATGTTTATTTCTACCATCTCACCCTTGTGCCTGAAGTCCATCTTCCCCTTGTTTCTGGTGGCAGTGAAAGTCTCAGGAGTCAGGTGCCTGCATCCTTAAAGGAGTATCATGGCCTAAAGAATAATATAGAACACATAATGTTGTTTTCAGTTCATTATATTTTTTTTTATATATAAAATATATTACTATTCCTGTATTTAGAGGATGGTGGGGTGAGGTTTGCTGTGACTTCACATATACATTGTCAATTGGTGTCCCATGATTCACTCGATGAAGAAAACTAGCCAGGACCCAAACTCTACAAAAGTTGCACCTCCATTTTGTTCATCAGGTGTTCTTGATTTATTTCTTTCCCCTGAGGGAAAACAATAAAAGAACTGTTATGGTTATGTAGGGTTATTCTGCAAATCTGTTTCCAGTTTTCTAGAAGAAATCCCAGGTCTCCTTTGTATTGAAATACTTATTTAAATATTCAAAGAAGGAGAAAAAGAAACTGCGGCTCTGAGACATTATTCCTTCAGAGATCTTCCACCATGTCAGTGTTTAGCTTGCAGTTTTTTGAAGTCCCATTGTAGGGAGAAAATACCAGAGCCAAATCTGAGGCAAGCTACCTTCAGCCATCGATGCCTCTGAGCACGTCAGTCATGCACTGAAGCTGCTGGCACAGCTGGTACTCTGTACACAACAGGGAGTATTTTTAACACTAAAAATATGAGTGTGACAGGTGCACATTTTATTAGAACTTTTTTTTTTTATTGTGCATTAGTGGAGAGAAGAGAGCTAGCAGCACTTTCTTAAAGTCTTCGAGTAAGTGGGAAAACAAATGAAGGTCTATGGTACATATTGACGTTTGTTAGCCAAGTATGGGTAGTTCACAGCAACCTATTCTTTTCTCTGATTCAAAAAAAGCTTAGATGAATTTTGAGCAGCTTGCACAGCCAGAACCACTCATTCTTTTTTATGAGCTTCATTTGCATTTATACTCTTCCCTGCTGTTGTTGAGTACGCCCCTTTCACTTGTCCTAAATCTACAACTGCACTGGGTGCACTTAAGTAGCTGTTTCCTACTGATATATTGATTATCACACTAATTACATCCGGGGTCTGTATATGGGCTAACAGAACCAATTTATTTGAATTTTTTATAGGGGGAAAACTCTCTGCAACTAATTAATTCTACAGGAATGGGTCAAACTCTTCTCTTTTCTTTCTTTTTTTTTCCTCCATCAAAGTTTTTGATAGTTTTTGATAGCACAAAGCTTGTGCTTAAACCACAAAATGTGTGGGGACAAAATGCACGATGATATGGTCTGGTAAATTTTCATGTCCTTCTCTTTTGATAGGATTTTTTTTTAAAAAAAATCTGCTTTCTGCTTGACAAGATGCTTCTTTTTTTCTGATGTGGTGTCATACAATGGGCCCTGGTTCTGCAATCAGCTCCATCTGTGCAGCCTGCTGTGCCTATCGAGGTCAGAGAGGTTGGCTACTTACCTGTAGCACACTGCAGACACGGGCCGTGGATATTAACTCATCAGTTTGGAGCTGGAGCAAGAATCTTTTTTTACAGCGTCCTCTGCAGGATTATATGCCTGTGTTTCATTCAGTTTGACCTAGAATTGACACCTTCGATAATTTTAGGTATATAACACAACTGAACCTTTCAATGGGGCTTTCTTCAAGTTGTGAAGAGTTCCAGATGCCTTTCTGACTAACTTTATCTGAAATTATCTAATCTCAAATCGCAGGCATCTGTATGATGCAACTCCTTTGACAGGTACTTCACAGACTTTTTGCAGTGGATTAAAAGATGTTTTAAAATGGCAATGAAATGGAGGCTTGAGTACAAGCTATTATGGGAAACTGGATAGTGCCTGGTGATAGATTTGCAGCGTAATGAGACTTTTAACCTTTTACATCTAGACCTTCTCTTTGAATCCAGGGTGTGGAGAGTTTGAAAGCTATTACCACTGGTTGGTGACTCTTTTGTGGTTTCTCTAAATTGATCTGTTGGTCTAAGTTCTTGTGAAAATGTCCATTGCCAATGGATTTTGATAACATCTGCAATGATCACTGTAGCACAGAAGTCAAAGGACTGCATATTACCATCACAGCCTTAATGAGGACCATACCTCTCACACTATGATAGGTCCTAGGAGAAACATTGATCTGGGTAATGTCCATTTTCTGTTTCTGATGTTTTTAATAGTAAGCCTATGCCAGGATGCTAGCTTTCCCATTTGTCAAGACTGTTGCTTCCATGAACACAGAATTTGACTTAAAAAAAAGTAGTCAGGTGAAAGTCATTGACACTAAATTTTTTTTTCAGTGGTGTCTTGGAAGAAGCAAATTTGCCTGACAAAACATTTGAGAGAACAGGGCAAGCCCAGAACCTTTCTTGTCCTACAAACCAATTTTTTCAGGAAAATGAAAGTTATAAAGATGTTTAGATATCAGAAAGAAAATTTTAAAATGGACACAAACCCAAAGGCAATTCAATGAGTGCAACATGAGCAAAAGTGTCCAGTGAGCTTGAGCCAAGCTCAGTGAGAGAATTTGCAGCAACTCTCTGGACAATGTGATACATCATTTAAACTTGGCCATTTTAGAAAGAATTATGTCAGTTTAGACTGGAAGGCATTAGAGTACAAATCAGACAGTCTCCATCTCAGAGAAGCTTAAACAATTCCAAGGGTTAAGTAGAAGATACAAAACTGTTTCAATACATTTGTTATGGGCCTTCAGAGAAACTGGTGAAGCAAGCAGGGTGGCGAGGTTACTTCAATACTGGGAGAAAAGATCCTACACAGTCTGGATGCAATGCATGGGACTTGGTGCTGGGCAGCATGGGTGAGAGGATCCCAAAAGCATTTGGAAATTTGTCCTGAGATCTGTGCATGGAAGTAAAGCAGTTTTAAAGCTCTCAGTTCAGCATATACCTATTGCTGATATAGAGAACAAAGACAGATGTCTGCAGGAATTTTGAAAAACTATGTAAAGGAAAGAACTTGTGAAACTTATTTTAACTGTGATCTGGGTGATTGGCTGCAATGCCAGGAGAGTACAAACATGGTGGCTTTTGGCTTTTGTAAGGGAAAATCCAGTAAGAGTAGCACAGACAGACCAGGAAGGCTGCTTTTCTGAGACTGCTGCAGATGTGAGTCTCGACTCCTTCCCATGGGGAGGGAGAATTCACAAAACTGGAATTTAATATCAAGCCTTGCTGTATAATTCCTGTGTAATCTTGAGCAAGGCATTTAGTCTTTGATTTTCAAAGGCAGCTAGTGAAGGGAGGAGTTCCTGTAGACTCCTTTGAAAATCCCACCTTTAATCTCTTTATATCTCACTTCTCACAGGCTGACTGGCAGAATGTATTTGTCTTCTGCTTCTGTCTATCTGCTGGCTGTGAGCTCCTCAGAGCAGGACTCACCTCACTTCATGGACACAGACAGTATATTGTATAGGGGTCCAGGAACAAGCTGGAACCAGTGACAAATGTGGTGATGATTAGGTAACAGTTGTCTACTGATAAGACTTCCTTTGCTTTTCAGTGATGACACCTCAAGGTGCTACCACATCCCTGTCTATCCGGAATACACATTGCTCCATTTACACCTGAAGCAAATTGGAGGCATCTAGAATTATGGAGTAGTGTGTATTCTGGATGGATGGGATGTGGTTGCACAAGTTTCATGGAGGTCATGGGAATCGTGTTCAAATCTTGAGGTGTCATCACTGAAAATGAATCAATCCATGCAAGCTCCTCCTTTAGGGACAGATTCTTCCATCTGACAATAAATTAAGGTTTAACAGATTTACAGCAGCCATCTGTATCTTACTTTGAATTCATTATAGTTGCTCTTTTTACTCCTCTAAGTTACATTTTTTTCTTTCTGCATAGCTTTTGAGTTTCTCGGTTTAGAAGCACTGACAGTTCTTCACAAATATCTCTTCCAGCACAGGTTCCATTTCACTCCTGGGGTTGAAATAGGTTTTTTTGAAAACATTCATCTCCTTTTGGAGTAAGAAATTACACTCTAAGGAGCAATCCTATGAGGAAGGAGAGAAGCAGGAGTAGTGAGCAAATACATGGTCAGAAAAGTCAAAGCTGGGGGGTGTGTATGGTGTGATTTATGATATTAGCAAAGTAGAACTGGAGAAAAAAAGAAGCCAAGAAAGATGTTGAAGTAGAGAGAAAAAAGAGAATGTGGGATAGATGGAGGGACAGAAGGGAAGGAAGAAGCTATAAAACCTATTTTTAAAAAATAAAGAGGGTGAAAATTGTTTATTCTTGTGTATGTAGATCGTGATTCCTTTGGTTCCTTGACGGTAGTTTGAGGACTTTGTTGTCTTGGGCATCCAGTACAAATAAGATCAGTGTTGGCTGATGGACCTTGCAATTGGAAATTATACTCCTAAATCTTGAATTACCTTTCTCTAGTTGAAGGAACTGTCATGACCACAGATAACTGCAAAATGGGAACTTACTTTGCAGTGGACTTCAAAACAGTGAAACCTGCTTTTGTGTTTAATTGTAGTGAAGACTGAGAACCAAAATTAATCAACATTTTCCACAGAAGAACATTCAGGAGGAAAAAATGGCACTCTCTGACTTAGATAGCTAACTTTCCTTTCATAGGGATGATAATTAATTTCATTTTCGCTATATATAAAGATGTATAATTTTTAAAGTGTAAATGATAATATATAATGCATCCTTCCATAGGCAATGACATGAAAACATTAAATGTGTCTTTCCAATACATTGTGTCTTGTCTTTTACATGGGTCACAATCTTTTTCTGTCCTTCTTTCAAAGTAAAATTCTAGTATTTCATTTTTGCTGGAGTTGCACAGTCTGAGTAAGACTCAGTTCTCTGACCAGCTCCCTCTGGGATGATGTGATCACCGTAGTTCATAGAGTATGGAATAACAAGAGCTTCCTTCATAAAGTCAGAGGGACAGAGAAAAAGCATTGATGATTTATGTTGGCTGAGATTTCGACCCAGAAGCTTTGAACATGCAGTAGCTGTTATTTACTGTATGTCACCATCAATCCCAGACATGAAAGACTACTAAAAGCCTTCTCTTTGCCGGGCTGGCATTCTTTCACACAGTTCTTACCGCCCCGTCTTTACTCCTTGCCTCAGCTGCTTTAAACAGAAATGCTGTCCTGTGCTGAAATGGATGTCCTGTGTGGCAGGGCTTTTTAAATTATCTTGAGTGCATAGGTAACCTGCGTAATTTCTATTTTATGGGTTAGGTCCTACTGCAGTTTTATGACAAGATGAGTTAAATAGTAAAATATTCTTTGGATCATCTTTACACGTCATTGTTTTTTACTGTAATGGCTTAACAGGTTTCTGGTATATATCGTTTTTGTACAGACTGAGAAACTGGTGTTCAGTAGCTGTCTGTGTGGGCTGCTCTGTAAGACAGGCTGCTCTGACAAACTCCAAGCTCAGGGAGTCATGTTGGCATCTGATTTTTGAGGGAAGGAATGACTAAAGCAAAAATTTGTTTGGATGGCTTTGTGGGCTGCCTCAGTGCAAAGTGTGCTGGTCTTGCTTTGTGTTACACATTTGCACCAGGAGAGTGACTGTTGGATGCTGTAGGAGGTGAGGGCTTTTTCTGTGGGGAAGGGTGAGTACATGCAGCTGCCTGAAAGGGGTCCTGGGTGGAGATGATCTGATGTCCAGAAATCACAGGCATTTGTGCTATAGTGAGTGGATGGAGCCAAATGGACTGTTAAAGCTTTCTTGCCTACCACCCTCTCCTAAGAAATGCCTGCCTGGTGACATCAGGTGTCACCAGGGAATGAGGAGTGATAAGAGGTGAGATTGGGATAGTAAGGCAGCATGAGGCACAGCTGGTTTTTGAAGGTCCGATGTGATTTATGCATTTTATGGTGAAGCCTTAGGCTTTCACACCTTGACATTTGCTGAAAGGGAGTGGCTCCCGCCCAGCTAAAGAGAACAGAAGCTGCTTGTTATCCCAGTCAAACTCTTCCCTGTTAATTTTGGCAGGTTAAGGAAATAAACCCTTTTCAGTTTAGGGAAACACTCTTGGCATTTGGTTTTATGGTGATTCAGGGTCCCTTCTGGAAAGCAAATTGATTTTTGAAACATTTGTTACAATAAAAAATGAATAATGCTTCAACTAACAAAGACAGAAATCTTATGAAAGGAATATTCCCAGATTACAGCAAAGACACAAACACAGGACTTCTATTTCTGATATATTTTGATTATAATTTTTGCTAGTTCTTGAAGGAACTTTATGTTTAAACAGGGACCTTCTCCCTCAAGCTACCTCTCCTGGTATTGTAGGCAAGTGAATCAGAGGTCCGGGAGCATCAGCACTGAAATCAAGGCCTGAGCTTTGCTCTTCAGTTAAGAGAAAGAAAAATTCCTTCTCCTCTTGCAAATGACAGTAAAAATGAGTTACACTTAGGTTTACTGCACCAATCACTTTTTTTTTTTTTAATTTTGGCAACACAAGTGGTATCTCTGAAGGCTACTGAAAGACAAAGACATCTGCCTGCTCTTAAAACCTAGGTACAGCTGTTGCTGTAAAATTAGTACTGTAACTCCTTAGGGATTCACTGAACTCTGGAGATTCCTTTCCTGACCAGAGAGAAAGAAGATCCAGGGTGGCATTATTAGCTCTTGAACTATCATTCACCATCAAAGTCCTTTTGATTTCGTAAAAGGGATTTGCTGCCTGCAGAGGTCATCCAATAAAGGTATGACTTCGGGAGAAAGAGATCAACTGTGGTTTGGTACCAAGGGGTGGTTGAAGAATTAACAATGAACTAAAAGTGGGAATAAGTTTTACCACCTTAAGTGTATGAGACCATTTTATTTTTTTTTAATCTTGGATGCCTAAGTTGGCAGCAACATCAGATCTCTCAGAAAAAAAATTGAATTAGTGTCATTTATGGCTGAACAGAGGGCCCCAAAGCAGAGTGATTGGGCAAACCTCTCTTTCTGCTTATTCACCAGCAGAAAAACTGCTTGTTTTGACTCTGCTCTTGATAGTCACTGAAATTTTTACTCCCTATTTCCCTATCATCTCAGTGGTGAACTTCTAGGGAAAGACAGCTCCAAAGGACCAGCCTGTCCTTATCAGTTCTCCCATCCAGTCCTATGAAGGAACAACGTTACTTGTCTTTAATACGTAACCTGCCAGAAACCATTGTCTTTACTTCAATGGCCTTTCAAACAATGTATCATAGCTCATAATATGGAAATACAATTATCAGTTCAGTACTCCATAATGTCAGCTTAAGTTTTTAATATTAATTAAATATAAAATACTGATTTTTCACTCTTTTCCAGTAACATATAAATGCAGTACAGTTTAGCTGAGGAAAAAATGGGAGATGCGTAAGACTGTACACAGGAAATAGCATGACTCCAGTATTTTAGGCTTCCTTCTATGGAGAATGGATGAATGGGACTGGAGGTCCAGGGGAAACCACAGTTACAGAGACTTCCAGAGAGGCTTCCTGGACTGAGCCTTTCTGAAACACAGAATCAGTCCCATTTGTAAAGATAAGTTTTGCTTTGTTATTTGTTGTACACTGCTTGGGAATTGAAAACTATGTTTTTGCATAGCAGCTCAGTGGTGTGTATTTTTTGACGCACTATCCCAGCCTTATGGTGAGCTTGAAGGGGTCCATGGTGTTATTACATTATTTGAAGCAAATTCATTTGCTGCTATCATCCCTGTGCAAACCATAGACCAAGAGCCAAGACCATTTGGCACTGCATATAAAAAGACAATGGAAATAGTATTTATCACTATAACACAAATGCTCACTGTGATGATAAATCTTTTGCAAAACTGCAAATGTTAAGTAAAAGTAAGAAATGATATTTCATGTCTTTTTCTGAAGGATTTAAACCTTGAAAATCTGGTCATGAAATTACTCAGTTCTTAGGACATAAGTTTAAGAGACTACTGAGGAGCCAGGTTACAGCACATTCTTCTGTAGTCACATTTCTATTAACTATAATTCAGAGTTGATAGGATTCCTGTCTCTGTAACTCGAGGCAAACGCATATCTGCTTCTATGTATTTGGAAATAAATATTTGTATGACTGTACACAGACTAATGGAAGCTTTGCAACTGACTTCAGTGGATTAAACCTGGTTTTGAGACATATCTTTCTGCTTTGATAATCTTTCAGGCTTTAGGTAGCAGCCCGGGTAGAGATAGTCAAACTTTTCTGCAAATTTCTCATTGTTGTTGTTGTTGACACTTTTTATCAACGTTTCAAACTTGCGCAAATGGAATGAGTAACGTGGACAAACCATGAAACCTGTGAAATATTTCCTACTTGTTTTGGTGGGTGGTGATGAAAGCCCTGGGCTGAGATGCAGGAGATTGCACTGTTTGCTTTGCTTCCTGGATCTAATTTGGTTGCAGTTCAGAGGACCAGAGTTAGGAGCTTACGGCCGTGGTTAAATATTAGACAGCAGTGCTGTGTAAGCTGCTTTTAGCGGCCTCTGCCCAGTGCCTCTCCACTTTATTGTGCCAGCACAGCGTTTTTGTGGCTGTGCATTGAAATGCGCCAGGGCACTGATTCAGTTGAAAGATAATTCTGCAAAAAATAAAAGGGAAAATGGTGAAAGAATACGTTACATTTCAGCTAGATCAGTTCCTGATGCGGTTCACAGTGTTACCTTGTAGGAAGCTGAGCTGGCACAATTGAGAGAGCAGCTTAAGGGCAGGAGGTAGCTGATGCTACAACTGGGAAAAATCTTTGTGAGCTGAGGCCTCAGTATAGTGTCTGGGAGAAGAGGTGTGTCTGGAGAGGGCCAGCCAGTGCACCTAAGTGAGGGGTCTGTTGGAATACCCCTGCTCCCCTGAGGGTGCTAAGCCAGGCACATGTGCAAGTCTCTGCAGGACATGGAGCACAATTTCTCTCCGTTCTTGAGCTAAAATACTGTAGGAGTATCTGATCTGCCACAAAAGGCAGGAGGATGCATGCCTCCTTTGGTGAGATTTCCAGCCTGTTTTTACAGATTCACCTTGTTTAGATAGTTTTGATGAGATGCTGCAAAACTTTTGAAGTTTTCAGTGCTTCTGACTTAAGTGAATCTGAGCCCTTTCGGTCTGTGTGGGGAAGAAAGAAAATACTTGGGGGTGGGAAGAAGGGCTGCAGTGGGAACCGGGTGTAGTGTGGGGAAAATAAAACATTTTTGACATGTTTTTTAGTACTTGAGAATCTGTACATGATCTCTGTGTGTTTATGTTTCTGGAATTAAATTTGAATGTTATTAAACATTGACAAATATTCAATGTAAATTTGAGGTATTAATGAGAAACTTAAGAACAGACCTTTGAAAAGCAGAAGCGTCATGTATATTTTCCTAGTCTGAGCTGAATGGCTTCAGTGATTTTATGTTGGGTTTCCGATTGTGGAGAGATTTATTGTCCCAAATGATGATAGCACTCCCACCCCTCATCGGTGCATCTTGGGGAGAAATGCAGTTATGCTGTGGGGCTCTAAAATGCTGCAGTGATGGGAACCGTGGAAGTACAATAGACAGACAGAGCTTGGTCCTTGCGCACATCCGTCTCCTGCTGCCTTCTTCAGAGAGGGGAATGTTTGCTCTCATTAAGACATGCCTGTCTCAGAGGAAGTGCTGCTTTGTGTTTGCAGCAGTCTCAGCGACTCCCATACTTGGAACAGTTTGAGTTTCGCTAGGACAGACCTCAGTAAGTTTCCAGGTTCGTTATGCACCAGGGCCCCGGTGACTGACTGTGTGAATGGCATCTTTATAGACTCCTTTATAGCAGGAGTTTCCTGGGTGGATGGCAGTCAGGCTGCAAGTTTCCCAGAGTTCAGACTTCTGTATGGCTTAGATCTGGTCATTAAATCACAGATGTTTCTTTGAAAAAGCTGAGTGTGCACGAAGTCACTCCTTTCAACATAGCATGTCTAACGACTTGTGGAAAGCATAGACTGAATGGAACGGCTGTTTGATTTAGGTACGTGTTTGGTCATTTAATGCACAAAAGACCTGGCATGTGGCTGTGTTCCTGAAGACAAAGAGAATGATGCATAGTGTTTGCAGATATTTATGTAAATATTTTTTCATTTGCATCTCTACCTTTAATAAAAACCTGCTGCATCCACAATGTTCTTAATAATAAATGTGAGCTGGGCTCACTAGTAAGTATAGATCTGGACATCAAAACAATTAAAAGTGTTGAATTTATAAAAATGCCATGTGTATGTCTTTGTATGTACAACTGTGTGTACATAAAGATCATCATATTGTGAAAATGGGCACACAGTGCAATCTGCCCAATCTCACATTTTGGGGATAGGAGTGAACAATCTGCTCTCAATCAAAATAAAATGCTTTCTTACAAGCCATGTAAATGGATTTGGAGGATTTGTTTTTATACATACAGGAAGGTTTTTTTATACATGCCTTCCCCTCCCCACCCCCCCCACCCCCACCTCATTTTAAGCACTTGAATGCTTAATCTCTAGGTGTTTTGCAGCTAGCTGAGGGAGGGTAAGAAACTGTATTCATCATGGCTAAAGATAGGAACTAAAACAATTTTTTTGTCACCAAAAATACATAAAATTTTTCTTCAGGTAAAATCTTCAGCAAAGCAATGTGAACTTTTCCTTGCTTTCTTCCTGTCTGTGCTATTGCAGCGAAAACTTAACTGCCTTCTTGTGTAGGTTATCATTTCCAGACCTCTACAATGCTTATCTAGCAAAGCAGCCAGAAAAATAACACAGCACCCAGCAGGATGAGGCACTGTATTTTAGTATGGTGAAGGCAACCATTTGAAAGAAAAGCGAAGTCAAGTAATTTAAAACCATAGAAACAGCTTGTGGATCACTGAAAAGCAACACATTTGGAACACAGATGGCTGGTTTTTCTCCCCAAAAATAACAAATGAAGAAAAAATCCTCCCTTTGTTACTTTTGGGTTTTTTATGCAGTATTTATACTGACTAGCTATTCAGAGCTCCTTATGGACAAACACAAATGAGATCTTTTCACTGGTGAGCATCAAGTCTTAATTATTTTTAACAGAATAAGAGATGATGGTCAGGAAACTTTTGGAAAGGAGTTGTGGTTTTATTTCCTCTACTCTGATGAAATTTCTTATTGTTAACAAAAACAATTCACTTAAATTCTGAAATATGAAAAATGGTGTGCGGCCCAGTTAGGGACCCTCTGGTATCAGCTAATGCTGAAAGGAATAGGCTGCATTCCTAATTAAGTCAGTGACCAGCCAGGGGAACAGGCCAAGGATTTGCAACTGCACATGCTTGGATAAGAGCAATCACTTCTTCAAGACGTATGTCAGCCGTTGACTACATCAGGTCCGTCCCATTCCTGAAGCCTGGTGTCAATAGCAAGCTCAGGAGTTGGTAGACCTCTCAACCTACTGTTGTCTTAACACATAAGACCTCTGCTTTTCACGTCATGAAAACACGTCAGGGAGTGGATTACATTACAACCATGGGTGTTTGTGTGGGATCGTGTCTTGGGCAGGGGCCATAGCATGAGCCCATGACTGTGGAATGAGACCTCCTTGGATTTGGGGCACTGTTAGGAATCACACACTCAGTTAGGAGTGATTTAATCCAGCACAGTAATTTCTACCTTCCTAGGACTTCCTAGGAGTGAAGTCATGCCACTGCCCTGCAAATGGCCCTTGTCTTGGGCTTGGTGTGCGGGACTGGCAGGGCTGGGTTAAGGGTGGCTGTGGGCTAGCGGTTGCGTGCTGGCCTTATGCACACTTCAGGAGGTCAAGTAAGAATTTCACCAGTCTTCTCCTGCTGTATAAAACAGCCTACAATGAACTACTGATATTTTCCTCCTTTAAAACACCAAATAGTAATCCTTGTTAGATGCAGGGTGCCTGAGGTAACTAACATTGGAGAGTCTCTGGGAAACAAGTTATTTTAGAAATGTGGAAATAATAAAGTCTGAGTAGGATTGTCTGCCCCCAAATCAAATAAGGGTCTAAAACTTCCACCTCCACCCCATCCCATCCCAAACAGTAACAGCAAAAATATTGACGGTGTCTGCTTTGGCTGCTGGGCTTGTTTTACAGTGCGTCATTGCCTCTGACAGCCGCCTGTGCACTACATGGCACAGGAGCACAGCACCGGGGGAGATGCTGTTAGCAGTCATCACTCCAGCAAAAGCTGGAAAAAAAGATTGAACTTTTTTGCTCTCCCTTTTCCCTACACCGCAGTGACTGCTTTAAAGAGTATTTAAATGAGGAATAAAAAAGGAAAGGTAAGGACGTTTAGAAAATAAGTTGTTCTTGGCTTTCTTATGTTCCAGCATATTTTGTATTACACTGTAATGAAGGATTTTCTTTTTCCTAATGGCGTTTTGGGAACCATATACCTAATCAGTATGTGCTCCGCAGTCTTCCCGTCTTGTACCTAGTGAAAAGGTCATACAGCGTCTGACAGCAAACAGCATTTGTTCAGCAGTGGCTTTTTTCCTCTGATGCTGCCTGCAATTCATGTAGCCTTGTTTCCTGAACCCCACCGGTGTGCATACCTATTTCACTGGCAGTTATGCTATTGCGTATCCATGGCTCAACATGCAATCTGCAACTGTGCCCTTTTTTTTCAGAAAAAAAACCTGCTTTGGGAAGGCTTGTGGCTGGGAAGCTCAGGGTGAGTTGAAAAAGTAAAGGCTGATGTCCCGCTCATGAAAAGTCCAATCACTCTCCAACAGACTGGACTGTCCATCTTCCTGTGCTGTGCTGCTGCTGCAGTGTGTGGGATGCTTGATGCCTATTTTCATTTACAAGTTCTCCCATGCAGAAACTGAGAGGGTTTGAAAGGGGAATGGGTCAATTTGCAATTAGAATCACGCAAATAGATGCTTTATGTTCAGCAATGCTATGTAAAATGAAGGTGAGGAGAATGTCAAATAGAAAAGTATTAATAGCACAGTGCTAAGTTGTGGGAACATGTTTCCAGGTAAAGAGGCCAGAAGCAGGATGTGCAGCGCTCTTGTAAAATAGCTACGTGTGATAATGTGAAGCAACCACGTCTTAGAAGGATGTGTAAAGTAGCTTTTCTGAGATTGCTCAATCAGATAAAAAACCTATGAAGGGAGACATAACACCATGGCTTCCAGCTTCTTTTAGAAGCAGCCTTTAATTATGTTTTATGTATATTTAAGTTTATGTGAAGCTATTATGAGTAAGACAAGTATTCCTTTCTTTCTTTGCTTTTAACTTTTTATATTAGCAGTTGTCAAGACAGTCCCAAGCCAAACCCCTGCATCTGACAACTTTGATCTTTAGAAAAGTTCTTACTAGCTTTAACTTTTGTCTTATCCTTTTTTTTTTTTTCGGGTCTAGAACTCCCACTTTTATAGTATGAAATGAAAAGAAAATATTAAGACTGGGTGAGTTTATTCAGATAAAATAAGAGCCTGCGAAAGTCTTGAATCAAATCTGAGCACTTGCAGGTTGCAAAATGTTTTGATGAACTCATTACAAGGAAAAAAAATAACCATCAGGTTTGCCAGCAGCTTAGCACTTTCTCACTTCAGGTGGAGCTGGAAGCAGAGACACTGGAATACTATGAAGAAGGATGGTTTTTTATGTCCTCCAAGACATTGTAAAATGAACAACAACAATAACAAAAAATCTCTTCAAAAGAAATAATTGGATATCTCAGGTTCTGATAGTGTTTCTGGTTGGATAACTAATTTTGCCGTTTCTTATTACTTCTTAAAGTTATTTTCTTGATAAACAGTGGATAGGTCATTTTTTCTCTGAAGGTTCTGTGGGAGCCTGGAGGTGACCACTGAGGGCAATAATGCTTAAGATCCAAATAGGCAAGGTTAAAGTGCTGATTTTTCCAGTCCCACTTCAATCAGCGAAGTGACTAGCACTGCTGTAATGATGAGTAGATGCTCCCAAAGATAGGCGAATATTAAAGGTTGAAAATCCTCAGGGAATCGCATGTCCTTCTTGTGAACTGCTGGAAATATGCTTCATCATCAGCTGCATTCTGTGGGTGGATGCCAATTATATGAAAGCCCGTCTCTCTAGATCTGTTAGTGTTATTTCAGTGCTTGGGGGCTGGAGCTTAATACAATATGCTCTTTTCTTCTCTGACTGGTAAAGCAGCACAAAATAGAATTATTAGTGTAAATACACGTTGCCTACAAAATGTAAATCCAGCAATTAGACTTTTCCCTGGTGGTGCGCTCTAATGAGTGTTACCATATTCTTTGTGTTGCTGTAGGGAAGCAGTGGGTGTAGCGGTGGGGCTTGGCTAATTTATGGGGGAATCCTCAGGATACAAATTTTTTCCTTGATAAGAGGAGAAACAGCTTGTATTCCAAGTAACATTTATCTCAGGCAGGCTTGCCTCCCAAAAGTAAGCACTGGGAGCATCATCATTTACAGTTTATGGAATGATTTCTGAGGTCTGACATGTGCGAGCTGGTGAAAGCCTTTATGGAAGGAGTTACTTAATCCTCTTTAATGCTGAGAAACACTGTGTAGGTGTAGGGAAAGCTCTGACAAAAAAGGTGGCTGGCGAGACTTATTGGACCCTTTGAGAAGTTTGCTGCTGCCCTTTTGGGTTGAAAAATACACTTGCCGTTTCTCCTTTGTGCACTGAGTTGGGTGTGTAAGACTGTTCATATTTTATGCCTTTGTACTCATAATTCCTGGCCCCGTTTGTGTGCCCTGATTTGTATGTGGTGTCTGTAATTATAGATGGTGAAACTTTCAGTGAAGCTGCAGTGGAAAACGCTTCTAATCTCAAAGGAAAATGCCAGGATTGTCTCGTCAACACAGCATCTTATACCATTGCGTGACCTCTCTAGAAAAAAACTGACCCATGGTAATCTAATTATTGTCTGTTGTGATGGGCAGATAACAAAGTAAATATTGGAGTGGACTGATTGCCATCTCCACTTTAGGAGAGGGATCTTGACAGTGTTATTTCACTGACCTCAGCTGCTACGACTTTTTTTTTTTTTTTTTTTCCCTTCTTGTCTGATGAGTTAGTTACTTTGTGCTGTTGAAGAAACTCTAGAGCAGCTGATAGCAACCCTGAATCAGATCTTGGGAGTGCTGAGTGATAACTGTTCACTGTCTGCTTGAGGGGTTTTTCACTCTCAAAGTTCCCTCTGTTGGTGGGATACCCTGGCATAAAAGCTAATGGGGAATGTGGGTGCTTAGTGCCCCTGAAAATCAAGCTTGATACTGACCATTTGAGATGAGGGTCCACAAATGTAAGCAATCCCAAATATGAACATTTATTAATAAATACATATGGTACTTAAGTAAGGACAGAAGATGTAAATGACATCAGGGTGAATATATGTGCTAAATAACCTTGAATGCTTTGGTTCATTATCAAATTTCTCTGTAGTTTTCATTATATATTCCTGAGGGTACATCCAAGGACTTTTCTGTGGGCAGGCAGAAACTCATTTTTCTTCTACTTCAAGCCAAACAAATGTTGTGTGACCGTGTTAGATCTAAACCCAGGTTTACAGAGGGACACCCCCTTAGTGTTGATATGATGTACTATGGTGATTAAACCTGTCAGAGTGGGACATTTTCTTCATGTGTTGTGAGACAGCCATGTGATATGAAGTACGGTTGCTGAGGTAGATCCATTCGTTATGATAAGGTTATAAAATCCAGCTCATCTTTCAGACGAGTGCACATCAACGGGGAACCTGAGCTTTAAGCAAGGCCACGTCAAGTTTTGAAGCAGCTCAAGCAAAGGTATTAAGTGAAAAACTTTCGTGAGCCTAGATGAAATGCTTGGCAAACATGAGTCTAGGCTGGAGTCAAGTCAGGAGGTCTCAAGAGCAGGAAGTCTGGGTAGTTTTTTCCATGGTAATTTTTTATTCTTTCAGAATTCATGCAGTAAAGGAGTCTGTGATAAGGTCTAGCCCTGCCCTGATGAAGTCAGGGGTAATTGACTGAATGGTCTGAATATCAGGGGAGGGGAGATGATTGGCTTTCAGGGCTTGTACCTGAGATGGAGCAGATGATAATTTCTTCATAGAATTGTGTTTCTGATATGCAAAAGCCAAAGATGCAGTAAAATGGGACTTTCTTCTAACTGGATAAAGTTTTTCCCCCAGTATATTTGTTCATTTGATAAAACGTTAGGACATTTTCAGCATTAAAAAAACCTGAAAACCAACATTTCCTTGCTTAAAGAACATTTTATTGTTAAATATAAGCTAATTATACACAACTGAAAAACAGGTCAAAATAAAGATTAAACACTACAACATTAACAGAAGAATATGTTGTAACTGACCCAAACTGATTTTTTTTCATCTGGACTTTTACTTATGAATATGACTTTGCTTTTGACATTTTAAATTCATTTAAACAAAAAATATGTTATCTCAGAATTTTTTGCAAGTTGCAAAGCCATTTTCTGCCTATTTCAGCTTTGGGTCTGGCATCTTATCTGAACTGCCAGCTGAATATGTGCTTCATGAGCCAGATTTAATCAGTGACTCCAAACAGTCTTAATTTTAGTGATACTTAGAGTGCAGACTGATTTTGGTATCTATGCTGATTCCAGAATTCCCTTTGAGATCTGAACCCCATGGTGAACTTTTGTCCATTACAAAGCTGTGAAGGGGTTAAAGTATCTTGTTCCAGAATGCTAATCTAGATTTGTATCTCTGAGATCAAAACTAAAAGATTAGCATCACTTATTTTAAAACCTCCCAGTATTCTCCTGAGCCTTTTCTTTTCCAAATTTTTCTCTCTAAGCTCATGTAGATACTCAGGTAACAGCAATGATCCCTCACATCTTTCAGTAGCTAAGTGTCCAAGAACTGTAGATGCACAGGAGTGTTAACAGCATTCAAAGATGTAATTTGCAGGAGATACAGGGGAAGGGAAGAAGAAGAAGAAGGAGAAAGGAATAGCAAACATTAATGAGGCAGGACAGCCTATAGTCGAGATGGCACCAGTGCTCTGCTCTCTTGGGCCCTGATTTTGAACCTATGGATGTCTGAACTTTGCTGGATGGCAGGCAAATGCTGGAGATGATGCAATCCCCAATTAAAAATTGCATTGTGTTGTCGAGCCGTAAAGAGCAAACACCAACAGTTTGGACCCTTTCCTTATCTTTCCACCCTCTCTCTTGATTTCTGGAGCCCTGCAAGGAGCAGGAACGTAGCAGGCAAATTAGAGTTAGTGCTTTGCTTTTAGAGAAAGGTACCCTGGTGGGAACAGAAGCTGCTCGGTTATCCTGGCCTGTCTCCCACAGTAGCTGCAGGCCTTTGCCTACCTTGTGGCAACTACCCACGCTGATGATACTTCTAATCAGTAAAAATAAAATGGAGTTGATCTGCATTTGCCTTGTAGTGAATACCTACTGGGTGAGGAGACTGGGAGAGACATGAGAGGGATAGTATTCATTATTTATAGCCATTCCTATAGTGCTTATCACCACTGTGTCTATGAGCGAGCACCATTGACAAGGCTCTAAATGTGAGATAAAATTTAATAATGCATTAATAATAACATGCACTTGTCTGTGGTGGCAGCAGTTGTGACTGAGATGACTTAAAATGGGCAGAAGAGAGAACTGCCGCAGCTCAGTGAAGGTGGAAATCTGCTGCTGGGGAGGAGGAGGAGGAGGCGGGGGGGCCGGGGAGAGCCAGCAGGCTTGGCAAGGGGAGAAGCCAGCCCAGAGGTGGGGTCTACCCAGGTGTCAGGGCAACGAAAGGCACAGGCAGGGGTTTAACAACTTTGCAAAAATGGATGTGTTTAAACAGCATATTCAGGAGTAAACAGGAATGTACTTGAACTTAATTATTAAAGGCTTCCCATGCTGCTCTGCCATATACATACGAACACATGCAGAGGCCTGCGTGACTCCTGCTCTGAGGTAATGACAGAAGATGACCAAACCTGGAGTTTGCCTTGTTAAAAGGCTACAGTTCAAAGCTGGCACGCTGGCTAACAAAAACTCTCTCTCCCCTGACTTGTTTTGTTATGCTATCCTTCTCTCTTGCTCAGCTCTGTTCCCTTTTCCTGCCCGTAACCTGGAAAAAGGCAGTTCATGCCCCTCTGCGTAGGCAGCGTGGAGAAGAGCTGCGGAAAGCAGCCCTAACCGCCTGCTGGTGAGGCGGGGTGGGGAAAGGAGGACAGTCACAAGCAGAGCCAGAAGCAGATGCACCAGAAGCAATGCTGTTTTCAGCCAGACCTGCATCCAGATTAATTCATTTCTCATTCATCACTTCAGGAAGAGAGGAATGCTTTCCATTGCTACTAGCTGTTGCGTGACCTCCTCTTGAAAAACCCTGCAACAGCAGGCGCAGCTTTAGCAATAGAGGTTGGAAGGAATGAAAGGAGTTGAGAAACAGGGGACCAGTATCCTCAGATACAGGTCAAGAGTCTTTTTTTCAAGGCAAAACTGCAGTTTGTAGAGCTGGATGGTATTCCTGTGGCAGGGCAGGTGGTGTGTTACTGACCACAGTGCTCCGGTCATCTCTCGCCCTACATGCAGAGTTGATTAGGTGTTCTGCATAAAGAATCCATGTTTAAACCCATTTTCTAGCTGGACTACCTACTTCATAAGCACCTTCAAAAGTTGCAGTTCAAATATTCCTTTGCTGTAATAACCACATAAGAAATGCTTCTACAGAGACTTGGCTTCTGGTCTTTTCTAGTGCTTTGCTGTCACCCTCAGACAACATCTGCTTCCTAAAACTCTCTGCTTAACCTCCTCACCAGGTCCTCCTCTATGTGCTCATTTTCCCTGAAGACACCAGAACACCTAACAGCCCTATCAGTTAAAAAAGGTCCTGAAGTCAATACAATGATGTGCATTTACTGAGGGTGTTTAAGAGGAACAATGGACACACTCAGTTGTCCCATCCAGAAGAAAACACTGCTAGACCTGTAAATAAAGATGACATGCCTGAGTAAACACAAAAAAGAACAGGAACTGAGAATCACCTCTGCTAAGCAGCCTATTTCTCTTCTGCGCCAATTGATGTTATTCTAGTTGTACCAAGTCTGACCACTGGAAAGATCCATGGTTGGGAGAATCTGGCATCTTCTTAGAGCAAGTGATAATCGTTACAGAGATGTTGTGTGTCATTAAGAATCTCGCTAGTCAGATATTGCATATTTGCCATCTCCCCACTTCTGGACAAGTATTATAGGACTCCATTTCACCGAAGGAGTCCAGGATGTGACAAATCAGTAGCAGAAAAATCCTAGGGTGTTGGAAGCAAAATTTATTGTGATGAATTCACGCTCAAACTACTGTAAGTTTTACAAATAGACAGTCAATAAATCCCCAAGCTTTAAGGGACCAGATAAACTGGTGCAATACATCCATAGTAGCTTTAGAGTGACAGATAGTGTGGTGGTCTGAGCAGGCAAGGTTTAGTCAGTGTGACAGTGTGTTGCAGCTACAGATGCTTTCTGAAACTGTTAAGGCTGGAGTTTTCTTTCCATAGTTAAAGCTGTCAGGATCCGTAAGTCTACAGGATGAATATATTTGTTTATAGTGGAGATTATTGAATTATGTTCTATTGCCCTGACTTCCGATATTTTAACCTAAAAAACCAAATGAAAATAGTGCTGCCCCAAATTATAAGAATGACCCTCTCAGTGGCTTCATGTGAGCATGTGTGTTTTTATTTCTTTGTTTGGCTCAGGAAGCACAAGGAGCCTAGCATCTATCTGTAAGGAACTAGCAATGAATTCCTCTAGAGTACATGGTGCTCAGCTGGGATAGAGCCATTTATGCCAGCCCTTGTGCCAGCCATCCCATGTTGGCATAGGCTCTATGGGGAAGGGTGGTGTGGAAACAAGAGATCAACAGATACATGTGCTCATGAGTGTGCTGAGTTTCAAGTGGAGATTTGGGTTTTGTTTGGGTTTTCTTGTTTGTTTCAAGTCTAGGTAGACTTGTATGAAGTTATAGCTTCCCCGTGAATATGAAGTTTCATGCAAAATTCTGCAGGGTCAGGCCCAGATGGGAACACAGAGGCAGGAATGTATGAACCTTTCCTTGGTGTTCAACTTCCTCTTTAATACTGGTCTGAGCAACCCTTGCAGCATGCTCACGTGGCAGAAAATCTTTTTTTCAAGAGTTCTTGCTTCCCTTGCCACAGATTATTGGCTGGTGACCACGCACAGAGCAGAAGATGTGTTGCATTAAGAGAAGCACAAGAATTCCAAGGCTGTCCCTTGGGAAAACAGAAAAAAAGAGTAAGAATGAGTAAGAAAGAGTTACAGTAGGAGGCAGGGCAATGTCCGCTGTGCACTTTGGTAGCTGGTATGAGAGAAAAGTGCACAATTTATGGTTCCAAGCAACTGATTCACATTTTAGGTATTTTATAAGATGAGCTCAGTAGGATGATGCAAGTATTGGCAGCAGAAGATAATGTTTCATTTCTATTGGCTCCATCCTATTGTCTGATTTTGCTAATTGCAATAGCTTTGGCCATCAGAGAAAATTTACAGAGACTATCCACAAATGCTGGTGAGGGAGCTGGAATATTTTTTCACACACAAACGCTTTAAAAGTGGAATGTCATAAATAAAACTTTTACTTCTGTGTACATACTGAGAAGGACATAAAGATCAGATGTCTGCATTTTGAATTAAATTCCAAAAGGCATTAATCTTTAGAATTGAGACCATTAGAGGTGTTTTTTGAACACTGCATCTATATGACCCGATAGAGGGTAAAAGTCAGAGATGAGCAGAAAGGCTACATGGCTTTAGCTTGAGCCCTTGTGTAATTTAGCAAGGAAGAGAAATGCTAGTATCAGCAGCAGAATTTTTTGACAGCTCCTCTTTTCTCGTAGCTGTCCCTACCCTTTAAAAAAAAAAAAAAAAAAAAGTTCTGGGTAGCTTGGTAGCAAAACCAGCATTAAGCACCTGTGTTCCAAACAGGCATGTGTGTGTGCATGCGTGTGCCACTGCTGATCCACCTGTGCAACATGGCAAATGCCGGTGGGGGGATGTACAGTGGGTATGCAAAGCACGTGGCACGTGCCCAGTCCCAAAAAGCTTGAGCAAACAGTGCTACATGCTGTGAAGTGACAAGAAGAGATCCAAGAGCTGGCTTTTATTCTCTCAGGTTTTCCAAGAGCAAACACCAACGAGAAGCGTATGCCTGACCTAGGGCAAAACCCTCCTTCTCCCAAGTGCTACAACTGCTTATCCAGGCCCTTCTCTTCTCCAGCTGGAGTCAAGCACCGCAGGGAGGGACCTATGATTCCCTTGGTTTAAAATAGAGTTGGTACTTTATGAACTATGAAGAAAGGAGCTCTTCTAAGCTAATGCTGTGCAGGAAGATGGGAAAATATGTTAGAGAATCATTGGAATATGATGGTAAGAGAAAGTGGGAATGCGTCTGAAATAAGCATGACATAAATAAATTCCCCTTTGATGTCAGCTATCAAATAAAAGGGGCAGCAATGCTAAGATGGGACAATGAATTGGAGTTGCCAGGAACAAGGCCATTTAAGGGTTCATAGACCGAACTTAGCTGTCACTTGACTGTTACCTCAACATTAGTTCATCTGTTAGTGCAAGTTAACAGGGTCTCTGATGTGGCTTGCAGTAACCACCTAACGGGCTGTTTATACGTCCCCCAAACCAGTACGTTCATGACATTTTGTGGTGGTGCAGAGCTGGTCAAATAGTTTTCATTGCAGTTCCCTTGTGCTTAGAGGAAGGATTGGCAGGGTGCGGGTCTTCCAGGCTGCCTCCCACCTGAGGGCTCTCCCACATGCATCTTATGTGCCAAGGGTATGAGTGGCAACTTTCCCTGTCCAAAAGATGCAAAAGACGAAGCACAGCACTCTGGTTACATCTATGGAAGGCAGTATGTGCTCATCCATGGGACTGCGGGAGACACACCATGTCTGGGATTTTGGAAAGGTTTGAGTTTTGTTTGCCATGCCAAAACCCATCATCTAGTTTGAGACAGGAGTCTGTTATTTCAGTAGCTCTACTCAAGTGATTAGGTTAGTAGGCTAGGATTCAGAGACATGGATTCACTTTTCTTCTTTTTCACAGATCATCACTAGTATGTGACTCAGCCTCTCCAGACTCAAGTACTCATCTGGCCAGGACTGGTCCTGGGTAAGTTGGAAGGATAAATAAATTGAAAGATGAGATGTTGAGATTTATACTGAGGAAGTCAGTGGTGGTGTAATATCATAGCTAGATACTCCTTAAGTGCAGTTTTAAGTAGGGTGCGCTACAGAATGTGCATTAATAATATATGAGATGGTAAAAGTCTATTTTCACTGATCCTGGGTGGTTTTCTTTCCTGGAATCCCTTTGAAATAGCAAGAATGCAGTCATTTTAGCCTCTTCATTAAGTGTATTATTTAATCCCACACACTGTAGCTCCTTAAGCATAGAAACAATCTACTTTACACTCAGTGGGAACAATGAGATGCCCCAGAGCATATTTAAAACAGAACTCCCAGACACAATTACTTGGCTTAAAAGAGTCTGAGCTACATTTATTGTTATGGAAAAGCTCACCAAAATATGCAAACAAATCCTAGTCATTTCTATTCAATTTCCCTTCCTTAGAACCTGAATAATATGACTAAACACTAGAAAAACTTGAATTCTTTTTATGATGACTAAAATCTGTCTCTCTTCCTCATGTATAACAAGTCAGCTCTAAGCTTGTTTTTTTCCCTTAACTTTTTTCCTCCTACTTTTCCTAAGTAGCTAGTCAGTAGTGTTTGCTGACTGGATTTGGCTGTTCTTTTTCTCAACATTGTAATTTGAAATTATGCACATTACATTTAGAACCAGAATGACATTACACACACATGTGAATATACAGTATATAATGTATATAGTCTGCTTATATATACTATGTACAGACACAAATACATGCATCTTATGAGCCCACATTTGCAGATAGGTTAAAGCTGTTTATATTGCATATATATTGTATGTACACCATTCAAAATATTACAATTTTAAAATTTATTGTAGGGAGCAACAGTTTCAGTAACGTTTGCTGAGTGTAAAGCTATAGACACTGTTAAAATGTAAAAGACTTGCAAATGAAATGCTGTCTCACTGCATTTCTCTTTTCTAAAATCTCTGTGTCTGGACTGAAAATGTATTTTTCATGCCTGGATTTAAAGAGAGACCTCTCAGGAGAGTTAAATAGAAACCAAATAAAACCACAGCATCTTTGTTTGAAAAAGTCTCTGGGAAAGATTATGCAGTGCTTAAATCCTGCTCTGCTTGGAGCAGGTTTTGTGGATGTCAGGTTGATATGTTTAAATATTTTTTTCTTAAAATGACTCAACAGTGAAATATTATTTTATTTGTAATAAAGCACAAAAATTTTAAAGTAAGAAAGATAATTCTGCTACTTTTTTTTTTTTTTTTTGTCGCAGTGTCTGTTGTTAAAGTGATGCCTTAAAATACATGAAACTAATACAGTTAGAAAGGTTTGAAATCTGCTCTGTGTAGGGAGAAGGTGCAAGGGCTGGCAGATTAGCTTGAGAAACCCTGAGACTCTTTGGTTAGAGGTAGGAGACAGCTGTGATATCCACAAGAACCTGCCACCATGGCAGTGTGGTCATGGTGGAGGAGCAGGAGCAAGAGAAAAGTTGCCTCTTAGAGTCTTTTGACAAGTCTATGGATTTTCAGTGTAGAAGGACAACTTCTTGTCTTCTGAGCAATCTAGTTTTAAAAACTGTTTTGGGGGCTGTCCTGTAATTTAACACTGTCAGGAAGTTATCCTTGGAGAAAAAAGGGATGAAGAGCTGAGTGTGGGGAGAGCTTTCTGGTAGCAACATGCCTGGGGTCACACGATGGGAGAGTGGCTCTCACCCCTCATCACACCCGTGACTGTGCTCAGCCTTCCCTCCTGCTGTTTAACCTAAATTTCCCTGTTCTTAACATCACGCTGTCGCTACTAATGATACCTCTGAGCTATGTACTAAATTATTCTTTCTCTGACTTTCAGTTCTTCCTTTCAAATACATGAGTTTCTAGCAATGCTTTTAGCATAGATGGGCAGACTTACAACCAATTACGCTATTTAACTGAATCCCAAATGATCTTAAATCTGAGACAACTTCACAAGTTCTCAGGGCTAGCTAAAGGAAAATGTTTTAAATTAGTTTTATCAATAATTTCAATGCTTTTCCTCATTTTAACAGTTATATTCTATTGTACTTTGGAGAAAAGAAAACCTTAATTTTTTGTTAGAGATTTTTGATAATATGCTCACAAAGAAAACCTTCTGTAGTGAGGAAAAAAACAAGACCAGGAGAATACAGAAAAAGAGAATGACTACATGGTTTCCCTTAGTAAAAGCTAAATAAGATATTTGGGGAAAAAAGCTGCAACTAGAAATTGCACAAATAACATACCTTCTCACTGAGAAAGACCAGCCCTGCTGGGTGAGAAGTCCATTTGCATTAAAAGAAAAAGGAAAAGAAAAACATCAGCCAGTTGTACCATACACAATGATTGCTCACATGTACATGAGGAATCTGGTCAGTAAGCTCAGTACCGACTGCAGTGTGCTATCCTTGGTCAAGGCAGTGAGGAAGACTGGGGTCTCTGAGGAAGAAGCTGCCACTGGAATCACTTGCATGAGGGGTCCTATCCCATGCAGGCAGGGCTGCCTCGGAAACTCACTTTTCTGCCACCTGATGAAAGGTGGAGCTATGCTGAGACTTAGTGATTCCCAGTATTAATGAGTAATTGTGAATATCCACAGTGATAGGAAAGAGATAAAAAGACATCAGCAAGCAGGGGTGATTGTGTGTTTCCTCCACTAACCAGCAGTATTGTGTTTTTACTGCTACTTGGATGAACTGTAAAGTTAAAAAAATCTAGGTCTGTAATATATACTATTGCATTCATTCCAGTAAGAATTGTCTCATAATTGTTTCATTGCTTTGTAAGGGACAGAACTTGGATTTGGGGTTATTTCAGTATCTCTGAGTGTTACAGATTCACCCCTCCAACACTGTATGGGGGTTGGAGAGCCACCAGTGTTTGTAACAGCTAGAGGCTGGTCCCTGCCAGACTCTCCCTTTGGACTGAGACTTTAGTACACAGTGCCTTCCCTTGTGCTTTTGTGGATACATCATCTCAGACATCCATGACTTTTCGCAAATAAATTCAGCAACTGAGTCTCTTATCTCCTTCTGGTCTAGCAGATTTCTGTATCAGCTATTCAGTCTGTGCCTTAAAGCTTCCCTTATTCACCTTGATCCTTTCTACTAGCAGTAACTGGGCAACTTGTCCCTGGGAGTTTTAGCAGCATGCACACAGTTCTGCTTGTCTATCTAATGCTTTTCTAATCTAAGTTTTCTTTTCCCTTCCAGTCCCTAAGCAGCAGGAGCCATGTTCCTTTTGCTTGCTTGCAGGAGTATTCCACTCTTAAAGATAATAACATCTTGTAGGATTCTTATTTCTTCTAAATTGATTGGTTTCATTGTGCCTCATTTCATAGGCTAGACTATGGTCCTCAAGTGACTCCTTCCAGACATGTCAGGGGATATTTAACACCAACATGTTGAGGAATTTAGTTTTTTCTTTCCAAGCAAGTGAAGGGAGGTTGTAAGTTTGAGAAGAAACACATTTCACTTCCATGGTGGTCACTGAATCCAGGTGCATCAGATGGCAGCCCGGTTCCTCACTGCCATGGTATGATCAGAGGAGAGGTCTGGGGAGAGGAGGAGGGTTGTGTGCAAGCTGCAGAGAGCATATGCAACTGAGTAACCTATTCCTGCATGCACTGCTTCCTTCCTTCTGCTTCTGCCACAGTAAGATCATAGGCAGTTGGGTTTTACTGTCAGTGGATGCTTCAATGAATCAAGCACTGGTCAGAATGGGAAAAAGGACTGACAGCTGGGAAAAGGAATAACTGCTCTGGGATGTACCCTGTTCCTTGGGTGTATGGATGAAAAGAAAATGTGCTCTGCAAAACGGATCGTTGAGAAATTTACCCTACCTCTTTCAGTGACGATAAGTGATTTTGCACAAGGAAAATGTAGGTGTGTGAGCATGTGGACACGCAGGCATACACACACAGCTTCTAAGTCAGAGCCAGAGGGTGCACACCTATTGCTGAATGTATAGTGCTGTGTGTACATTATTACTGACCTACTTCATTCATGTTTCCTTTGGACCTGCATTATTCTTTCTTCCTTGTGGTGCTCTATAGTTGTGAGCACTGCTAGATACAAAACAAACAAATGGTCCTTTCCTCTCAAATGCAGGCACATTCCCCTTACAACATTTTTAAAAAGGCACCAGAGTTTATTGCTAGTACTGAATAATATAAAAGAAAATAGAGAAGATATTTGCTGGGAAAGACTGGGAGTGGATGCTAGTTCTTTTGCTAATTTAAGCTCTGAATATCCTTTCAAATAAGTCTGAAGGTAGATTTTGCTACCTCATCTTATTAGGATGAATCTGTTGCTTTTAAGATTCATGTCTTGCTTCTGTTTTCACCTTCTCTGTTCTGTTCTTCCAGATCTGGAAGTCCCTATTCCAGAAATAGCTGAAGGTGGGAGACTTTTAGGAAGAAGTGTCCCATCTACTTGCCTTGTTCTTATTCTTACTTGGGCATCTGCTTATGCCTGCTGCTGGAGATAGGCATACCTTTGGTATGACCCAGTGTAGCCACTCTCATGTTCATATCTCATTTGACAGTGGTTGAATTTACAGGAAATAATCCCATAGTAATTTCCTCTTTCCAGCAACAGACATATTTGGCAACAGCTTAAAGTGTTATAAGCTTGTAAGTCCTTCAATACTCATTTCCTATGAGCTCTCCTAATGATGGGAAGGAAAATCTCGAATGATTTATCCAAAATATACTCATAGGCTGCTCACATGGCTTGAGTTCACAAAGTACAGGGATGCTTTGTGGACTCAGACGGTTAAGGCAGGAAGAGAGCAAGGCTCCATTTCTGAGAAGGAAAAACAGGAAAGGAGCATATGCCCAAGCAATCTGTGGAAGTCGTGCTGCAGCTCTTGAAAGCTGGAGGCCACCGAGCTGTGTGGGCAAAGTGGGTGGGCACTGGAGGGAGCAGGCACAGCAGCTCTGTGGGCGTTCACATGGGAACTGCTCTACCAGGTACTCTACAGGGTACTGAGCTGGAAGACAAAAGACTTAATACTCAGCATGCTTGATATGTCACTGTTCTGGTGCTATTTCATATTTTTCCTTCACCTATGGCGAGCATCCCAGGGTAGGGAGCATCACCTGTCCGTAAGAAGTCCCCATCATTGCTGCTTGTGGGGGAGGAGCTGAAATGACTTGTCAATAGTGTGCTGAGTGACCCAGGAGACCAGTAGTGAAATTAGAAATTAGAGAAGAAATATCTTCAGTGTCAGGGCACATCTCTACAGCCAGCTATGGAAATGTAAGGTCTGTTGCCTTTTCTCCTCCCCTCCCACTAGCTGAGGGTGAGCCAGCTCTGATTGTGGAGCCCTGCAGCTATCGCTGAGCACAGACTGATGGGCAAGCCTGCGAAAAAGGGATATTTTAGCATGGGAATTGAAGTGCTTGCATAGCTTCAGGACCTGATCTGCGTTATGTCCTAGTGGTCAAGCAGAGCTGGATGTGCCTGAGTCAATGTGCACTCAGCCCAGTGTGATACTCAGGGCATCACTGAGCCTCTTGAATCCCTAAACTCCGCTAAATCCTCTGGGCACTACGGTAATGCAGATAACAACCGGGCAATTTGTTCACATGGAGAAGGATTCGTTGGCTCAGTGACTGTGTTTATGTGCAAACAAAGTCTTACACTACGCTGGTAAGGCCTTTTGCCGGTTTCCAGTTCCTGAGATAGGCACCGCAGTGTGCAATGACCTACTGACCACAGGACTGAGTCAAATTTTAATACAGCACTTCTAATCTGATTTTTTTTTTTTTTTTTTTTTAAATCTTCCATTTCCATCGCTGTCTTCTAATGGCTTGGAGTCAGTGATGAGGATGAAGTTAGTTAAGTGGTTACCTCGTGGCTGTTTCCAGCACTATCATGTGGCTGTTCGGTAGGGATGAGTCTGTGTGAGGTCTGCAAGCGTCTGCTACCTTGTGAGGAATGTAGTGCTTGTATAGGCACTAAGAAAGCAAGAAAATGTTTCCTGGGGTCCTGTGGTGATGTCTCCCCTGTCAACTAATCAGGTCCAGTACGTGTCAGTTGATTCTTTTGAACTCCTATATGGTATTTATTGTTGCCTTTGACAAAATCATGTGGAAGTATTCCTCTTTTCCAGGGCTGGATAAGAAGCCCAAGATTTGTGACTAGGAATGAGAAACTCAACAACTTCTGAAATGACACTCATTTAAACCTTATCTAATTCTTTCCATTAGCTTCAACAGGTAAAAATTTCTGTCCACCTTCCAAGAGGTAAACTCTAAACAAAATTCCCTTTTCCACCAGTTGATCTCTTGTAGAGGAACTGTAGAGGGTTAATTAACATTGATAATATACAGTTGTGGGCTTGCTTCTGGGGCAGTGGGTTG
>JAVJGI010000063.1:27837458-27867465 GCA_035590275.1 Ibycter americanus
AGAAGCAGGGTGGACTGGCCTGAAGAGGATGAAGAAACAGCACAGACAGCAGATGAACTTTTGGAACCTTGTGTGGGAAAACCTTGTTGCAGCCGGCTAGTTTTGTAGTGCTGCGACAATGTCTGTCCCTCCAACCACTCTCACTAGATCCATAGCTCACTAAAATCACTGTGAATCTTTCACAGACTCTCCTTTAAGAGACTGGCACAAACAAAAACCAAAGATATGTTCCTCCCTGTTTTTTTTGTGCGATCTGTATTACACCTGAAAGATGAGATTAAGGGATTTAGAATTGTGATAGAGGCATGAATTTGTATAATTCCTTTTAATGATGTGATATCTTTCCAACCTCATTCCATGGCACGTGCTGGTGCTGGAAGTAGCTCTGGCTCTGGCTTTGTTTTGAGTAGTGTTATGAGGGTCCAAACCTTTGACCTTTGTTTTCCTTTATGCAGGTAGAAAGTCCTGGAATATTCCCTAATGGCACAAATTATAGGAGGTGCCAGACTTGACTCTGGGAACTCTTGCACCCGCTCCCTCTCTCCCTTTGCGTTTTTCCCCTACTGCACTTGTCAGATTGTGAGGAGAAGATAATCTTCATTTTACACAGGGGAAATTGGATGCAGTGGAAATGTATCACAGCAGTGAAAAAAGAATCGACAAATAACACCCCTCAACATGGTGTTCGGATGGAAGGATTTTTATTTCTTCCCCTCCCAGTCCTTGCTGTTCTTGTTTCTGAATGATGACGAGAGGAATAACTCTACCTCTTCTATCTCAGAGCAGGAAATCAGCAAGTCTAATACATGCGTATGCATAAAATTCAGCAACAGGAGCTATTGCCAATTTAAACCATTGTTCTCCTAATTTGGAGAAAAAAGGTTGTCTTACTGTCTTTATAGTAAAAGCCTCAAACAGATTAGGTCAAGTCTCTGCAGACAAAGTAATTCTGTGGTGCTTAAAATGATAGGAACTAATCTCCATGAAAGCTGAGTCCAGGGGTATAGGCTATTAAAGATATCTATATGCTATAGGCAGAGGAGAAGATAAGAGGTCCAGCTCATAATGAGAAACGATAACTCTACACACTTTGTTTACAGTTTACCCCAAAGACCACAGATTAACAGAAATCTCAGAGCATCTTTATTATGGCACTGCATTGGAGAGGGGGCTGCCAACAGAGGATGGAATTGCTAAGTAGGCTGGGACCATCTGTCCTCTCAGGGAGGTGAAAATGTGCATGATTGAGTGACACCTGCTTGTCAAGTATGGCCTGCTGGGAAATTTGCTCTTGGATCACTGAACTCAGAGTACATTACCTGCATTAAAATCAGACAAACAATCTCATCAGCATTATGCATTTAAACAACCCTTGGCAATATCAAAATAAAACATACATTCAAGATCTCTAGATCTTGCAAGATTACGAGCTCATGTTTTGTTTGTCATATTGGCAAGCTTAGTTGCTGATGGAAATTGAACATTTAAAAAAGATATTTTCTGTTATTCTGAGGCTCGCTGGAGATAAACCAACAGGCAATACAAGCCGGCTTTTTCCTTTTTCTTCCCCCCTTATTTTTTTCTTTAAGAGCACTGAGTTCTCACTATAAAACAAGTCTTTGCAGACTTTCTATGGATAAAAGCATTCTCCCTATGAAATGGGATCGTTTTGATTGCACTCTGCCTTTTGATTGCACTCTGCCTAATGCAAGGAATTGCGCCTTTTTAAATATTTAACCACCTTCAAACATATTTAAACAATGTTTAATAAAACTGTGTAAGGAAGGACAGGAGAATATGGGATGACAATTCTGTCTGAACTCATGCTATTGGGAAGAAAGCTACTCCTTCCCCTCCCGTTCAAAAAGCACCACAGCATGAGTTAAGGTCAGAGTGTCAGCTTGAATTTCCAGCACAGATTCTGATTTTCCCCTTTTGTGTTGTTATCAGTTTGATCATTAGACCTAAATCTGGATGCCACTGAAAATCATGCGTCATTTTATCAGTGGCTGTAATAAAAGGGATGTTTGTGTCAGGATTTGACCTTTAATGTGATTTTTATTTTATTTTTTTCAAATTAAGGCTCATCTGCTTTTCATTAAACAGGAGATATTCTTATACTTATTAAAATCTCAGTATCTGACTCTAATTAGTGGTTTCACTTGTTGAATTCCACATATAGGCACAAAAAAAAATCGGTTGAAAACAAGTATAAAAACAACAGAAGAGGAGGAAGAGAGAAAAAGAAAGTGGTTAGCAGTACATGTGTATCCTGAGTAAACAACACTGCCAGTCCTATTGCAAAATAGCTTGTAGTTCTGTCATTGATTTAATAAACAAGTAATTCTATGAACCTGGATTATTAAAGCTTATTAAAGACAATGAAAAAAAAAACTTCAGTGGATATTAAATCAGGTTCTTGCAGTATTAAGTGGGCTGGTATGCTTCACTTTTCCATTTTCCAGTCAATAAATAACATATGTTTCTTCTGGACAGTACAGTGAAGACTGTGTGTGCCACTTTCACTGCTGTGAGTGCTGAAACAGTGCGTTTCTCTCTGACAAAGGGTAGAGCAGAAATCCAAGTAAGAAGAGTAGGATCCACCGTTTTCCTGCAGAGCCCTCGAGTCCTTCTCCCGTTGGTGTCAATGAGAGTTGCGCCTGCCTATAAACAGATCACATTTAGCTCGGAGAGCTCTGGGATCATGTCTTGCTGCTGCTGGAATGTCGCACCTGAATCAGCTCCTCTGTCCTACAAAGATCTAACTCACCGTGCCGCTGGTCCTGCTGGCTGTGGGGTGGTAGGGTACCAGGCAGGAGGCTGCCCCGGGAGCAGCGGGCGCTTCCCTGGCACCGCAGCGATGCCTGGCAGGGCTGCAGCAGTGTCTTCCAGAGCAGAGTGGGTGCTAAGACCAAGGCAGGCAGGGGGCAACCCTATGCTTGTGACTATGGGTGGTATAATCAGGGATACAGGTAATAACCAGTGCTGAACTGTAGCTCTTAGGTGTCAAGGATGAGATCAGCTAGATGCTCCTTCCTCTTGGCAGCTGTGGCTGGGAAAGGTGAGGGAGCCTGCTTTCTCCCGGATGCACACTTCTTCAATCCCTGGTAATGATGGTATAGATTTTATTGGATCTTGGCATCACTGGGCTCCTGCCTATCTTCAGAAATTTCCTTCAAACAATGCCAGAAAAATCAGCTGAGCTACACTAGTGCAAGACAAGCAGAAAGGAAGAGAAGAGCAAGGTTCCTTGCTCTTAAGCAAATACCTTACTTCTCCAGTGTGTGGCCTTGCTGGCAAGACATGCTGTATTTCAAAGGGATGAAATGATTACATTAACCTAAACGCTTCTTCAGTGACCTCACTCTGGCTGTTGCCATGCTTACCTGCAAATACAAAAACAAACAGAAGGGCTGGTGCTCAGCAGGAGTCAAAAAAGGTCTCTTTGCAGGGGGGAATGTTCACACAGTAACTTTTTTTTTTTTTTCTCTTTTTTAGACTGGAGTGCTGAAAAACCAACTGTGAAGCATCTTCTGCTTTTGGGGGTCTAATGCATGTCATCTCAGATCCTGCGCTGCGGTTTCTGACATCCTTGTTGGTAACCCCAACGCAGCCTGCAGATACAGGGTGATACAATCATGCTCCTTTTGGGCTGCTAGGGTGGGATGAGTAAGTGTTTGATATGGAAGTGCTGTCTGCTACTGAAGGTGACGCTGGCTATGTTCTGCTCTGTTCCCAAGAGCTTTAATTGTGGGCTTTAGGTAATTTTTCAAAGCAGATTGCAGGTGTGTTGTTACTGCTCTTCTTTAAGCAACATTTTGTCATTCCTGAACATACCTTTATTTCTTTCTTTCCAAATGGCTGACTTCAGAATATTAACTTACAATTCATTGATGAAAGAACGACCAATAATTACAAAAAAAAATTAGGGATACATGCTAGAGGGTTTTCTTGTGTGAAAAACACAGTTGAAAACAATTAATTTTATTCTGTATCAATTCTTCTGCCATCTCATCTCCAGCACACCTGGTGCTTGTATATTAAGTGATGTGATTAATATCTGTCAGATATGGTTTGTTTTCTCACTAATCCTCTAGCAGTGTGGGAATCCTGTGAACGAAATGCCTTTTCAGTAGTGTTTCTTTCTGTTTTCAGGTGTATCTGACACTGTGTGTTTGCTGGAGATAGCTGCATTTTCTCGAGGGAAGTGGAATTTGGGCTCAATTCAGGGTTTTCCAAGAGAATACTTTTCTTGCAGAAAACTCCTGTTTGTCAAATCCGAAATAATCTGTGGAGATCGAGGAGCACAGGAAGAGTTTTGATGACTTTTTGTTTCCTGCTAGCTTGGCTGCCCAGCAGGTGCCAAGGAGACTGTAGGAGCCAGCTCTCCCGTATTTAACTGGTGGCAGGTCGTGTCTGCCTCAGAGACAGGCTTCTAAAAGATTTGGGAGCCTGAAAGCCCAGACCGCTAGCTACTGATCCTGTAGCTCCTGGTGAAGCTGGGCTTCCAGTCTCCTTTCAGGCTGTCTTGTTTCTGGTTAAGAAATCATCAAAGCTCCAGGAATCTCCCAAGTTCATAGGTCTTACCGGCAAAATTTTTAGACAGATTGCTGTCAGCTGCATTTCCTAGGATTCACACAGCTCCTAGTTTTGAATTGGTTTCCCTGAGAGACCATCTCAGAGCAGAGGTTCCCAGTGGCTGCAGGACCCGTGTGCTGGTGCAGGGCTCCCAGCATGTGGCTGCCAGCCACGCAGATAGTCTGGGTCCACTGGGGCTGAAGCTCCGGCATAGCCAGAGAAGTGCCCCCACCACTGCTGGAGTCAGTAGCAGCTGGTGGGACTGCCTGACTTGGATTACACATTCAAAGCTTGTCTATTTTGTAGGTTTGAAGGTTTTGTTCCAAACTGGGATGAAATCCCTTTTTCAATGCAGTCACCTCTGCCCAAACAGATACAGAAGTGAAGTTGGAGTGCTCCTTAATTCCTGTAGAGCCTGTTGCATGATGTATGACCATCACCTGATAAACCTAAATATCCTGTAAAGCTAAACCACAAATTGGAAGATTGCCTGGAAGATTTTATTTAAAACCATCTGGTTTTACAAACTGGCCATTACTATTAGTATAGTCGTTGCATTCTGCTTTTGGAACTTAAGGTCTGATTTCTGTTGACAAGGAGACTACTTCATGCCACTCCCACTGTTCAAAGTGGTCATTCAATAGATGTAAATATAGTTTTCTCCTACCTTGAGGTCTGTTTGCATCACCAGAAATGCTTACAGTGGCCTTTGTTTACATGGGAATCAGGGGTTTGAACTGTAAATCCATTATAGTATGGTAAAGAAACACAAAGCTACCTTGGACTTGTTCTGGGTTCATTTGAGTAGCTTTATTCTCAGTCTGCAGAAGTGTAACTAAGAGGTCCTTTGTCTGTGTTTTCAGTTCCAAAGCAGCCAATAGAGAAAAAAAATTATTTCCTTGGTCACATTTAACAGCTTCCTTCTATTGTCTCCCACTTGCATTTAGCTTTTGTTCTTGTTTTCATATGTTTTCATTTCTTTGAATAAATGGACTTTTTTTTTAAAAAAAAAAAAAGCAGTGTTCAAGCATATGACTTGTTTGAAACACAGAAAATGAATAGGGCCATGCAACTAAACAGGCTGTAACATGCTTTCAAAGCTGATTGTCTGAAATGCTGGGGCTCTACTCCGCCCCCTCTGTTCTGCAGTTGTAGGCTTGAAAGCACCTCGGGCAAGAGACTGTTGGAGCAGTGAGAGCTCTGAAATTTTTGTTTGCATAAATTCATAATTAAATACTCTGGTGTGAAAGAGATGGGGGAAAAAAATGTTTTCCCTGCTGCTTAGCAATTTTAAATTGGTTGGTTCTTTCTGTTGGTGGGGGCAGCGAAATACTGTCAAACCTAAAAATGCTTCTGTTTAACTGGGAGTGGAGCGATGCTTTTGCTCTTGCTTTACATGTACAGAATATACATTCAGAGAAGCACTGAGGGAGTGTATCATTCAGAGAATGGAAATCATAAAGCAATTAATAATTCAGGTCTGTTGTACCCTGACATACAGAATAGTATGGCATCAATCTTGAAATTGTACACAGGGAAGTGTAGTCCATCAATCACTTTGTTCTTCCATCCAATTTTGAATAATTGTTTATTTCTATTTTTCTGATTTGCTCTCAAAAACCAACTTTTTCAAGCTCTCAGTGGAGTATTTTCCCTTGAGAAAGCATAGCTCGAGTAAAGTATTTTCTTCCAATCTTAGCTGGTGTAGGATGATACAAAATCTCAGAATATAATCAGTGTATGAATTAGAATATCTTTAGTAACTGCCTCTCGATTTTTCCTAACAGTGCTGGGATGTAACTTTCTAGGAATAGCATACTTGAGATTTTATAGTTAAGATTTTCTATATCAAAATCTTTAGAAGATTTAAACAAAAACATGATGGTATTGAAACATTTGTTTTCACATTGCAAATAGTCAGGAGAGTTGGTAGTGTTTGTGAAGTTGTGTTTGCATGTGGCAGTACTACTGAGCAGATCCAGGATCAGGCCCCTGGACCAAGCTACAGCCAAGTTTTATATTCCAGATTACTCTTAAACTGATACAGTAGGGACCTGAACTTGGGCATGACAGATCCAACATTTTATCTGGCCATCCCACTTAGGTGCATCATCCTCAGGTGCTGTCCCCTCTCTGATATTTTGCTGACAGTGTTTATCCTCCTGCATTTATAGCTGCCTGCTTGTGTTGGAAATACCCTTCATAGGACATACCTTTCTGTGACAAAACCAATTAGTAACATTAACGAAATAGGCTGTTGCTTTAAGAAGTGTAGGTCAGGGTGGCATCCCCTGTTGCAGGCACCTGCATAACTGCCCATGGGGACACTGGTGGCCCAGAGACCACAGCAGCAGACTGGAACCCATGAGGTTTGGGTTGTGCTTGCAGTCTGGCGGCCACTGATCTGTTATAATTTGCAGCAAGTCTTCCTACTCCTCCATGCCTTTGCTTGCTTTCTCATTCTGTATTGTCTGCTGCAAGTTATGATGGGGAAAGAAGAAAAAGGCAAAGAAGCTGTAGCCCTGTTTCTCCCTGTCTCCTGGGCACTACCCAGGGTGGTACATGGTTGGACTGTGTGGCAACAGAGACACCTGAGATCTTTCCTTGTGACCAAACGGTCACTGTCATGTTGGGATCACTTTGTATCTGCTCTGTTCATCTAAGAACAGTAAGCTTTTTGGAGCAAAGATGCAGCTTAATATGGTTCTGTGCAGCTCCTAACACAGTACCGATCTCCACCTAGACAGGCTCATCCAAATCCTAAGGAAATTTAAATAATTATGCTGAGTATGTGAACCTTATACTTTGTCTGCTTTGGGAAGGGAAGCTCTGTTGGAAATTGATGCCGGTCTGGAATGACAGTCATTGCAGCCTGGACGCTGCATTGGCAAATCCTTGTGACCTGCCTCTTGCTGTTTCCTAGGCAAGATGCAGACACTCCAGGAATTTGTTTAATAGGGGCCTGATTGCAGAGGCAGACTTCTTGCAGCCACAGCATTTCTGTCTGGATTTAGGCTTGATGGAGGTGCAGAAGCAACATCCCGCAGGTGAACCAGGTGTGACAGATTTGTGGTTTCAAACAGATGGTCAGTGTGGGGGCAACAGTGCTCTGGTCCAGCTGCTTTGGGTTCATTGTTGCTTACTACTCTGAGGCATCAAAGAGCACCCAAAAATCTGAGGAAGACACAGAAAAGAAAGAAGGAAGCCCAGCATGTGAATGTGAAGAAATTTCCACCATGAGCATGAAGGCCCAGAAAGACAGCTAAAAGCTGTCACATGTCAATCACAAAAGGGTAGGAAGCACATGCAATGCAGTTAACGCTCTGAGCAAAGGGGAAAGAGAAGACAACCGCTGTCTGGGTATTAATTGTGTACTGGGCTGCTAATAAGTTGGAGACAGCGTAAGCATCAACTTCTGATATATACCCGCCTTGGAAAACAAATAAGAATGAAGGATAAGACAATTTAGAGTAGTATAATATTAACCAGGGTAGTCCAGGTAAAGTTAGTAAGGAGTGCTGGCACTGCACCTGTACAAATACTCCTGCCCTTTTCAGGGCACTTGCTGGCAGTGATGCACAATAAAGGTGCATTGATCTCTTTTATCTTCAAACCAGTGGTAAGGTCTGAAATACTGAGTGAACCAAAAGACCTCATTAACTTCAGCTATCAACAACAGCCTAATGTATAAAAAAAAAAAAAAAAAAGTTAAAAATCCCAAGCATCATCTCAAACAGTCTCTCTCTCATTATCTCAGCCCTTCCTGGAGAAGATCAATAAACAATTTGCATATTTTTTATCAATATTTAATGTAATGCAGCAGGATGCTTTTGATGGCTCAGGTCCTTCTGTGCACTCTTTTAACATGACAGAGACTAAGAGCCCAGCAGGTGCTCAGGTGCTGGGGTCAGTTCCTAGTTAAAAACATTAGGGATTGGTCTGGCTAAATAATCTACAGCTGCCCATCCAAGGGCAGGAGTGAGAGCTCACAGAGCATGGTGATGAATTTTAACGATCTGGGAAGACAAATGAGCCTGAGCTGCCATGCAATTAGTGGGCTGTGGAAAGATGTGTTGGGTCTAAATGAGGGACATGATCTGCTCTTGACTCTCAGTGTGGTAGGAGCCCTCCCTCTGAAGGCTGTAATGAGGAAGGTAGATGAGATCCCAAACAGGTTGACAGAACAATTAAGGGGAAAATGGGAGTTGATTCAAAATGCAGCATTGCCATTGATGGTACAGATACATACAGATCTTTCTCCTTGTGAAGCATGCGTCGCTCTTCAGAGGTGGGTGTGTGCTTAGGGAATTCCTTTCACTCCCCGTGTACTTAAAAATACGTATTTAAAAAAAAAAAAAATCTAGCCCTGAATCAGTCTTTACTTAAATATGAAAATAGCTTGGAAAAAATAGGCCTGGTGCTGATCTCGCTTACCAAGGTGTGAATCAGGAGTAGCTCCTCCAAGATGTCTGCAATGAGGATGAATTCCAGGATGGTGTATCTTGCAAAGATCTGTGTTTTGTACAATAGAAAAAAGGTACTTTCCATCCAGTGATTGGGCTATTGTTCAGGTCTGCTTGATTGAGACTTTAAAGGTCTTTGACGAATGTGGGGACTCAGAAGAGCTGAAGGAGCGGTAGCTGTCGTCTGCCTGGAGAAAACTCTTGAGTTATTCCTCTGCTCCTGAAGAAATAAAACCAGGTATAGTCTTAAAATGAGTCATAAGAATAGAATATAGATGTTAAAAATAGTTATGTTTATAGAGGAATCAAATCATGATTACTAGCTAGATGCCAGAAGACAGCAGACAAGTTGAGGCTTTACCTATTTAATTAGAAAAGAGGTAGCACTCAGGTACTATAAATAGTGCACCAGGCAGGAATAATACGTTCAATAAATCTAGTCTCACTTTTCTGCCTCAAAAATACCAGAAGAAAGCAATTTCTGTGAACAATTCTCATTATTTGAACATACTCACTTCGGCTGTTGATAGAAAATGAATGTAGACACGATGCTGGAGCTGCATCAAGCAGATCTGATTTTGTTGGTAGGACAGATTTGGTGCTTCTACTTTATTAGAGAGATGACTTGTCACATAGATCGCGTAGTGTTGTTGCCTTTGTTGGACTGGACAATGTCACAACCAGTGTGGATACTTGCATGTGCAAATTGAAAATAAGTTTCTACAAATAGCGTTGCATGTTGTGTTATCTTATTCCATTCTTAGCCACTGCTGAGCTGATGAATGATGGCATCAAGTCAGCTTGGTTTTCATTAGTTTGTAAAATGAAATGGCTGTAAGGTTTGTGGAGGTAAACACAAAATAACAAAATGAACAAAGCTGGAGAGAATTAATGTTCAGAGTCAAGGAAGAAGATGCAGGTTTTCACTGCATCTTCCCAGGATTACTGATAAGCTGTGAAGAACCAGGAGGGTAAATATTTTCTAAGTAGCCATACAGAGCGGTGGGGCCCAGCCTAGTTCTTGGGCTAAAACAGTCAAGAGATGCTTATGCTAATGTTCAAGTAGATTGGGAAAAACTAGATATAAAGTGGGGATTGTTCTCCCTGTACAGTCCAGAGAACGGGCTGAAGGTCAATGGCATGGATACACAGCCTCTTGTAGCCACCTGGTGCAGCAAGCAGAAGAGAAACCCAGGGTAATGGTATTTCCCTTCTGGGAAACGCGGTATTTTCACTGTTCTGTTTCCTTCCATCATTGGCTTTGTTAGCCATTGCTTCATACAGAGGACTGAGCTATCTGTAAGCTGTATTTCAACCCACAAGAGCCATTTAGGCTTTGAGGCGTGCGTTTGTATTGTGAACTACTACTTTGTTATACGCAGAGATTTACAGCAGACAAGGATGAAAGTATTGCTTTAGATTTGCAATGCTTGGTGAAGAAAAAACCTAAACTGGGGAAAACAAAAATGTTTCATATTTCTATACCACTGTGATGAAAATATAATTTCAACTGCTGATTAATTTTCTAATTGATTAGTTTGCTACAGCTTTTTGTTTAAAAAGTACCTGATTTTGTTTTCCAATAAGAAATTCACCATAATAAACATATTTTTTAGCCATCTTTGTTTAGGCCAGCTGGTTCACATAGTACTCTTGAACATAATAGTCTTATGCATACATGCAGACTCATTTTTTAGAAATGTTCCATTTCTAAACTTTATATTCATGCAGAGTATTTGAAAATGCTGACAGTACTCTGGATATTTGGGTATCTGCTTTCATCTAGAAGGAGAAAAAGTGGGGATAAAAGGAAACATCACAAAACATAAAATTAACGTGTCAGCTTAATTTTATGCAATCCTCACCTCAGACTCATTAGTGCAAAGTAAATTTTGTGTTAATTGACCAAAGCAGTTAGCATCACGCAGAAATCCATGATTTGTGTTTATCCTAGTTATCCACGCAATTATTTGCTTTTTGCTCGGTGTGTGAAAGTGAGAAGGCATTTTTAGCTAGGACAGGAAGAGATGACCATTGACTAAGAATAATTTCTTTTCTGCGAGAGTTCTGCTTGGAGTCTGGCTGAGGCTGGTTTAATGAACTGATCTGCTTGCTGTCCCCTGCCACCCCACCCCCCTCACCCCAGCAGTTTCTCTTCGTATTTCTGCCTTTTTTACTAAATCTCTAAATATTGAACCAAATCTCAGGTAATGGAAAACTTGGCCATTTATTACCTGTAAAGTCTGCTGCAGAGCAGAGAACAGTGCTTGGAAGATGAGTGTTATGGAAAAGCCCAGAGATATGCACAGCTGAGGCTGGTGACAAGCTTTGTAACTATTCAAAATGCCAGGTGATACTAGAGACCTCTGATAATTGGGATGTCCTCTCTATGTTAAAGGGACTATTGACCCTTTCTGTCAAATTTAGTGAATATTACAGTTTTTCCTGGGTCAAAGCAAGGCTGTTCTACAAATGTACAGAATCCAAAGTTAATGAATCCTTTGGACGTGTGATCCAGTTCAGGTGGATGAACCCTTAGATAAAGGACTTGGCCTTCTCCTTCAGAACAGTCTTGAAGATACTGAATGTATCTTTGTACACCATTAGAATGACAATAGTAAGAAATACAGATGTTTATTGACCTTAATATTAAAGTTATGTTGCTGTTGATATACTTGGCCTAATTTTGATACTCACTGAGCTGTTCCATATTGTTCCATTGACATCCAGATTATATTGCAATCTGTAACATTTCTAGTGTTTGGTCAATGGGTGACTATTTAACACCCTCCAGATGCTAGATATAATAGGTCCCTTGTTAGTTAACAGAACTGAAGCTGGCAGACCATCAGTAAAGGTACTTCCCATTGATCATGGTGGATTTTGAATGAGGAACTGTCATGCTAATAAGCGCTTTTATAATATGTTTTGAGCTCTGCTGATGAAAATTGCTGTATGGAATGGGATGACAATGAGGATTGCTAGCACTGAATATAGAGGAGATTAGAAAAAGAAATCTAGTGCAGTCAGTACAATTTCTGAAATTACTTGAACTATGAATTACTCTACTTCTCCAAGATTACTTTTATTAATTGTGACCAAAGTATGTTTCAGCTGACTTTTCTTTGACCCTTTCCCTGCTACCTTTTTACTATCTCTAAAATGACATGAAAAGGACTGTCTTACTAATTCTTCGGGATTTTCCATATGCTACATCACACATTGTATTTTTGCCTTTAACTAGTAGGAGCCAAGGTGTGACTGTTTTGCTGCTGTTAACAGTCAGATGCTCGCCAGAACAGATCCACTGACTGTGCTGAAATGTCTACTGTGGGTGTACAGAGTTCATCATCTGGCCCTTAAAAATGAAAGTGAACTTGTGTTATTCACAGAGACACAGCTGCAGACCAGGACACTGCTTGTAATGTATAAGGGTTGTGTTCAGATTATTCTGTGGATACTGAGTAATATTTTAGCCAGCAAGACCTTTTGAAACCAACAGGAATAGTTTTGAATAAGCAATACAGTCGTAGAATCCCGATCCTTAGAGTTACTAAAAAAATGGATGGTCTCTTGAGCAACCTGATCCAAATTGGTCCTGCTGTGGTTGGGTCAGATAACCTCCAAAGGTCCCTTGTCAAATTACTCTGTGATTCTAGGGTGAATAAAAGGCAGCAGGATCGGGCCCTGCAGTACTTATGGACAGACATTTTAAATACGTAAAGACTCCATGAGGGTTACACAGCCTCTGTGCATTTCATTGCAGAACAATTTTAAAATGTAATAAAACTTCAATGAAATAAAACATGTTCTTATTTTCCATGCATGCATTCTTAGGGGGACATGAACATGTGCTAACAGATCCTGACTGAGAGCTTTGAAGTTGTGCTGGCCCATTAATGTTGTTTTGTTGCTTGAAAACGAGCAATATTTAACATACAATATTTAACATATGACAAATGATGCTTGGGAGTTACCAGTGACATTAAAGCCATATGCTTGAGTGTTGCAGCTTCTCCCTGAACCCAGCATAAGATTTTGCCTCTTGTTCGCTTCCATCTCCCTCCATCAGTTGTGTATTGGCTTTGGTTACTAAAGCTCGTAAATGTACGTGTAGTGCAGAGATCCTAGACCAGCTCCAAAATGCTGGCACTTTTACACAGCACCAAGGACGACCGTACAGCTATTTCAGGGTGCTGGAAGGAACATGGCTGTGTTGGTATAGTGGCTCTCCAACGTACTAAGCTTTATCTCTTAGAGGAGCTGTTGGGGCTGGCTTTAAATCTAGCTTACTGCAAGTTGCTCCTTGACCTGTGTCAAAGGCAGGCAAGCTGAGCAAGAGAAGCTGGCCTGAAAAACACTCACTTGATTCCTAACTTTCTTTAAGAGCAAGAACCTGGTGCAGCTTCCTCTGCTATGAAAGGGAATTGAGTTGTTTTGTTTGTCACCTGGAGATGTGCTTGGCTGGCCTTAGCTTGAGTATTTTGTTTAGTTTTGTGCTCTGTGCTACAAGCAAGAAGGGGGTAAACTGAAAGAAGTCCAGAGACCAGCAATTAGCAATCTAGATGGTATGATGAAAAATTAAATGAACGGGGATTGTTTAGTCTACAGAAGAAAAGTCTAATGGGAATAGGCTAATAGTCTTCAAATACATAAACACCCTTCTGCTGTAGGGGGGTAGGAAATGATCTTTTCTCTCTGTCTGATAGCAATCAACAAGAACTGATACTCTTGAACTGAAGTAAGGAAGAAAATAAGGAAGATTCAGACTACACATTAAAAGAACTTTTCAACAGTAGTGCTATGAGTATTGTAATAAGCTTGTGTGGAGGATGTACAAAAATATTCTGTGATCCTTCTGTCGTTCCTTCCATTCCTATAATTCTCAGTTTCCACAAGAACTCTGATTCTGAATGTGTATCTGAGAAGGAGGAAAATTCTGTGAGAAAGTGACAAATGTAAAAGGAGTTAAATCCCAACTTCTTTGCAAACTTCATGTGTCATTTATGGCAAAACCAAAGACATTCTAGAGAGTTCTCATTTTCAGAATGAAAGTAAAATTTTATTTTCTTTCTCCTTTTACTTTGTCTAACTGGATGACAAGCTAGTGGGATAGGATCGTGGTCTCTGTACAATTCTGAAAAGGTTGAACTCTGTTCTTGGTCAGAGTTCACAAACAATAATACTGTAGGTATGATTATACTATTAATAATTTCACAAAGCTTCATTCTGATTTCTGCTCCTGTGTGTTCCTTTTGATTGTACTTAATTCGGGGAAGTTCCCAAGGTCTTCAGCTCTTTTCTATTTTTCTCTGTCTAATAATGATTACTTTTCTTGTCATGTATCAAAGAAGGCATCACCTCCACCTGGAATTAATCTGGCATATTTATCTGCATTGCATTTTTTTTTCAGTTCCTTTGGTTCTCTCTATTTTTGGAATAGTTTTAAGTGGCATTTGTTTCATATAAATTGAGGCTTTAGATGTAGATAAAAATAAATAACTGGCACTGTGGTGGACAGAACTTCATAGTTGTTAACTGATCTGGGCCTCACTGGAGTCATTGCAAAGTCTTCCACTGACCTCACCGTGTTATTCGAGCTTCTCATATTTCTGCTCATCAATCATGTTCTTTCAGCATAGCCCCAAATCTATTTTGTCCTCTATAATTTTGACATAAAGTGTTGGCACTGCCTCTCCGATCAGCACTCAGCAAAATTCCATATGGGTCTCTCAATCTCTTTCACATCCTCCTACGTCCCAGTCTACAACCTTTCCCCCATACATTAACACTGAAAAACCTGGAGAATTAGCTGTGGATCATACTTTGGCACTATACCTGGGAGCTGAAGCATTTGGCTGTTAATTCAGATTTATTATCCCTAGTAGCCATAGCTGGTGCATCTTATAACTGACAGGTTTACTGCAGCTCCTGTGAGGTGGATTCGCTAACTCTGGCTTTGCCTTGATTACACACTGTCATGGATGCAGATGCATGCAGGCGTCGTTACTTGAAATAAACGCTCCTTTTTGGAGAAACAAATCAGATCTGATTAAAGGATAATGAATTGATTGGTGCCAGCCACATTTCTTCGGGCTTTGGACCAGCCTGTGTCATGCCTACTCGCAGAAATCAAATTGTGGTGTTCAAGGGACAGTCACCATAACTGTTCCAGATGAAAATTACCAGACAGACAGACTCCTCTCTGACCTCCCTTTCCCTGGGAAGAAATTTTGGAGCTAGTTTTAGGCATTTGACACTTGTTGCACTGTCAGTAAAGAGAAACAACCTTTGCAGGCAGCCTGGTGTTTAACGCAGATACTCAGAAGTGGGGGCTTCATGCAGTTCATTTGCCAGCGTGAAAAGGAACTCACCTCCACAGAGAGGGCTCCGTTTACTACTTTATAGACCTGGCTGTGAGGTGGCCAACCTCTGCCTGTCGTTTTGAAGCTGTGCAGAAAAGAGCTCGAGAGTCTGTTTCTGTAGGCAGTTTTTGAGGGCATTTCAGAGAGATGGTTCAGGAAAAAAAGTCATGTTTTCCAGCCACAGCACCTGAGCCTGCTCACACATTTTGAATGTAGTCTCCTGAGGAAAAAATGAAAAAACTTAATCTGTGTTGCGATGCAGTGCTTTGTGTTGAATACAGCACTGGCAATGTTTGCTAAGCTTGGTCTAAGCGTGCCGGATGGATCGGTACCTTTCTAGGGTTTATCTTCTCACCTCCCCACTTTATCTCTGCACTGTGATGCTGCTTAGGCTAAGCTAGAGCATCTAGCTGGTTGGATCTAGTTTTCACCCCCAGTGCATGAAAACACCTGTGTTTGGATATGCAGGGAAATCTGTAGTCCAGAATTCAGATGCTTACAGATGCAGGCACAGTCAGAGACATTAGCTCCTAATTTACACTGAAGTCCAAGGTTTAGGGAACTTCTGGTGGCCCAAATCTCACACTATAGACTACTTCTTCATGCTACAGTGCATAGAAACAGCAGCTTTCTCTATGATGGTGATAATGGATTTCCACTTTCATTTCATAATTTCATACAGATTGCTATGGTCCATGGGTTTTGAAGAAAGCAAGAAGTGGTGCCAGGTTCCCTTGGCACACGGCATTGTTGTACCAGGCATCCAAAACCCCCAAAAATATTGAATGCAGATGGAGCCCTAACACGGTGTCTTCTGACTCTCTTGGAGCTGGAAACAGGTGGCATCCATTAAAAATCTGCACTTGGTTATAATCCCATTACCCTACCTCAAACCAGTCCCAGCTGCAGTTTGCCCACTGTAGGAAAGAGAAGATCCCAGCCATACTGCAAGTAGAGCTGGAAGAGTAACCAGTTATTAAAGAGGCCTAGTTTTGGGCTGGGTTTCTTCCTACTAGTAGATCTACTCCTTTTGCTGATAGCCTTGTAAAACATTACAGATCTCTTAACCATGTATATCTGAGAGTCTCTAGAAAACTGATGCTTTGAATCAGTGATTTCAGATTCTGCTTCTGTGGAGAGCAATAAGTATTTTTGTCTGTCTTAACAAAATATCCTTCCAAATTAGAATACCTGAAAAACTGCCTCTGAGATGGATTTCCCTTCTCAGAGGTGAGAAGGACTCTCCTTGCTCTCATTTTGCTTTCCGGGGCTGTGCCAAGCCAACTCCTGACCCCCTGGCCGGAGTCACACAGCCCAGTCCTGATGGAGTAACAGGGCAGGTGCAGTAATGGAAGAAGACTTGCTGAACTGTCTCCCTTATGCAATGACAGCCTTCCTTTAGACCATTTAAATCAGTAATTTCAATGTTTCTTATGATTAGCAAAGCTTTGGGGAAATATTTCCACTGCACATAGAGGGACATGCATCTGTGACTTTAAAGGATGAGGCAGACTCAAAATATTGCCGTGTGGTTTGCAAGTTAAAGACTGCAACTTCTCCCCAGTGTGCTTGTGTTCACCAGATTCATCAAATCTGAAATAAATTATAATTTCCCAGGCTATTGTGTTTAACAAAGCTTTGGAGACATCAGTTGTCTTATTAACATTTATATGCCATTTTTTTGACTAATATTATCTCAGAGAAATTAAGGAAAGCTTATTAGTATTTGAAATGGTGGAAAGAATATTTTTGTCGTCTTCATGCTTAATGAGTTCTGTGATGTAGCTGAAGATTTGTATGTGTAATGAAGTCACATATTTCCTTGTGTTTAAAAAAAAAAAATTGGAAGGGCGGGAGAGAAAGTGCAGTCTTGGTACTTGGAGAGAATTTTTTTTTCTTTTATTCTAATGAAATATTGTTAAATGTCCAAGGATTTGGAAGGTGTGTGGGGTACCTGGATTATCTCTATTAACCTTCATCTATTGAGTGACATCCACTGACAGATTAACTGTCAAGATTTATCCAATGTACAAGTAAATGCATCTGCCTGAAATAGTGGAATAGCAAAAGTAATTTCCTTTCTTATCGTATAGTATGTACACATCTTTACTTCTCTTCAGGATGGTCTATCTGTTACAAAAGATAATTGATTATTGTGAATCATCACAGTGTCAAGTACTGTGTAAGAGTGAGCAGACTGAACAACACCCATTCTTTTCCTAGCTCCCTCAGTCCACAGGTCTTTTTATTTATTGTTTTAAATATCTTTGTTTTTTTCACTTTGTTGACTTAATTTTTTTATTCTACAAGCTGAGTTTTCTCATTTCTGCAGCTTCTGTGGTACAGAGAGGAAGGTGTGGACATGCCAACAGAGCAATTAGCGTGTTTTTCTTGTGATTAAACCATGCTTTTAAGAAGCTATAAAGAAATTCTTGGCCATTTATCACAAGAATATTCTGAATATTCAGTAATATAAACCTGTAGTGCCTGTAAGACTTCACAAAAGAACTCTTATTCCTAGAATTACAGCCTGTAATAAAACCGTGTTGAATCCCTAAGTGCATCCTAACTATGTACAGCGTTATCAGACATAGGCCTCAGTGGGAACTTTATGTGCCTGAGAATCATAGAAAGTAGCTGTTGTACCATAAATTCCTTCATGCAGCGATCATTCTGTCTCTCCTTGGTGATGCTCAAGAACAAATAATTATATTAGCGAAATATAATGCATATCACATATCATGCAGTGGTAATTGTTTCCAGTGGTGTTGCTATATCCCATAGGTTTTTAACATAATACTCTAGATTTCATGGTAAATGAACAAATAAATCATGTTGCCCCCATAAAATTTCCCTCTGACCCTCTCTCTGATGCATGATTCTGTATAGTGCATGTATGAATTGAGGAAACGTAAAAGACAAGAGTACTGCTCTTGCTTTAGACTGGGTCATGTTACTGGATATTGCATTTGAGATTAATGCGTTAAACATCCTTTCCCTGAGCCTAACGTGTATAGATCACATGGTGTGATCAAGACTCAGCCACTGTAATGTTTACTCTGCGGTTTGTTTGTTTTTTAAATGTAAACAAAGCAGACAAAGCAGAATATTTGTATTCAGCGTGTAGTATTCCCATCTGATTGTGCATCTGCAAATTTGTACTTTTTGCTGCCTTTCCCAGAAGATACGTTGGGATGAACTGCAGCTATTTATATACAGTACAGAAATGTAATTATATTGTTTCACTTTGCAAGAGGCATATGAGGCTACACAATATTGAGCCTTTTGCAATTGCAACCCCATTTGTACCCACCTGTACCTCTGTATTACCCTGCGAGAGACTGGACCATTAGTAGTTTCTCATTAGCTGGATCCTGCCCTGTCAGCTCTGCTATCTCCCCTTACAACGGCACAAACCAGCAGCTGTATTTTGCTTTGCTCAGTGCTGTGTTCAGAAGCTCCTCTCTTGAAATCCCCTGCTACTAAACCAGAAAGAAACTGATGTTCCAAAGCATCCAGATTTTGGACTTTTTCTGGATGTTTTCTGAAACTCAGCAATAGCATCACCATAGTTTCTCAAAAAAGCAGCCTAGTGTTTATCCTGAGTCTTGCAATAAGATTAAGTATTTTTTGAGAGGAATGTTAATCCTGGAGCTTTCAGATATTTGTGCTCACTTTACAGAAAATGGATGGATTCAAAGTTAAGACTTTCCCCATTTACCTGGCAGTCATTTCTTTATCAGATGCAGTTGAGAAAATCCTTAAGAAAACCAAGGAAAACCTCGTCTGTGAGAGAAAAGTATGAAGTAGCATGTAATCCTGTGTTAGTATTTCTTAGCAAAGACTTTCCAAGTCCTTTTGTGCAGAAAGTCCAAATCTCCATTTAAATGGAATGATTCTGGAAGTACGTTCTGCATAGGCGTGCATGATCAGTTCCCTTTGTAAGGACAACAGGGAAGACAAAGTTTTATCACACAGGATGGTTGATACAGAGTGAATTAGACATTCAAACAGAGACAGATCGTATGGTGAAAGACAGCATAAATCGCTGAATATCCCAATATTCTGCAGGAGTTATGGCTGGTATCTTTGCATGCTAAAATTGAGGTTACTGAATGTCTAGGGCTGGTTCCAGGTTTCAGTCAGTCAAATGCAGCTGTATGGGAAGACTGAGATACTCTTCCAGCCAAGCGGCTGTGAAGTCAGCCTGTTCCTAGAGCAGCTTGTAAAGCGTTTGGCTTGGGATTACCTCAGCTAATGTGCAACCAGCATTAAAAGTTCCCCTAAAGCAATACATTTAATTGCATGCTCTACTAGAAGAAAAAGAAGTCTAACTGGTCCCAGATTTATCCTATCAATAAAGAAAAACTATTTGGGTTGGTTGTTTTTTTTTTTTCTGATCTAAATACAAAGAGAGATTTCTAGACAAATCAAAATCTTTGTTGGAAGTGAATACATCTTGTGTTAGTTATGCAAATCTTAAGTGCTTATACCAAGCAATGGCTCTTAATAAGCCTAATCTGTTTTTCACAAGAAAATCTTAGTTCAATATTTTGCATGCTATATTCTAATATGATTAAGTTGGCTGTTTCCATTATTGCCTTATCTTATTTATTATAATGTACTGTCAGAAGGAGCACTAAATTTATCTGTAGTGCTGTTCATTACAGTTTTAGCAAACAATGACAAGATTCTTTAAATTTTGCTGTTTTGTTAATTGAGAGGGTGGAGTTTTATTCTCATGGTTCAGTCTTCTAAAGAAAAAAAAAGCAACAAACAAAAATGAACAAACAAAAACCAGCAAGAAAGCTGGGCCCCTTTTCCTTCCTGTTCCATTTAAAGACCTATAGCAGTATGAATGAAACATCACCAAACAATTGCACCCCCCCCAGTCCCCGGGGAGCTAACGTATTTTATCAGCATTTACAATGAAAAGAACAATATCAGAATCTCAGTATTACTGTGGCTTCAGTTCTCCTCCCCTCCCCACCCCCCCTGCATTATTTTATTTTTTCTAGCTCATTTTAAAGAGCTGCAGGTTGCAATTCCCAGCTCTGTGCAGGAGAAGCCCTAATAATGGGTCAGAATTCACATGCACACCCACCCCACATACACGTACACATATTTTTTTTTCTTTGATGCTACAGCAAAAGATATTATCTTGGTAATTCTCTATTCACTGTGTTACACCTCTTCCCACTAATCCAATGCAGAACCAGATTACCAACCAAGCCTTTTGAAGCCTTGATGTTATTTTGCTTGATAAATTGGGCACAAGACTAAAATTGAAAAGAAATCCTGTTTTTATTATTGGAGACAAATCTAGCAAGCAGGAAGCATATGTTGTGCTTTGGACCACATGCTGGGGAGAGGGAGCTAGAGGGCTCTCACACCAATCAGTTACTTCAAACAATACCCGGTGTCCACCTGGGACGGAGCCTGTGCCATTAGTCTTGACTGAAGCAGCCCTCTAATGCCACCAGGCAGCCCCAAGGAGCAGAGAAACCCACCTGACAAAATGTCACAAGGAAAAAAGAAAAAAAAAAAAAATCAATACGTTGCATATTAATTTGCTTTATTTTTTTTCTTACAATTTGATATAGGGATATGCTGATCAAGTGGGGTGGGGGGAGAAAGAGGCGTGTTTCAGAAGCTAGCAAAAGGCTTATGTGAAAGCTTTAGTGTTAGTGAGCTAATGCAAGGATCACAATAAATGCACGGACCAGCAAGCACTGTGTTTTTCAAAGGGCAGTGCTGAGTATTGATCTGTATTAGAAATGATAATGAGGTTATTTTGTGCCTTGGTGAAATACCTTAACTGTTTCAGTGCTTCTAATGCATCAGAGTTAAAGTGCTGGAGCCTATGAATTTTTAATGCCTCCAACTCCAGTTCCTAAATTTTTTCTGTCTTTCCAATAGCTATTTCAGTTTTATATTCCTGGGTTATTGCAGCTACTTCTTTAGATAGTTTCAGCTTCCTATTTCAATGTAACTGCTCGTGAAATAGTAGTTACTTAAATCCACCCACACAAAAGTAGCTTTTACTTTGCTAACATCTTGCAAAAGCCTTTCAGGTTTAAAATATTTTAAGTAAACTGAAGGGATGAACCTTTCAATTTTTCTGAATAGAGGTGACAATCAGTGCTTATGGAGAATGCAGCGCATTCACGGCAATTTTTTCTGGAATTACCTTGGCTTGCTTTGTTTTGATCAATAGAAAACGTTTCCTAATTCTGCATGACCCGTCTGTTGATTTGTGTATATTTAATGATTGCTTAGTTAGTGAAACAATGTGAATAAATTACTAATGTGAAGGCCAGATTCTTATTTAGTACAACAGCCCAGCATTTGTAATTGGACTAACTGGGGCTAGCAGCCGCAGCAACATGCAGCATGACATGGAAAGGAAAGCTTTGCTATTACAACTTTCTGCTGAAAGCTTAAAGAAAGAAACTTATCATACAATTCCCAGAATCTCTATTTTCTGGTGAATATCTTGTGTTTTTCAATCTAACTTATTTCCAACAGTTGGTTAGAAAGCAAGATACAAGATAGAAGAGTCAATTAAAGTTGATTTCACCTTTGGTGCTGTACATTAAAAGATTTTGCATAGAACAGCTTTTTTCTTTTTGTACTGATATTGTTTAAGTATCATAAGCCTATTTGAACAGCTAAAAATCCCTGGCTGGCATTCCAGAATTCAAAATATCATCATTCCTTTTTCTCTGTAGCTGTTCAAATAATAATAGAAAATCAACAGAAAACTATAAGCAGCCATTTCTAGGCACTCCAAGCTAAATCTGTCTCTCTTTCATTCAGAATTAATAAGTGTCAAAAATAGTGTAACTTGATTCAAAAAAATGTGCTGCAGCCAAGACAGGCATATATAGGTATATATTGCTATCCCTATTATTCCGAATCATGTAGTTAAATTTTATAAACATTCTTTTCTTGAATTGATTAGACTAGAATTATCCCCAGTTTCATAGAATGACAGAGAAAATGCTTTCAAAAACGTGAATTTTTCACCATTGTCAGATGCTGTGTGTTAGAACTGTAGTGAAGCAATAATGATTTACACTGACTGTTGACCCGGACTTGTGGGTTTAAGTGGGCTGTATTTTCTCTAGGAAGTGTTTCTAAATAACAAGGACATTATAAATGGCATCCCAAGGGCAAGATATTAGAAATGGTTGGTGGGAGCTGATGTTTTTATCACTGATGTAAACAGGAATTAGGCACCAGTAAGTGCTTCTGGGAATGCTCCTGTTAAAATTCTTTCGTTTCCTTTTGCTGATGAAATCAGAAGGCTGTGACCCGCTTCTGGTTTATCTCTTGCTTATAGACCAATAGATTTCCCTGCTTCTAATTGAGATTAGTTTTCAGATTGATTGTGAGTTGAATTCCTCCTCTTGGTGCTCCTCCGTCTGCGATTGTACATGCTGATGTGCTGAAGAAACCACATTTCTTTGGTGGTATTCTTGGCAGGGCCTGTGACATCTGAGGTCATGCCTAATTTGTCTTGCCCGGCTAATTTGCTCTTTCTACACTAAAATTAGTGTGCACGAAAACTTATTTGGGGCAAGCAGCTGTTCTAGCTGTTCAGTCTCTCTAGGGCAGAAGGATGGGAATAGCAGGACGAGGGAATAAGGGAGGCTGGTGCCTTCCTAGGAACTTTAGGTATGTGAAAGGAAAGTAAAAAAAAATCAATTGCCCAAAGTGCTAGACAAGAATCACTGGGAAGTGTATGGTTACAAAAGCCCTGCAGAGCACTGCCTTGCCGTTGTCAGTGGGATCAGAAAAGAGAAACAAACAATTCTTTGCAATTTAAATAATCAATTCCTCATGCATCGAAAAGCAAACAAACAACACCCCCCCAAAGCCCTAACTTTTATGTTAAGTTTAATCATTGAACAAAGTTAGTTGCAACCAATTATTGCATCGTGTGTTGACGTTATAAACCACAGTGTGAACTTTACATCTCAGCTATGCTTTCCCAAGCAACCATGACACCCCATTCATCACTATCTAGCCAGAGATATTTTGAAATACAGATAAGCTGTTAGCTATTAGAGCAGCAACGTCCAGGAGCTCCTTTTACTGATTTACAGGCTGTCCCAGCATGACTAGCTATTTGCAGAGGTCTGAGAGTGGGAGCTGGTTTTTATGAACCAAGATCACGCTTTCCCATTGATTTCACAGGGGCCTTTGGGAGGATAAAAAAAGGCAGCAGGAAAGGTCCCAGGTTATTCTTGTCCCAGGCATATGCTGTGACCCCACAGTCCTGCTCCTTCTTCATTAATAACTGTGTTAAACCATAACAGTTTTTGTAATGCTTTGTGGGGTGTCCTGTTATTAACTTCTCTTTATTCTGAGAAAAGCCCATTAGTTATAACTCTTTGTTTCCTATTATTTAACTGGGATTTAATCCCTAACATGACATTGCTCTTTATCCTACGGTTATTTTGTTCCCTTTGATAATCTCTGGTGAGAGACTGTCAAAAGCCCTTTGAAATAGCAAATAATTTACACCCACCACATTCCCTTTACCCACTATTTTATGAACCTTTGCAACACATTCTAGAAGGTGAAGGGACATGATTAACTCTTACGAGAGCTCTGCTGGTGTCATCCCATCAGTTGACATTTATCTACGTGCAGTATTTCTCTGTTCGTAATTGCTCACTCCCATCTGTTTCCTCACTAGTGAAGTGACCCCTCCAAATTGGCTGTCATATGCTTGCTGTAAAAGCCATTACTGGGGAATATCCAGTCTGGATATCAGTATGGAGCAGAGATCTTGGAAAAGATCTTGACTCGGGTGCTCTGTATACAGCAGAAGTGGTAAGTCCTGCTATGCACAAGACTATGTGAGTGGAAATAAATTCTGACTTGTAGATTTGCGCTTGTCCAGGAACTGGCGCTGCCTCTTGGGATGTAGTGTGGTGGATGCCTATATCGTTTGCCTGTGGTTTTAAATAATAGCTTTTTTCTCCTTCCTGCTTTGTGCTCTTTTCTCAATATCCCGTAGCTTAGCAAAGCAGGAACCTTGCACAGCAACCCTGCCTAACCTGTAGAGCTGAAATGGAGATGGTACCCCGTTTGATGGGAAAAAGGAGTCACACAGGGGTTGATGGATAACCACTATTCAAGCCTTCACCCTTTCATTCATCTGTGGTTTGTGGATGGCTCACTCCTCCTGTCCTTCCAGCATTCTGGGTTGGCTCTGGGCTCTTTGACAAGCTCCCCGCTCAGTTGGGTACAGTTGCTCTTACTTACGTTTCTCTCTCTGAGGCCTTTTTTCCAGTCTCACACTTCAGATATTTGATGCCTTTCCTGGCAAACTGTCGGTATTCGCTTGGGCTACCTTCTAACTCAATATTGCAAACACATACGGCAGTCCTGCTACAGACGCGTACTCCGTGGTGCCTGTGCAATTGACCTAGTGCCTGAGCACCTCAGCTTCTGACCCCAGCTCCTGTCACCTGTGGGTGGGCTCCGAGCGATGCTCAGTGACTCAGCTGTCACTTGGTTTTCCTGCAACCAGCTTTGAAGTGTTCGCTGGGCTGAAACACCCACTGAGAGATCAGATACTTCTGCTGAAGGTCTTCAGTCACGTGAAGCCTTCAAAGGGGGATGTTCCGGCACTGAATAGCATTTTGAAGTGATAATAGAGGAGAGGCTATTACTTTAAAGGAGGAGGGCTCTAGCCTGGCATCACTGCTGATAGCAGTGACTTTTGGAAAATAATGCTTTCTGCACACTAGAGGAAAACACAGAAAGCATTTTAGCTGCTGACAGCTCCTAGTCTGGTGTAAAACAGGTCTAACAAGGTTACCTCCAGCGTAGCTGTAGCAGTTAACACCACATAAGCACTCGGACTTAAAAGTAACTTTTCTCGTAATTCTTCAGTCATACACACGCTGCACTTCCAAAAGGCTTTATGCTGTAGATGTGTTGCTAATCTCTGAAAGGTTGGAAGATTTCAGGCAAGGATCCTACAGAATTTCCTATTAGCATTTGTACTAATTATCTTAAATTCAAATTATTTCACAAAATCAAAGGGGAATTAAGATTTTAATTTCTTTCTCTCCTTTTGTTTTTCTTCATTATTTGACAAAGCCTAGAGACTAATCCCATCTTAAACATGAATATAAAATAAACCTAATAGATGTTCTGTCTGCTACAGAACTTTATTTAAGGAGGCATGGTCTGCATGTAATATGCACTTGAAGGTCAAAGATTGTGGTATAAAAATACAAAGCCTTGGAACTATCTAATTATTTTTATTTGTAATTTTTTCAAGCAAGTTTAGTGAATGATTAATGTTATTGGCTTAAAACAGACATAGTGCTGGCGAGCACTGTGCAAACATGAACACTGCAAACATACCTCCGTCCTGACCTGCAACACCTTTGCTATTCCCATTTCCCATCATTCCGGAACAGATCTTGCCAGCCCTCTGCCAAATGGACTCCTGTTTTTCCAAAGTACACAGCAGCTGGAATGAAGTGGGAAAGGAAATTTGGACTCCAAAGCCTGGGATGCTTCTGCTACTGTCCAGTGGAAGCAGCTGGATTTTGGGGTATGGCCTTTCTTCAGGTGAATTGTGTTTTACAAGGACTCTGCGTGTTTTATGCATTACCGCTTGGATTTTGCTGCAATATGAACCTGAATTAGGAGCTGAGCAGTCCTTCCTATGCTGTTATTCTGGAAGGGACTCCTTGGGCAGATGGAAAGTAGGAATGGGATATGGACACCACCTCTACTGTCATACAAAAGGAAACGTGCTTAGGGATTTGTACGCAGCCCGTTCCCTGCCCCTCTGAACGGTCCAGCTGCTTCAGGCCCTGCAGGGCACCTAGACCCCTGCCCCTTTCCCTCCAGCCCAGCTTGCCTAAGAGCTGTGACCCAGCTGCTGAACACTGGCCAAATTTTGAGGAGACTGAGGCTGATCGGTGTAAATGCACGGCAACTGTGCAAAGATCGCTGGCTTTTGTGAACAGGAAAAGTATGCTGTTTTGAACTGTTGGTCTTTTTTCCATTCCTTCTTTTTTTCTTTTTTCTTTTTTTTTTTTTTTCCTTCTTCCCCTTTCCTATTTCCCTCTTCAATTTCCTTTGGAAAAAGGAGATAAAAACTCTGAAAAAAATCTTGCTTTTTTACAAAGCTATTTCCATGTGGACACTTCTGAAAACTGGTGAGAAAAGTGGAGCAGAGAGAAGGGAGAAAGAGCCTCCTAACTGCTGTTTTACTACTTCCCGCCTGGAAGAAATGTAGAAAGTATTTGGAAAATGTGAAAATGTTGTATTTATGTCAACATTTCTCACAGAAATAGATTCTTGTATTTTAACCAGCTGTACTTTTGTTCTAAATAGTTTGCTGTGTGGCTTCAGGATTTTCATGTATCAAGAATTTGAAAAGACCCTTATGTCAACCTCCTTATAAATTGTGCTGAGTTTCAGCTGGCTCAAGTAACAAGTCTGAGTACACACTGGGCAGAGAAGTCAGATGCATCCCAACCTAGATTTCAAACACTCCAGATTCAAGGTCATTCTTAGGTCTTTTAGTTTTGGCCCTACCTATAGAATTTAAATCCCTTTAATAGGACCTTAAAATCCTATCTTTCTGGCTATTCAGTTTGTGTGTCATCCTCTTTTTGTGCTGAGCACATCTCGGAGTGTTGTGTAAGTTATATTGAAGAATATCCATCAGCTTCCAAGGGTTTTGAACTTGGCTTTTAACGAAATAGTTCTTGGTTGTGTCTCTTAACTAAGGTTTTTGTTAAAGTTTTACATTCTTCTGTTTTTCATGTGCATGTAAGTATGTGTGTCTATTAATAGTATAATAATGCATTTCCTTTACTTTTTTGACTTCTCATTTATGACAGAGTGATGGCTGAAGATGTGCGCTCTTCTAAATCAATCTAAGATTCTTTGTTGACTTTTTTCCAGTTTTTTGTCAAATCTTTCTCAGGTGTTTTAACAATACCAGGAGAGAGCCTTTCAGACTGCAAGGAAATTTGCAATCTGATCATGTACTGTATGTCTTTGAAAAGAAGAAAATACAAAGACAGAATGTGATAGAATTTTATTTAATGCATTGGCATGAAGTGTAAATACATACTGCATACAGATACTAAACTTTCCTAGCTCTGGTATGAAATAATTACCCTAGGGACCTCTGTGTAAAATAAGTCCTATATAACCATTCAAATATGGATGATGGGATTCAGGTGACCTCTTCTTAATACTAAAGGTCATCCAGCAAGTGTAAATGTGAATGTTTACTTAACAACAAATTTTATTTTACGATAGAATAAAAAAAAAGAATGTGTTTTCCACCCAAAGTTAATACAAATAACTATTATTTTTGTGAGGCACAGGAGATACCACAGTATATATGTTATCAGTCATATCAATTTTTTTGAGCCTGACCTTTAATTTGGCTGACTGATTCCAGGCACAAACTTGGTGTCGTTCATGAAATAGGAGTCTCTTGCAGAGATCTGTGGCCAACCAATTACTGTCATCAGAGGACTTAGTTTTCACTTTTGGACATCTAAAATATAATATACCATTCACGGGTTTCTGTTGTACTCCCTTCCCCTATTTTTTCATGGCATGATAAACACCTTTATGTATGGCAAATGGTAACTAAGACTTGTGCTGTGTGCTCCAGCACCAAGTTTTGTGTACAATCTCTAAAATTTGCAAGGAGTAATTTGTAAAACGCTGCTTCTGGCCAACCTTTTTCCTGAAAGTACCGCACAGTTCAGAAAGACCAAATTTTTTTGTGGCAGGAGGTGTGTTATACACAAATAAACTAGTTTTTCAGGAACTTTTTCAGGAACAGATCTTCAGATGTGATTTTTCTCTTTGAAAATTCTGGCATATAGAGAATCACTTCACCTTTCTGTGTCTTGCTGCCTTCCCTGGTAAAAAGAGGATAATAACATTTAATTTTCTCTAGAGAACGTGTGTATCAGTATACACTGGTTTTTCCCAAAGAGTTTTGAAAGTATAAAATGGGCTATTCTGTGAGTGCTGAAGGTTGTTATATAAAAATGAAGAGCTGAGGCATTTTCTCATGATTCAGCAGGAGTTAAACTGTGGCCTTCTGGTGCTGAAGCAGAGGTTTATCACCGACTTTGGCACTAAGCAGATATGGATAGAATCAAAGTCCCGTGCAACAGCCATCCGCACCAGTTCTGGCTAGCAGAGTGTTAAGCTGGAAGTGAAATGGATTTGCTGACCATACTCTCCGAGGCTTATCTTCTCTCCCAAAATGGTGCGCTAGAAAATACTATCATCCTTAACAGCAGCTCATTAAATGCCGCCTTCTTCCATTTGTGACACTTGCTGTCTTCCTGGCAAGTGGTGGGGGATCCCCTATCTGCAACTGAGCTAAGCAAGGTTTACTTCTAATCTCTCTGTAGGGTGGCAACCTGCTTCTCCAAAAAGCTGCACTTCCGTGAATGCTGTGCTGTTGCCAGCTGATTTGCTTTTCCCTGTGGCAGCATTGTTTCCTATCTCTTCAGTAATTACCAGTGTAGTGGTAGGAAGTGATATCACTGTATGTTATGTTTTAACTCAAAAAGGGATCTTCAACTACTGGCCTTACTATAGTCCTCTGAATACTTACATTACTGTAGGCAGGCAACCCTTGTTTTTGAATTTTAATATTTTTTTTTCCCCCAGTCAAATCTGTTGAAGGTGACACATTTTATTCCATTTCTAGATGCTAAAACATCTCTGTCCTCTTCATCTGTGTTCTCCAGCTCCACAAATTCTCTTTTAATAGAAATATACAGACCAAACTGATTGAGAAAGAGAAATGTTCAGAGGACAACCATGCATGCTTCTGTATATCAAATTAATTTTTAGGGCTCATTCAAATTCAACTTAATCTTTGTATTTTCTTGCAGCAACTCTGAGATGACATGAACCCATAACAATAACCCATAACCCATAACTTGAAGTTTTGATTAAAAAGAAACAGGAAAGCAGCACAACTTGCAGATTCCTTAGGCTATTTCTGTGATTTGAATAAGCTCTATAAGAAAAAAATCAGTGGGAATGGAAATTGTTAAAAGATTGTCAGAGGTAGAAGCAAAAGAAGGAAGGAAGAGATATAAGCTTCAAGAAATTTTGAGGCTTTCCTTCAATTCTGTTCCATCAGGGTCAGCAAAGGGATAGGCCAGAAGTAAAATTATAGTACAAAAAGGTCAGAAAAGAGAAATCAATGATAGGGAAAATGCAAGGCTGAAGAGCGGAGATGGCTCTGTGTTTTACAAGGGGGGAATAAAAACGTGCTAACCTGGCTTGGAATAATAATCGACATCTTTCTTAGTGCTTTGCAAAGAGGTTTGCCTGCCTGGAGGGAAAGGAGGGAAAAGAGGACTGAGAAAGTATTTGGCCAACTTTACCTGCCTGTGAGCAACTCACTCATTCCAAACCCTGATATTGGCAGGGGGAGGAAACCATACCAAACCCCAGCATTTTCTGTCTGAATTAATAACATGTGAGAGAGAACAGAATATGGATGATGGACTCCTAGTGGGCATGTAAAAAAAAAAAAAAAAAAAAAAAAAAAAAAAAAAA